>OX637587.1:16010332-16211455 GCA_951800085.1 Comarum palustre | reverse complement strand
AGCGCATTCTGAGCCTCCAACTCTACTCATGTAATAGGAACTTGATCACCCATGACTAAGGAACGATAACCAGCTGGAAAACTTCCAGGCTCTGATACCAATTGATGCAGCGAAATATATAGTTGTTGGAATCCACCAACGATTATGCCTGAATCCACAAGCCTAACTCATGAATTCACGAAGAATGAGTAAAACTTAAAGTTTATTGATGAAAAGAATGATCAAATACAATTGATACAAAGTCTGTATATATGAGCAAACAACAATGCCTAAGAGCCCAAAGATTAAACAAAAAATGAGTACTAGCCTCACATTCACATGAGTGTGGATGAGCCACACTCACATGAGTGTGGATGAGCCACACTCACATAAGTATGGATCATCCACAGGAAGATAGCCCATAGCAATTATCACCCTTTCAATTCTCATTATTTACCCTTTGTTTTTACAATAGTTTCACCCTTCTTTAGGTCTAAAGCATAAAAAATCCACCATGGATTATGCAGCGGGGAGCTTGGCGAGGAAAGGACGTTGCCGTTGACGACGGTGATGGCGATACCGGTGTTAGAGGAGGACGTCGGGGTATTAACGCAGTTATCAATGGTCTTGGGCTTAAGGAAGGTGGCGACCTGGGACGATGACTAGAGGTTGTTGTCCGTACTGTGTTGATGAAGATGACAAGGTTGAGGGTAAGTGGAAGGCGGAGAGAAGGAAGAAGGGAAAAAATGAGGAGAAATAAAAACAAAATTAATGGAAAAAAGAAGGAAATGAAGGTAAAAAAATGTTTGTGTTGTTTTCTAGTGACACATGGCAAGTTGAGGGTGAGTGTGGCTCATCCACACTCATGTGAGTGTGAGGCTAGCAATCCTCTAAACAAAATTTAAATTCAAAACAAACTATTAAAAAATAATTACCTAAAAATAGAAAAATTGTTTTTTGAAACCCTAAACGGACTCCGATGTCTTTTGATTCGTAGGGCCGTTTCGCTTCTAGAAATGTATCACAATAGTTAATTGGACACCGAACACTAAATCTGTAGCATATTGGGTTTGAATTTGTTACGATCAATCAGCTCTTCAATCTGATGGATTATTGCAAGAAGTCAATATTCAGCTTGAGTTTTACTTGGTCTATTTCTGTTTTGAATTACTCCTTTTGTTTAGGATATCGGGTTGTATTTGAATCTTTATTGTTTCCTTATCATGTTAGCTAAGATAAAGCTATCATGAGCTGTTTTTACGTTTTTCAGTTAGTTCTATATGGCTATATATTAGCCAAGGGTACATTGAATAAGTAAGTCATTCATTCAGATTGTTGGTGTTCTAGTGTTTTGTATTGCTCAGTTCCTAACATTCTGGTATCAGAGCCCTTATTGGGCCTGATAAAAAGAAACCCGTAGCTTTTCGAGTGATTTGCAAACAAAAGAGAGATGACAAGTGAGAAGGATCACATACCAGTGTCAATTCCGAGGTTCGATGGACATTACGACCATTGGTCTGGTGGAGATTGGGATTTTGACGACACCAGCAGCTGAACCAAGTACTCTAAGATCCTATTCGTCAATAGTGGCAGAGAGAACACAGCAGCTTGAGCAACAGCAGCAACAACTTACAGAAGGGCAACGCAAGCAAGCAGAGGAACGTAAGCTACAGCTGGAGGCCCTGGAGCTGAAAGATCAAGAGGCGAAGTATTATCTATTTCAAGCAATAGATTGGGTGATTTTGCAGACAATCCTGCAGAAGGATACTTTAAAGCAGATCTGGGACTCAATGAAGAAGAAATATGAAGGCAACGAGCAAGTGAAGCACTCAACTCGTTAAGCATTAAGAAGGGAATTTGAGATTCTTAAGATGAAATCAGGTGAAAGTATTACTGATTATTTTTCTCGTGTTTTAGTTGTTTCAAACAAAATGAGGGTGTATGGAGATCAACAGATGACAGATGTGACTATTGTGGAGAAAATTCTTTGTTCCTTAACTGACAAATTCAACTATATAGTTTGTTCAATTGAGGAATCGAAAGATATAGATGAACTCTTAGTTGATGAATTGCAGAGCACCTTGATTGTTCATGAACAGAATTCAATCGAAGTGCCAGTTCTAGTTCCGATGATGAACATGCACTCAAGATAACACATAATGATGGTTATGGTTGAAGAGGACATGGGAGAGGTGTTTTCAGAGGAGGAAGAGGCAGAGGCAGAGGTCGTCAATCCTACAACAAGGGGATCATTGAATGTTACAAATGTCATCAGCTGGGACACTATCAATATGAGTGTCCAACTTGGGGAAACAATGCAAATTATGTGGAGCTAGATGAGTCAGAGGAGATGCTTCTTATGTCCTATGTTGAGCTGCATGAGGTTAAACGAGAAGATGCTTGGTTTCTTGATTCAGGGTGTTCAAACCATATGTGTAGAGATCAAACCATGTTCACTGAGCTCGATGAGAAGTTTCATCATACAGTGAAATTGGGAAACAATAGCAGGATGAATGTAACAAGCAGAGGTAAAGTGAAGTTGTTAGTCAATGGTGTTAATCTTGTTGTCACTGATATGTTTTATGTTCCTGAGTTAAGAAATAACCTCTTAAGCATAGGGCAATTGCAAGAAAGAAGCTTGGCTAGACTGATTCAAAGGTTCTTGCAAGATCTACCATCCAGATAAAGGTTTGATTATTCAAACTAACATGACAACGAATAGGATATTCATCCTATTCTCTGATCCACAAAATCAAGAAGGCTGCATGTTTTAACACAAGTGCACAAGATCTATCTCACTTATGGCATCGCAGATTGGTCATTTAAGCCATAAAAGTTTAAGTATCTTGCAAACCAAGAAGATGGTAAGTGGATTACCTCATTTATCTCCAACCATAGTAGTGTGTACTGATTGTTTGAAAGGAAAGCAACATCAAGATTCCATACCTAAGAAGAGTGCATGGAGAGCAACACAGAAGCTGCAGCTCATTCACGCAGATATATGTGGTCCAGTGACTCATACTTCGAATAGCAAGAAGAGGTATGCCTTATACTTTATTGATGATTATTCTAGAAAATCATGGGTTTACTTCTTAGAAGAAAAGTCAGAAGCTTTAAATTCATTTAAATGCTTTAAGGCATTGGTTGAGAAGGAGACAAGTATGCATATCAAGTGCTTACACACAGGGGGAGAATTTACCTCAAATGAGTTTTGTAAACTGAATGACATCAAAAGGCAGCTTACCAATGTTTACACTCCACAACAAAATGGCATGGCTGAGAGAAAGAATCAGACTGTGATGAATTTTGTTCGTTCAATGCTTTCAGACAAGAAGATTCCTAAAACTTTTTGGCCTGAGGCAGTGAACTGGATGATATATGTTTTAAATAGAAGTCCTACAGTAGTTGTTAAGAATGTCACTCGTGAAGAAGCATGGTCTGATGTAAAGCCCTCAGTGGAACATTTTCGAGTCTTCTTGAAGGACGAAGCTTGAAGACAAGTACTAGAAGGACGAAGCTTGAAGACAAGAGCTATGAATGTGTGCTTCTTGGAGTTAGTAAAGAATCAAAGGGCTACAGGTTGTATGATCCAGTTTCAAAAAGGGTGGTAACAAGCAGAGACGTAGTTTTTGAGGAAGACAAGGAATGGCAATCAGGTGCTTGTAGATCTTGAATAGGGTGATGAAGTGACTAACATTGATGAAGAAGATGGAGCAGAAAAGGAAGATGATGGTGAAATTGTGAATGAAGACAGTGAAGAAACTGAAGTCAATGAAGATAAAGTTACAGAGAATAGTGCATCTGATTAAGTGGATGAAGTAGAGCTTAATGCAAGAGCAAAAAAGGTCAGAAGATTACCTGAGTGGACGAAGGACTATGTTAGTGGTGAGGGTTTGGGTCTGTCTGAAGAAGAATATGAGCTCAACATGGCCTTAATTGTTCCGGAAGATCCTATTCATTAGGAGGAGGTTGTGCAGAGTTCAAATTGAAGATTGGCAATGGACTCAGAGATTAAGTCCATTGAGAAGAATCATACTTAGAAGCTCACTGATTTACCAACTGGAACTAAAACCATTGGAGTTAAATGGATTTATAAAACAAGGTTAAATGAGCTTCGAGAAGTTGACAAGTATAAAGCTCGGCTTGTGGCCAAGGGATACTCTCAACAACAAGGAGTAGATTTCAATGAAGTTTTTGCTCCGGTGGCTCGAATGGATACCGTGAGAATGATAGTGGCACTTGGTGCACAAAGAAGTTGGATGTGAAATCAACATTCCTTTATGGTGAGCTTAGTGAAGATATTTATGTGAATCAGTCGATGGGGTATGTGAAGAAAGGAAGTGAATATAAGGTGTACAAGCTTCGTAAAGCCTTATACGGGCTAAAACAAGCTCCACTAGCCTGGTTTAGCCGAATTGAAGATCATTTTCGTAAGGAAGGTTTCCAGAAATGTCCAAGCGAGCAGACTTTATTTACAAAAAGGAGCAGTGAAGGTAAGGTTCTAATTGTGAGCATTTACGTAGATGATCTTATTTACACTGGTGATGATGAAAGTATGATGATCGATTTTAAGAATTCTATGATGAGAGTTTTTGACATGACTGACTTGGGTCGGATGAGGTTCTTTCTGGGTATTGAAGTCTTACAAAACTCAGATGACATATTTATTTGTCAAAAGAGGTATGCAACAGAAGTATTGAAGCGGTTCAGAATGTTCGAAAGCAATCCAATAGGCAGTCCCATTGTGCCAGGTTTCAAGCTGGATAAAGATGATCTTGGTGTTAATGTGGATGAGACATATTTTAAGCAGATTGTGGGAAGTCAGGGGGATGCTTGGAGTCCGTCAACTTAGAAAAGTAAACTAGTTGTTGTTAGCAATTAGTTTGAGGGATTGATGGATTATTGCAAGTCAATATTCATTTAGAGTTTTACTTGGTCTATTTCTGTTTTGAATAACTCCTTTTGTTTAGTATATCCGTTTGTTTTTAAATCTTTCTTGTTTCCTTATCATATTAGCCAAGGGTTCATTGAATAAGTAAGTCATTCATTCAGATTATTGGTGTTCTAGTGTTTTGTATTGCTCGGTTCCTAACACAATCTCCATTGTCATGTGTTGTACATCATATCCACAATGTCATCCTAACTCCGTATACTTAACTCATGGTGTCTTCTACTTGGAAAACAGAATAATTGAAAGGCATCGCTGCTTGGATATGGAAAGGCATAGCTGCTAGCATAAACGCCGGGAACAGGGACAGACCCTAGTATGGATTTAAGTTGGTTTGAGTCTGCTGTTGGCATATATTTGCAAGATAAGAGAGCTTACATTTATCTTCCTGTCTTGGTAAAGATGTATTTTCAGTTAGGTTTTACGATCGAGTCATTGCTTCTTGTGGCTCAAACAATGTTAGAATGGAAAAATTGTATGAAGTTCAATGTGAGTAACTTACACGTTGCTCCAAAACTCATTGTAATAGTTTCATTATTAATGATGTTATTTTCAGTTTTTTTTAAAAAAATTATCATATATCCCACTTCTTGCATAGCCTGTTTTAACAATGTCTTGATCTGATTATGTGGCTATATTGATTCACTCTCACCAACTTAGCATCCTCTGTTACAAAAGAACTAGAAGGTCAGAAATGACATCTATCCCTATAACTTTCCCTTGAGATAATCTCGTTTGGAAACTTAGATGACAAAAAAAAGGTTTCCACAAATGTTATTCTTTTACCAATTGCAAAATGCACTTGAGGTGCTACATTCACATTGTAAATGAACATCCTACGTTAAAGTCAGATCGATCAGTTTTAAAACCCAGTTCTCTTTGTTGAATAAAATTACATCATACTATAAAATAGCAAGCTACTAATGAGCGTGTATGTTAGCAAAACCCAGTAGAGACCTACTAACTTACGCCGCCGCAGGCATATAAACTTGGTTTTTTTTCTCTCTGAAAAAAGAAAACCAACAATTTAGATTTGGGGGGAAAAGAAAAGAAAGAAGAAGAAGAAATGCCAGTGGCAAGACCTGAGACATCGGATTCCAGAGTGATTGCTCATGTAGACATGGACTGCTTCTACGTCCAAGGTTGGTTCATTCCCATCTCTCAATTTCCCTATTTTCTTCTCTGTAATTGTAAATGTACCTGTTAGGGTTTGCAATTGAGTAAAAGGGCAGGGATGAAATTCCAATTTAAGAGAGACCCATCTCAATTTTCTGGTTAAAGCATCTGTCTTTGTGGTGCCCATTTGTAAATTTCGTAGCTTTGTTCAAGAAGATTGAAAACTATGGGAATTTCTAGTGGTTTTGGAATGTGTTCAGTGTACTCTTAATCTGTGATTGTGGATTGAATGCCTAGATAATTTTTCTGAATTTTTATGTTTATCGGCCAATGTTGATAGAGGGGTTCATGGGGTTGCAATGTGATGACTAATGACTGTTGGAAACTCAAGGTGGTAGAAGTAGAAGTTTTCTTCTCTGATTCCCCCATATTTGGGATATTGAATTTGTTGTGCAAACTGAAATTGTGATTTGCTTTGCAGTGGAGCAAAGGAAAAATCCAGAGTTAAGGGGTTTACCTACGGCTGTGGTGCAGTATAACTCATGGCAAGGTGGGGGCTTGATTGCTGTCAGCTATGAGGCCCGGAAATTTGGTGTGAAACGGTACATATATGTTTTGCTGATTAAAATTCAAGGACATGTTTCTCTTTGGACAACTGTGTTTTGTTTTTGTCTGAGACAACATTGATGGCATTGTTTGCAGTTCAATGCGAGGTGATGAGTCAAAGAAAGTTTGTCCAGAAATCCAGCTGGTCCAAGTCCCAGTCGCACGTGGTAAAGCTGACCTGAACACATACCGGAATGCAGGTTCAGAGGTCTCTAGTGTTTGAGAGACATCAGTTCCATGAGTTCTTTTTAGTGATCCACATATGGAATTGAACTAATGGTGAACCTCCTTAAATTTGTAGGTTGTTTCTATTCTATCAAGGAAGGGTCGATGTGAGAGGGCTTCAATTGATGAAGTGTATCTCGACCTTCTGATGCAGCTGAAACTATGTTAGCTGAAGCTCCTCCAGAAAGCTTGGAAGCAATTGAGGAGGAAGCTCTCAAGTCACATGTTTTGGAACTTGATAATGAGGTTGGATAACATGCCTTTGGAGATGTCATTATATTCTATTTATGTATTTTTAATTCAGCCCTACGTGATGTATTTATGTATCAATTTGAACTTAAATGTCAGAATGATTGATAGAGATATATATATTTTAATTATATGAAATCTTGTTATCTGGTCCTTGATAACATAATATGATAAATAGCCGAATAGGTGGTTAGATGATTTCTTCAATTGTGTGTATACAGTATATGGAATGGCAAACCAGAATCTATCAAAAGTTCATACGATGATTACCTTTCTTTCATTTTCCGTGGTCTTTTAAAGATCCATTAGTTTGCAGATCACAACAACATAGTTTCATCATCTAGATACCATATATAATTCATCTGGGTGAGATGTGTGTTTATAAATTATTCAGTATGAAACCTTACTAGAGGTAGAGCTATCAGCTGAGCCCTGCAAGAAAGGAGATATATAGGGATGGTTCCCAGTAGTCCTTCACGATAGAGGAATAATCATCTAACTGCCGTTCAATATTCTTTACATCACTATCCATTTGCTATGCAAATAACTAAATGACAGCTTTGGTTCCACTACTTTTAAGCTTGTTTGTTTTGCAACAGAATAGTTGTTACACTGATATTGTATTTGATTCAGGATGCAAGTGAAGCCAAAGAAAATGTGAGGAAATGGCTTTGCAGTAGCAACGCTGATCGCCGTGATAAGCTATTAGCTTGTGGGGCTCTCATTGTTGCAGAACTCAGGTTGCTAGTATTGAAGGAGACAGAATTTACTTGTTCAGCTGGCATTGCTCATAATAAGGTAGAAATGAATCTTGTAGTTTCAGTTATTCTTTTTTCTTTTCCTTAATAAGGTAGAAATGAATCTTGTGACTATCTTGTGTCAAAGACACTTACCTTTTTGAAGAATTTGGTTTATTTGTGGATTCAACTCACGTGTGCTTTTGTAATCAGATGCTGGCCAAACTTGCCAGTGGTATGAATAAACCTGCACAACAAACTGTTGTGCCGTCGTCATCTGTGAAAGGATTGCTAGAGTCCTTGCCAATCAAGAAAATGTAAGGTTTATGTTTCATCCAGAATATGAAGCCCTTGTCAAATTGATATGCATGGTTAAGTAGCAATCTTTTACGTGCAGGAAACAGCTTGGAGGAAAGCTCGGGAGTTCCGTAGAGACTGACCTGGGTGTTAACACTGTCGGAGATTTATTGCATTTTTCAGAGGAAAAGCTACAGCAGCGTTATGGAATAAATACCGGGTGATTAGCTCATGGAGTTTGAAATTTCTCTGTGCTATTATTCAAAAAGAAAATTGTTTTCACGTGCAATTTTCTACACTTGACCATATATATTGTACATGTTGAGAATTTTCATTCTCAAGGCTAAATATGATCTAAAAAAGCACCTCCAACATTCATAGTCATTATTATATATTAAAGCTCGTTTTGGTAACTTGTTCAATAGCTTGTTAGGATCTCATTTCCGATCATTATTCATGATGCAGTACCTGGTTATGGAATATTGCAAGGGGGATAAGTGGCGAAGAAGTTGAGGGGCGCCTTCTTCCAAAGAGCCATGGTTCAGGGAAGACATTTCCTGGACCTCAGGCTTTGAAGACGATTTCTTCTGTAAGTGATTCTCTCCAGTAGATTAGTACTTTTTGCAGTAGTTGGTGTTCAATGTTGCCATTTCCTGTGTTGGTGTAAGGAACATATGCTAATTCTAAATGATATCCTTTTCAGGGGTCCTCTTACCTGGTTTATGTCTCGTTTTGCAGGTTCAACAATGGCTTAATGAACTTTGTGAAGAATTGAGTGAACGTCTTCAATTGGACTTGGATGAAAACAAACGTATCGCTCATACACTAGCTCTGCATGCCAACGCATACAAAGTACCTACCTAGTTTCTATTTGAACCTCATTTACGGTTTACCCCATTTTCTCATGAATTTAGATTTTAGTAGATGTTTTTCATTTTGTTTTGTTTTGCTCTAATCATGATATCCATCAGGCCAGTGATTCAGATTCACACAAGAAGTTCCCTTCCAAATCGTGTCCCCTAAGGTATGGGGCTGCCAAGATACAAGAAGATGCTTTTAATCTATTTCAAGCTGCATTGCGTGAATACTTGGGTTTATTCACAGTCAAAACCCAAGGAAGTCACAGTAACCAATGGGGAATTACATCCCTTTCAGTTTCAGCAAGTAAAATTGTTCCCATACCATCAGTAAGTTTACAAACTTGGTTCTTCGTGTATTGTGGTGGGCTGGCCATTGGCTTTGTCAGTTCCAAAATCCACTTAGATTTCTAAGTTTATCTCTAGTTTTGGTTGCGTACATACGCAGAAGTTAGAACGACTTAATACAGTTAAACAGAAAATTTGCAGTTGTACTTGCATCATTTTTCAGATTTTGGTAGTCACTCACTTTGTTACACCCTTAAAGTACTCAACAAATCTTATGATCATCATCTGCTGGTTAGTGCTGTTGCTGAATTCAAATTGCTAATCCAATAATGTAAAACATAACTTTTAGTTAATATATCACAACAACGTAATCTGGCAGGGGACAGCTTCAATTACAAAATACTTTCATGGTCATCAGCCATCCTCTTCAACAAAGAAATTACAGGATAGTTTCATTGAAGAATCGGCTCCTCCATCACCTTCAGGTGCTGCTAATCTACTAGTGGCTTTTGTATTTTACTGTAGTGTTGCTTGTTCTTTTACTCTGAACAATGAATTGTTCACAGGTATCGAGAACTACTCGGAGCCGAATGTAAATAAGCCACAGATGGAATTACCCTGTGAAGAAACTAGGATCAAGTATGTTGATCCTAGTTTGCATAGACCAGAGGACAAAATTGGTTTGTTGGATGACCAGGTATTTTAGTTATTATTAATTTTTTTTTCAGTCGTCATTTTGTTGGAATGCATATCAACTCAAGAAACTTTTATGTGATGAATGTTAAGCAACCATAATGTATTATATAATTATATATACTATAGGATAGAATTTCTTAGATGCATTTTATGTTCTATATTACTACACTGGGTTGGTTTTCAAAGCAGTATCTCTGTATTTGGAGGTAAAAAGATTCATACTCATATGAATTTGCTTACTAGCAAGGGTAAAATATATTTCTCTGTTGGAAACAAAGGAAGCTTCTCCCTTGTGACTTTTCTCCGAGGTCTTAGTTCTCATTCTATAGTAGTTTCCTTTTGCCCATGTCAATTATGAATTCATCAAATTCTTCACCGCCACATAATAAACCATTTTGTAGGTCCACTCTACTTTATGATACGATGGACATGCTATGTGATGCTGACTGCATCCATTTGATTCCTTTATGTCATGTTTCATACACAAATATTCTGCTGGGTATGCTAATCATGTTATATCCTTTCATGAGCAGAATCCATGTTGCTCTTCAGAAAATCAAACAGAAGATGAATTTACTCAAGAAAATTTACCCTTGTCAACCTTAGGTATAATCTTGCAATGAATATAACTCTTGGTTATGCCACATATATCCTTTCCGTTCAATAACAAGACCTATGTAGGGAGTAAACAATGCTCAGGAGGGATTCATAGTCAGCTAATGAATTTTTTTTTTCTGGTGAAGACCATTCCTCTAAACTGGCCATGCGTGGTTTCAATAGACAGGAGCAGAAAAGGAAAACGGTGAAAGACAAGGTACACATGCCTTTTGATCATGTCTTTAATGGCCATTTTGTATTGTATTGCAATGCTGTCAAGAAAATGCTATTCTACTTAACCTTAAAGGAATTTATTTGTACACCACGAGAATTGCACCTGAAGTTAATTTGACCTCATTCATGTGGTGGGCAACGGGCAATTGTAAACAAGTAGATAACCTCAAAGGTTGACTTTTGTTCTCCATTTCATGGCAAAGCTTTGGGTGCGTTTATGTGGCACCCACTACCTCAATCAGCAATATTTGCTCCTAGGCTCTTTCTAAAACAGAAAAAAAAAATACTCTTTTAATTTTCTTTCTTTCAAAGTTTCACATTTGGTTATGTTAGAACAGAAAAGCACAGGAAAATGATCAAGTTTTGGACCAAAAGAATCTTTCTGATCTTGACTGCTAAGCTAACTGCGACTGCATTGGTATTAGGCATCACCTGGGGGTTTAGTAGGAACTAAGAAATTGATCGAAAAATAGCTGTTCTCTTTATGCTTCCTAGTCCAAGTGCTATAGTTTGCGTGCAAAAAACTTTAGTTAACTTTTGGTTCTTTCTGTAGGGAACTTCATCAATATTGAGATTTTTTACGAACCAAGATCCATCTTCTGCACCACAGAAGAAAGAACACGTAAAAAATATTGAAGATGTTAAAGCACCACTATCTGTTGGTAAGTTTAGTGTATCATCCCTCTCTCTTTCTCTCTTTGCTCTTCGGCCATCTGTTTCTAATGTTGAGTTATTGCAGGCCCTCAGTCTAGAAGTGATAAATCTTTGGGTCACAATCAATCTGAGTTGTCAAAAGAAGGGCCAGTTCAAGAAACTGGGACTTTTAGCGTGTCTGGTTCAGCTCAATTTGAACAAGGAAGGGGTGTATGGAGTTACAATACTGACGAGATTGACCCCTCTGTCATTGACGAGTTACCACCAGAAATACAACAAGAACTTCGTGCCTGGCTGAGGCCTCACAAGCGGCAAAATGTAGTGAAACGGGGTTCTAGTATCGCCGATTATTTCTTGCCCACAAGGAATGCATAGTCTATGATATCACAACTAATCTGTGTATAGAATCTCTCAGACTGATACAGATAATGAGGTTGAATCATAATTTATATCTATTTTATTAAACATTAGCCATGTTCCTAATTATAGACTTATACTTGAACTTGCACTTGTAAATCTGTTCAAAATGTTCTCTCGTACTGGAATTTGTGTTAGACATGATCCAATTTGTAGGGCTTAGTAACCTCCGCAATTTAGTCGGAGCTTTTATCATATACATTCAGGTCCGTTTGGTTGGCAGGAAATGATGGTATAGAATGAGAATTGGTATGGTTTTCATTCCAAGGAGTTAATTGGTTGCAAATAGAAACTGATAGGAAATAAAAAAATAGATTTGACTTGAAATTGACTCTCCTATAAAACCTGAATTGAATTACTTTGTTAGGGATGGTATTCTAATTCTTTTCTACCGCTAAAACCAAAATTACAGAAATTATCTCTCTACACAAGTTTTAGAGTTGTATTTGGAAATTATAAAGGGGTGTTATTTATAATTAAGATTTTGTAATTTAATTTCTACAATAGTGTTGAACTGTAAAAAAAATCAATTTGGTGAAGTCGTGATCATGGTCTTTCAATGAAAGTTGGAGTCTGAACAAATCCATTTGCCAAACAAGTTTAAAAGACGTCAAACCAAAACGAGATAACCACGGAGGATTGGACTTTGTGTTTATCTATTAAGCGGATTCAAATGAAGATTGGCTTTGACTAAATCATTTTTGCACTTGAAAACTCATCAGCAAGCTTGCATGAGAATGCATGGACTTCAACAACACGACCTAAAAATGCTTGAAAGACCAGGTCGCCCAAATTTTGAAAATCAAATGGGGTAATCATAAGCCCTCTATTCGTGGACATTCCCATTCAAATTCAAATACATATCTGATCAAAACGGACTCCTCTTCGGTTGCTTATAAATACAGTCGAGTGAGAAGAAACAAATTGCTGTCGTACTACACTCAGGTTGTAGTGTTTCCTTCCTATCCAAAGTGTTCAGAATCATGGATAACCGAGGAAAAGAAGGGTGGCCACTGATGTTGTTAGCCAAGAGATACACTTCACAATAAATCTCTCCATCTATCCTCTATATAAACAAACCGAGGAGCAGGAGGCTATACATGTCTGTCAAACTCGAAAGTCGGTACAAAACCGCAAATCTAATGCATGAACTACAATGGTTTGATCTACTCACAGGGTATGTAGGCAGTCTGGATTTAAATTTAGATAGAACCATGGCTAAAACCAAATTATGGTTCTTTTCAAGCCAATTTTCTAAACACAAAATCGAATCCCTGACTCTATCAGTCAAATTCACCACTCCAAATCTCTGATACCACCAGTCAAATACGGCGTGACTTCAGTCAAATTCTCAAATCACCGAAAAAATCAAATTTTCGAACTACATCGGTTTGATCCCTTCACATGGTATGTAGGCAGTCTAGATTTAAATCTGGATGCAACCACAACTCCAAATAAATTCTCGGATCTTCTAAAGCCTCACTTCATATAGCTCATACGCTTTCAGATACAAATCCAAACACTACTCTCATTTCAAAATCAAAGCCCTCCAACGAGTCATTCACTTGTTGGGGATCTTGAACTACGAATGACTTGATCCCTTTCCTGAGGGTACGTAGGCAACCCATTCAAAATTCTGGGTGCAGCCACAAAAACAAACACACACACCCCTCCAGTTGGTATCTCCATCAGAATCAAAGGGTTTTCCTTTTTAAATAAAGGGGTTGTAATTAACAGATATTTTTATATAAGATGGTTTGAATTTAACATAATAAAAAGTTTTATCGCTCTCAATGAGATAGAACGAAATTATGTTGGATACATTATTTCATAATTTTTTGTTCAACAAATAGTAATTAATACGTATTTCCAATATTTCATTTTTAATATGCACCAAACATTCACATGAAAATATCAACACTTTCGGTCCATATCTGTATGAAAAAGAAAACAAATCATTTTCCGACTTTTACATTCGTGTCAACTAAATTAGTTTGATAATTAGTTTCAAACTTAGATTATCCGAATAAAAGGCCCAATTAAAAAACGGGGCCCGTCCGAACTCGCACACCCAGCTTTTTGCGCAAGACACCTCCTCTATTTCTCTCTCGGATCTCAAAACTCTTGCTTTGCTTCTTCAGACCATCGTCGCCATTGTTGAAGATCCACCTCTCAGGTACCTCTTCTCTTCCCTCTACCCACATATGTGTTTATATAGCTTCACTTTTGGTTTATATCGAATCGTTCTTGGTGAATGTATGGAATTCGTATCAGTCTTTGAGTTCTGGGTCCGACTGAGAAACCCAATAGTGGGTTCTGTATGGTTTGTCAATCAAAGTTCAATTTTAACAAGAATAAGTGATACATGTTTCTGGGTTCTTCTCTTGTAAAGGAATTAACTTTTTTGTTTGTTTGTTTGTTTAATTTAAGTCCCTGTTGTGTATTAGGGTTTCAGTGTAGTACGAATGTGTGTGATGTCTTCGTGTCGATTAGGTTTAAATAGGGATTAGAGGCATGAAACAGTAGCTTACTTCAGGGTTTAAGTATGGATAGTAAGATTAAGGTTTGAAGTTTTGAAATCAATGTTCTTTCTGACCTAGTTCATTGGTGTTACTTGGTGTGATTCTACTCTAGAGTTTGTAGTGTTTGAACTATCCTTGTTCTTGGTCGAGTGCTTATTATTGATGCATGATGAACTGTAAGTTTCTACTCTTTGAATGATTTAGTTAGAATTTAGAAATCTTGGTTGTATGTGGAAATTGAGATGGGGTTTTTTTACTGCTCAGCAATATGTTAAGTATTAGTAGTCGAGGATGTTTTGGAGGGTTTACAAATATGTATATGGATAACATGGAAGGCTTATTCAATCAATATCAGCCCATGTTTAAACTCCGTAAATTGGTTTGTTCATAGATGTGTAATGTAGGTTGTAAAAGATGTGTGAAATAAGTGCAAAAGTACCTCTTTTAACATCAAGGTAGTGAAGTTCTTAATCTATAGAGTAATGTTCTTGAGCTTATTTTCGCTGACTCTGGTTATTGAACTGTAAATCTTGTGAATATTGCTGTTTGTTCTTTGTGTGGGAGAATTATATGTTTTCAGTCATTCTCTTTATAAAACAATGCTCACAGGATTGAGAATTAAATGCTTGGTTGCTCAGTTTTCTATTTTTTTAAGCTTTGGACAGCTGTTGCTTGATGTGAAGCAGAAGCTTTAGCCAGTGATTCAGATGGCTTTAAATTATCTGAAAATCTTGGTGATATAGCCAAAGGTGGCAGCTTCCACCACTCTTTCACTATTGATCTGTAGGCATGTTTGATTATAACCATTTGGAGGTGTTTTGGTTCACATCTTCCTTGGGTTTTCTGTGTGTTAACCGATGGTTATTGAATGAATCTTCATTTTTTAGGAGGATAGTTTTAACTGAGTTATGTTTTCATTATCTGGATGAAATTTTGACCTTCCTTTTTTCCCTCCACATTTTCTACCTTTAGGGTTGGTTCACCTGAAAGGGGTTTCATGAATACAAATGACCAGTAATCTCATGAACACTGATGTTCCTATCCTTTCATCTAACTGTGTATCATAAATTTTTTCTGCACTGATTCTCATTTTTTTTCTTTTTTACTTCTCAGAGTGATATAAAATGTCTCGAAGGTATGATAGCCGTACAACAATCTTCTCCCCAGAAGGCCGTCTTTACCAAGTTGAGTATGCCATGGAAGCCATTGGAAATGCAGGAACTGCAATTGGGATATTGTCGAAAGATGGAGTTGTGTTAGTAGGTGAAAAGAAGGTGACTTCCAAGCTCCTTCAGACCTCTACATCAACTGAGAAGATGTACAAGATTGATGACCATGTTGCATGTGCTGTGGCTGGAATAATGTCTGATGCTAACATCCTTATCAACACTGCTAGGGTTCAAGCACAGCGTTATACATTTTCTTACCAGGAACCAATGCCCGTTGAACAACTAGTCCAATCTCTCTGTGACACCAAACAAGGCTACACGCAGTTTGGTGGCCTCCGTCCATTTGGTGTTTCATTTCTATTTGCAGGCTGGGACAAGAATTATGGTTTCCAGCTTTACACGAGTGACCCAAGTGGAAACTATGGTGGCTGGAAGGCTGCAGCTATTGGGGCAAACAACCAGGCAGCACAGTCGATGCTTAAGCAGGACTACAAGGATGATATAACAAGAGAAGAGGCAGTTGAGCTTGCACTGAAGGTTCTCAGCAAGACAATGGACAGCACTAGTCTAACCTCAGACAAGCTTGAATTGGCTGAGGTCTTTGTATTGCCTTCTGGTAAGGTGAAGTACCAGGTTGTCTCACCGGATGCACTGAGCAGACTCTTGGTCAGGAGTGGAGTGACACAACCTGTAGCTGAGGCCTAGTTATTGTGTTCTAATTAGTCGGAGAATGCTACATTTGGATTGTACTTTTATTTGTAAGATTTTCTTCTAAAAGACATGATGGGTTCTTCCTCTGTTATAAGTTCACAACTTTCAATCTCCAGGTATTCACTTTAAGCCTGATGAATTCAGTATGAGGATCTGTTTCATTTGTGGGTTTATTTCATGATGTGCTAAATGATGAAAGTTTTCATTTGAATAACTGCTCGTCATTCAGCTCCAATCCCATTGCATGAGTTCTGAACCAAAATTTTCACGCTATGATGTCCTTGTGATGTGTTAATGAAGTTAGCTTCATGGAGCTCATGGTCTTGGAGGTTGGATTGGTTTTGAGTCTTGGGATACAATCCAAAACCAGAAACGTAAAATGAGTGAATGCGCTTTCAGCTTCAGAAAGCCACAGGCAAGCGTCGATGTTTTTCTTCCTGTCCTTGTTCTTTCTCTGATTCCCTCTTCCTTTTCCGTCATCCAACTATGGACTTCGCATTGGAGCTCAAGTTTTTATTCACTTGTACTTGCGACCCCACAGTTTAAAAATGACTCAAAATCACATCAAGGGTGATCTACCCTAAATTAATACCACAAATCACATGAGAAAACAACTTCATTTCTTTCTTTCTTCAACTAGTTTCATACTAATCCACTTGCTCCTTTCAACTTCGATAGGGGAAGCCAAGCCAAATGTACCAAATATTTATTAACATTTTCTCAATGAGATATTTTGAAGTCTTTGGCTTCATGCCAAGGTAATTTTCTCATACTTGTACCAAAAAACAAAGTAATTTCCTTTTACTTAAATCTACATTAGTCTTTACTCTTGTTTACTTGCAAAAAGGGGCTTAATAAAGCTAGTAATAAAAGTGAGGGCCAAATATTCAAAACCAATAAGTAAATAAAGGCGCATTCGTTGTTTTCCAAATCTTAAAACAACGGGAGATAGTGTTCGGTATGATAGATTCATAATTGAGTGAAAACTGTATCTTAAATACAAACCAGTTTCAGTTTATCTTTTCCAAAACGATATATATGTCTATTCTTTAAAAACTGAATCATGAAATTTGGGACGCTAATTTTGCGACAAACGGAAGGGCAGGATATCGATATTACGAGAAAAAGAGGGCGGGAGAAGAGCGCGGCTCTTTTTTCCTCAGTGGGTGTATATATTCATCCATTCACTATTATTTGATAATCAGATCCCAGTCTTCTTCATCTTCTTCAGTAAATAGAGCGCCTTTTGGACTCGACTGCACCAGAGGTATGAAGTTTTCCCTCATTCCTTGATTGAGTTAATTCTGATTTTGCTTCATTCAACCTATAATTCTTATTATGGCTTATGAGCCCATATAAAGAGTGTTACTTATACTTGACGATATAGACATATTAGTGCCTACCCTAACAAGTCTCCGAAGTCTCCAATTAAACTAAAGTCACCAAACATAAGTAATGTCAATATGACGCTTAGCCCTACTAGTTTCCAAGCTCCTCAATCAAGAAGGGTCTCGACGATATATGTCTCATTTTGTTGCTCTCTCACATGTGGAGAAGTCTTGGTGCATTTGTTGCCTCATCTGCTTATGTAACTGGTGCAGTCTCTCAGATGACGAAGTCTCGCATATGGCGAAGGCGCGCCTGTTGTCGCAGTATTGTCTTTCTCTTATGTAACAAAGAAAGTATTGTCTTTCTCTTATGGCGACAAGGGTGGTGGAGTTTTATCCGAAGACTTATCCCATAAGGTAGTTGCACTCTTATGGCGATAAGGCAATACTGAAGATGTATCCGGAGACTTACCTCGTAAGGTAGTTGCACTCTTACGGCGATAAGGGAGTTGACCTGTTCCTAAATGAAATTATTAGAGGATTATCTTTATTCTTGACATTGACACTTTGTGAACAAGAATTTACCCAAAAATAATAGTTAGGATAATACTGTTTCATTTTAAACATGTAAATTCGTATAAGTCTCCAATTTCGCTATTTAATGAGGGAGTGCTTAGATGCATCTTGTTTTAATGCAAATGATGAGGTAATAATCAATGCTTAACTAAAAAATGTTGGAGTTGTAAGTTGGGTGTTATAAGCGCGTTGAGGGCGCTTGTCTGAGGCATCAAGGGCATTGTCCGAGGCACTAAAGGGCGCTATCTGGGGCTCGAGAGGGGTGGACGCTGGTGTGCTATGTTGGAACCCAAAGGACGCTCTGGCACACAGAGGAAGCTGTGTCTCCAAGGAGGGGATGACGTTATTTGCTACCCACCCCTAGTTTTCTTACTAATAAGATTTGAGCATTTCATTAGCCAATAAGAATTGATATAAACCCTTTGTTTTTTATACTCCGTTACTTGAATTTGGAGGCATAAGTTGTCATTTAAGAAAATTGAGAAAAATTGTTACAAGACTTAGCTTTTTAGTAGTGATGAAACCTTTTGTATCGGCTTCTTACAAACGACGTCAAATGTTTGATGTTATTTGTAATGTTGGATATTGACAATCATTAGTGTGATATTGTTTTAGATAGCGATGTGTGACATGTTCAATGGCGAAATGGAGGCAAGATCTATAGTGGGTCACCTTACTTTCGGTGGGTAAGGCTACGTCCACTTAACATGTATTAGTGTTGGGTGCCGAAGCGGTTTCCAAAGTATTACAAGTAATAATCACAAATCTTGAAAGTCTAATAAGAAGGAGGGAGTCTTCTATATATAAAAGGAGACTTCATTCTTTTACATATTTCATGTGTGGGACAAGATGTTCAAAATGTGTTTCATGAGGGCATGTTGGTGAGGTTGGTAATGTGGCTTTCCGATATCAGATCGGCGACTTCCGGGTATCGTTGCGTAGCTTGTATAATATGTTTCATAATATATGTCGTGGTCGGGTCTTTTTATGGTTTGTGGACCTACATAAAGAGTGTTATTTATGTTTGACAGTGTAGGCATATTAGTGCCTACCCAAAAGAACCCTTAATCAGCAATTTGAATTGAGATTGTATTATGACTAAAAAACATATTGGTGTTTTATCATCCCCTAATGGGGTGAGGGTTTCTAATCTTGTCTTTGCTGATGATTGTCTCATTTTTTTCAAAGCCTCTCCTATGACTGCTAGGAACATTTCCAAGACCTTGGAAAGTTTGCCTCTTACTCAGGGAAAGTGTTAAACACTTAAACCTTGATAAGTCTTCCATTTATCTGTCACCGAATTTGAGAGCAACTATTAATATGAATATCTCCAATATTTCAGGAATCCAGCATAAAGGTACAATTGATAAGTATCCAGATATTCATAATATTGTTTTCTGGAATGATCTTGTTAATGCTAGAGAGCTGCTTATTAAGGTCTTTAGAAGATTAAGTGGCTGGAAAAACTTCACTTTTTAGGGCTAGTAAGTTGACATTAATTATGGCTAATGCTGTAGCTATTCCTAACCATGTCCTCTCTTGTTTTAATTGTTCTCCTAAAGTAGCTAAGGCAACATAAAAGGACATGAGAAATTTCCTACCCCGGTTGCTTGGGACCAGGTATGTTTACCAATGTTTTTGGGTAGCGTTGGTGTTAGGCCTATTTCCTATTTTAACAAAGCAGCATTGACAATGAGTTGGAAACTTTTGACTAATAATGAAAATTGGTGGGCAACAATAGTAAGGAAGAAACATTTGAGAAGGATTTCGTTTTTTGATCTAATGAAAAAGAACAGTCATTCTATGGCTTAGAAAGAAATTTTTGATGCTAGAGATATTATTTTGATGGGAAAATTATAGCAACAGTAAATCAATTTTACTCTAGTAATAATTAAGGTGTCTGAATTTTGTTAAATAGCACATTAACACATGAACTAACAAATTAAGCTTAATTTTCGTACATGCCGTTATAACACTGTTAAAAATTACTTTTTTTTTTCTGAGATCTTTTTTTCTTTTCTTTTTCTTCCTTTATATTAAAAAGGATCAAAGGATTTCACTCATACCTCCATGGTGACTCGAACTCATGACTTTGTCAATAGTAGTAGATGGGTTTGAGATCTCTCTCTTACCAATTTTCTAATTAACATCTCTTACTCTCTTACCAGCAAGCAGCTATCTAGAATTCTTTTTCCTTATATATATACCAGTAAGTAGCAATCCACAAAACGGAAGCTAAATTGTAACCAAAATAATTTTTCTTCTAGGTGTCAAATCAGTTAACCTATTTGATCGGTTAACATCTTAATTAGAAAAAAAAAGATCCTCTTTAAACGAAAGAAAATAAATATGTGGATTTGACACCTAGAAGAAAAAATCATCTTTAAAAGAAAAAAAAGATCTAAGAAAAAAGGAACAATAACTTTTAACGGTGCTATAACGACATGTATGAAAATGAGGCATAACTTGTTAGTTCATGTACTAATGTGTTATTTAACAAAGTTCAGACATCTTAATTATCAATGGAGCAAAATTGATATACTATTACTTTTATTTTTCCTATTTTGACAGGTATGAGGTGGATTAGGGGCAATGGTAACCATATAAAGTTTTTTTTATTTAATTAGGTTTTTGGCTTCCCATTAATAAATCTTATTCCTGAAAATAAGAACAGGTCAATAAATATTAATGACTCGGTGGCTGACTATATTGTTGATGGAAACTGGGATGTGGTCAAACTCTCCCAAGTCCATGATGATGCGACGGTTAAATCAATTTGTTCAATTAATTTGCCTAGTTTTGTTGTTGCATATGAATTTGTATGGGGTTCGTTCGGAATGGTAAGTGTTCGGTTAAGTCTGCCACTTGGATGCAGTGTAATGCTCCTTTGCATTCGAAGGTTGACATTTTAAATAGAATGTGAAAGTTGAACATTCCTCCAAACATTAAAAAAAATTCTTGACTTTTGAGGACGAAAAGATTAAAAACAATGAGTTGTCAAAGGGCGACCGACAAGCGTAACCCGTGGATCATTCTTGTTCAGATACTGCGTCAACGTGAGTCATATTAGGAATATAATATTATAATTATATTGTAAGGTTTTACTTACCAATTGTATTTATTGTAATCTCTTATATAAACATCCACAGT
Source organism: Comarum palustre (assembly GCA_951800085.1). Classification (NCBI taxonomy): domain Eukaryota; kingdom Viridiplantae; phylum Streptophyta; class Magnoliopsida; order Rosales; family Rosaceae; genus Comarum; species Comarum palustre. The sequence continues at coordinate 16,190,099 of OX637587.1, read as the reverse complement.
GAGATGAATAAGATATCAGAAATTCATTATCCCATCTTCATTATCTTTGAGTTGGTATCAGAGCAAAGATCTAAGAGAATTTTGTCTCTTCGTTTGTCTTTTTTTTTACAAAACCCCAATTGCAAGGGTTTGTTTTAGCTTCCGACGTCATTCTTCTAATTAGGAAACAAAAATTGTTTTGGGCACCCCAAAGTTTTCTTTGGGCACTCAAAAACACCAGTTTCGTCGTACTTCGTCGTCCGAGTTGTCTGCATCTTGTTTCCATCGACCATCATCTCTTGCTCGAGGACCCGTCATCGTCTTGGTATCTTCTTGGTATCACTGCACCAATTCTGAGATTCACTCAACTGTCCCTTCTGCTTTCCTTTGTCGGCACCACATCCTTCCCAAGTCTCCAGTTTCACAAGCAAGGCTCCAATTAGAGGCACAGTTGCATCCTGTTCCTTCCCATCCTCTCTACCGGTACATCCCTCCATAGATTCACAGACCCGCTTTGATCCTCATCAAATCCCCTCGGATCCCTCCACAGACCCATCAATAACGAAAAAGGGGGACTAGCAGTCTATATCGGCAACCTACAGCAGATCCCGATTCAGATCCAGCCGATCAGGATCCAGTCAATTTGCCCAGCAGATCCGACCCGCCCAGCAGAGCAAACCTAGTCCAGACCTGACCCGAATCGATCCAAACCCTACCCAGTCACAGATCCGACCCGACCCAGTCTGTCTTGACCCGACTCAGATTCGACCAAAAAAATGACTCGTGTGTATGTTGGAAATTTGAGTTCCTGGGTTTTCAAGGAAGATCTTGAAATTGAGTTCTGCAAATTTGGGATTATAAGGAAGATCGGGGTTGTAAAGAGGCCATCAGGTTTTGCTTTTATCGATTTTAATGATAATAGAGATGTTGAGGATGCTGTTCGTGAATTAGATGGTCACAATAATTCGAGAATTGAACTTTCGTATAACTCTATGTGTGCGGTGAAGCACAACTTCAGTAACGGTAATATTTATGCGACTAAAACACCATGTGGAAGTGGTAAGATCGATATAACTTTGAAAATCTATAATTTTGTTGGTTCTGATACTTGAATTATTGATTCTGGTGCCACTGATCATATGACTTATAATCAATCTTATTTCACTACGTTGTCTTCCCCTAAAGTGTCATATGTCACTAATGCTAATGGTGAAGCTTTTCTTCTGTTAGGAAAAGGATCGGTCCGTGTCACTCCTACTTTAGAGCTACATAATGTGTTATATGTACCTGATCTGTCTCATCAATTGATTTATGTTCCCCAGTTGAATACCGAGTCTCGATATTCTGTAACCTTTTATCCTATGTATGTGACTTTTCAAGATCTTCTTACCATGGAGCTTATCAGTCGGGGGTATTTGCTGGGCAGATTGTTTCACTTGGATCAGACATATGCATGAGAGAAACCTGGAGCATATCCTCGCACTGCTTTGACCTCGAACTCTATCCAGCTAAGTGAAATTTGGTTGTGGCATCGCCGCTTAGGGCATCCATCATTTAGTGTTAAGAAAAAATCCATGCCCTCTTTAGTTATTGGTGTGAATGAGTCTACTATACGTTGTGAAACATGTGTCCTAGCTAAGAGTCATCATGCTACTTATTCTCCTAGTTTCTCTAGGAGTAGTGTTCATTTTGAAGTAATTCATTTAGATGTCTGGGGACCCTCTAGAGAGCCTACTGTGTCGGGTATGAGGTATTTTGTATTGTTTGTTGATGATTGCACAAAGTTGTTGACGATTGCTCTTTTAAAAATCAAAGATGAAGTATTTCCAGTTTTTCAAGCTTTTCGTACTCTTATTCAAACACAATGCAATAACACCATTAAAGTTCTTCGTTCAGACAATGGGGGGAGTATGTTAATCATTCTTTCAAACAGTTTTTTCAAACACATGAGATTGTTCACCAAACTACTTGTCCACAAACACCAGAGCAAAATGGGGTGTCTGAAAGGAAAAACCGTCATCTTCTAGATATGGCTCATGCCATTCTTTTTAGTGCTCATATGCCTAAATATCTTTGGGGTGATGCAGTACATACTTCTGCTCATTTTATTAATCGTCTTTCATCTAGTGTTCTTCAAGGAAAAATTCATTTTGAGGTCCTTGCATCTCATGTTCGCATTCCCTCATTTCATAATTTTCCTGCGCGGGTCTTTGGTTGTGTTTTGCTTTTGTTTATGTTCCTAAAAACCAAAGGTCTAAGTTGGATGGCCGGGCGATTATGTGTGTTTGTTGGTTATGGAGGACATCAGAAAGGCTACAAGTGTTTCCATCCACCCACTAGAAAGTATTATGTCACTATGGATGTTACTTTCTTTGAAGACATGAGTTATTTCACCTCATCTGATACTGCTCTTCAGGGGGAGCATTCATATTTCGAAGAGCTGTATCATGGTGAGGGGGATGAATCAGAAGGAGGAGAAGTTACACATGCAAAAGATACAACGATGGGTCCAATTGAGATTATTACCTCATCACATGCAGAAACAAAAGCACTGCATCATCTAGAAACTGAAGCACCGGTTGATCCAGTGCTTTATCCAGACTCATAAACACCGTTTTTAAGGACTGAGAATACATTTGAAGACACAACTACCCCTCCTGCCTTCGTCGCTCCTACCCTTGACCTAGAGCTCACTGGTACTGAAGATCACTCATTTGAGGTATGTCCCCCACTTGTACTAGTAGTAGTGAGTCTAATGTTGGTCAATATGTGTTACCAAATAGGTCTACTCGAGGTCAAGCACCCAAAAAATATGAACCCACTCTTTAAGCTAAATCAAAGTACCCAGTAGCTAATTATATGTCCACTAAAAGATTATCTAAGTCATATGCATCATATGTGAATCAAATATCTGATGTATCAGTACCTAACAAAGTGGAGGATGCATTGGGAGATCCAAAGTGGAGGAAAGCTATGGAGGAAGAGATGGAGGCGTTACAGAAGAATGATACATGAGAACTTGTGTCTCCACCACATGGTAAGAAGACTGTTGGTTGTCTTTGGGTGTTTACTGTAAAGCACAATGCAGATGGATCAATGAACCGGTACAAAGCACGCCTTGTTGCAAAAGGGTTTACTCAAACGTATGACATTGATTATGATGAGACATTTGCTCATGTTGCCAAGATGAATACTATTCGTGTTCTGATTTCTTTTGCGGCTAGTTTAAATTGGTCACTTCGACAGTTTGATATCAAGAATGTGTTTCTTCATGGAGAGTTAGCTGAGGAGGTGTACATGAGTCTTCCACCTGGGTATGTAGCTGCTTCTTTTGGTGAATTTGTATGCAAATTAAGAAAGTCTTTGTATGGTCTCAAACAGTCATCTCGTGCTTGGTTTGAGAGGTTTTCACAGTTTATGCGTAAGGTTGGTTACAAACAGAGTAATTTAGACCAAACACTGTTTCTCAAGCATAAAAAGGGAAGGTAACTGTTGGATCCAGAAGTAAAAAGCCCATTTATAGAAAGGCAAGTGGACCGATGCCTGCGGTCAAGAAGGTCAGAGGACGTTTGGAAAGTCAAAAGCGCTCGCAAGGAGCACAGTAACAAAGTACGCTCGCGAAAGGAGATAATTTGTTCGCAGGGGGAAACGCGCTCGCGAAGCGGGACGTGTGTTAACAGAATACGTTCGCGGTTGGAAAAGCGTTCGCGAGGGTATTATAAGAAATTAGACACGTGGTTGCAGGAGGTTAAGTTACCACTAGAATGGTTTTGGGCTTACATGATTGGGCTTTAAGAACTAGTCTTGCACTACAAGAAGGATTATTTGAGGCTATACCTTGATTCGCAAGGAAACATCTACCCTAGTATTCACTATATAAAGGGTTGAGGTGCAAGAGAAAAACACAACTACATCTATCAACAAACAGACAACAACTTCGCCACGCGAAAGTCTTCAAGCCTCTCCGGAGCAACCAAGCCTGATCCGTCAGCAACCGTAGCCTGATCCGTCAAGCTGCAAAAGGGACTTAATCCGTTAAGTCTGACAGGTTTCAATCCGTTGAAATCTCTCTACTCCCCTGTTCGATCCGTTGAGCAGTTTTACTCCCGCAATCAGTTCTGGAGAATCCGTTCGCCAGTTTATATCTTGATACCCGCTGCTTAGTTTCCTTGCATACTAAGTAAGATTCGGCCATCCTCAAAGGTTGGAGAAAAATCCTAGAGGGACTTTTCCCTTGTAGGTCTAAGAAGAGAACCTAGCACAGAGGAAGAAGATCGGCGTCTGTCACAGTCGCTGTGAGAAGAAGTCAGAAGAGGGACGCAAGTAGCATCCAACTTCAAGGTTGTACCTGACCCAAAGGTATTGGCACGCCTAGCACAAATTTACAAGCCGGTTGTTTGAAGGACTGCAAATTCTAGACCAAACATCTGGCACGCCCAGTGGGACAGTGTCAAGATTACAGGCTTCGGCGAATATCAAAAGGAATATCCTTCGTGTTCCAAACCAGAACACGTAGTCGCAAGACCACATAATTCGGCTTACTGTAGGAAGCTATCTGCAGAACAAGCTATTAGCAAGTTCGGTGCCATGACTAACGGAGGACAGTCACAGAACCTTGCTGAACAGGTAGGAGCATTAAGCTCATCATTGGATAACCTGACTAAAGGTTTCCAGGAGGTCCGCGACCGAGCCCGGCAACAAGACAAAAAGGCCGAGATTCAGGACCTAAGGTATGCAGACCTAGCAACTAAGATGAATGAAAATCAGCAAGCGCTGAATAAGAGGATGGATATGTTCATGGAGGCTTTAAATGCCATGAGAACTGAGCAGCTTATCCGCCAACAGCCTTCAGAAGAAGAGTTGCTAGAAGAGGTCGATCACCAGGTGGATAGAAGAACCGTGCACCGGGAGGGATTTGGTCCACTTCGTGTGGGTGATGACCAATTAGCGGTGCACAATAATCAGAACCCTGTAGGGGCTAGAGGACGACAGAGGGCTCCAAGGCAGCAACCACGTCGTTCGCCAACACCTAATCAAAGGAGACCTCAGAATATGATACAGGAGGCCATAAGGGCAACTCCCGTTGTTGCTGTGAACACTGCATACGCACACCCGTATCCAGAATGGGTAGCTGAGAGCCCATGGCCGGAACATTATCGGCAGATTAGATTCACTTCGTTCTCAGGAGAAGGATCTGAAGACGCAGCCACCCACATCGCAAGATTCACAGGCGAGTGTGGACCATATGGTGCGGACAATGTTTTCAAGTTACGCACATTCGGTGCCTCATTGTCAGGGTCAGCACTGACATGGTATACCAAGTTGATACCAAGATCGGTCCCTGACTGGAACGTGATGGAGACCATGTTTAGAACCACATTTGGAACTGTGGAACCAGAGGTTGACTTGTCTTCTTTGACAGCGATGTATCAGCAACCTATGGAGTCATCTGTAGAATTCCTCAAGCGGTTCAAGATTCAACAGGCCAAGTGCAAAACTCCAATCCCGGAGCCTGACTTGATCAAAATCGCAATTCGTGGGTTGGAGAAGAGACAGAGAGCAAAACACCACGATGGAGTGTTTTCTAGCATGGCTGACTTAATGAACAGGGTTGGCAGTTACCAGTACTTCCTGAATGAGCTGGACGAAGACGCTAACAATTCCAGGAACAACTTAGCTCTCATCCCAGGAACGCTGAGGCCCAGAATGCCTCCAGCAAGGCACAAGACTGTGGGGGCAATATATTCCCATATGGATCCCTACTATTCGGCCCCACAAGCTATGCCCTATGCAGACCCATACATGATGGGTTATGAGGAAGAAGTCGCAGCAGTAGAGTTAGCAGGCAGACAGCCTATCAAGTCCCAGGTGTTGAAAATGTCTAAAGAGCCAGTAAAGATCTCGTTCGCCGCGTTCGCTAAGCCGGAGTACGAATCCTATACATATAATGCACACAAGGCACCGGAAATTTTGGAAGATCTGACGGCATTAGGGAAGGTAAGGAATGACTTTGGACCTCCCCCTACACAGGAACAGCTCAAAGGAAAGAAGTACTGCAGGTTCCATAATCTTTGGAACCATAACACATCGGAGTGCATTCGCTTGAAGGACACTATCCAGACTTGGATCAACGAGGGAAAACTCGGAGCGAATGAAGAAAAGACTGCGGCTTGGGTGGACATCGATCCTTTTCCCACCATCAATATGATTGATTTAGCGCCCTGCGAAGGGAAGAAGGAAAAGCCACTGCCAACAAGGCCGAAGTTCAATGAATACACTTATGATGCCAGTAGGGCTCATATTATCCTGAACAAGCTGATCATGGCCAACGAGGTGGCCATCCCTTGGGGAGTCTTTCCCCCAGAAGAGGCAATAGCTGGTAAGACCTATTGTAAGTTTCATAACTTGTGGACTCACAAGACTTCTCAGTGCATGCAGCTCAAAGATCAGATACAACAATGGGTCAATGAGGGGTCAATCACCTTTTGTGATCCAGCGGTAGCAGATGTGGCTGTGGTTGATTTGGCTCGGGGTAGCAGAAAACTGACGCTTGACCTAAGCACTATAGCTGGAGAAACAGAAGTTGTCAAACGGAAAGAACCAATGGCAGGTACATCAGCAGTCATGTTGTGTGATAGGTGCAAAACTGAATGTGGCATTGCTAAAGAGCCACAACACAAGCAGAAGAGTGCGGTTGCTACACCCCCTGAAGCATATCAGCCACACAGCCCGAAGCAGATGAGGAGATCAGCAAGCCCTAGTCAGAGGAATTCCAACCTCTACTTGCGTTTACGCCGGGCAAGAATGGAGCAGAAGAAGCCAGTGGTCTACCCGCAGGACGTAATAACTAAGCCTTATATACCACCAGCTTCACGGAATATCCTCAAAGACAACGTCTGGATGGTCAGAGAGAGAGGAAAGGTGGTAGAAGCCACACCTACTCAGACTAGGAACGTGCAGCGAAGATATGGCAAAACCAAGAGGCTTTTGGAGGCATTGGATAAAGGCCTAGTCAGCCCAGACCAGATCAGGGAGACTCCGGAACAGTTAAGGCGGAAGCTGGATTTATTGTCAGCTAGACCTTATTGCCCTATCAGAAACGTTCGCGATACCACCGAGACTTCTACCACGAAACATAGTGGACAGAAGAGAGTCTCGCGAGAAGGAAATAGCGGCGAACGAAAGTCTGTATGGTCAAGGGTGAGCATTGACAAAAGTCAACATACGCGAGAACCAGTTTGGTCACGGGTAGGTAAAAAGGTGGTGGGTGAAATATCTATTTCCACCTTTAGTAAGACACCTGAGACGTCTCCGGCGAAAAGGGTTAGGATATCAGAAGTCCTTGAGAGCGGAGACAATATCAAGACGTCGAAAACAAAGGTCGAATGGAGACCAAAAGTAGTTCAGCGTCAGGATCCGGGGTCCCAAGAAACAGATAAGGTTGGACCTATGATTGAGGTTGAGCAACAAAGACCTGTTCCAGAGGTTTCTTTAGTAAAGCAGATGGCTGAAGCATTTGCCCGCGTAGAAGAAGAGTCAGAAGTCGATATACCTCGAGTCATAGAAGATGATATGGAGGAAACTGAGGAAGATGAAACCGGGGGTATGGACGAAAGTTTGCCGTGTAGCATGCTTTATGTGGAAAACGAGCATGGTGAGATGATTTCAGACCAATCTGAATCTGCTCAGGTGTACGTGACGACCGAAGCTGTGATACCAGTTCCAGAGACAAACACTTATTGCAATATGGTGTATGTCTTACCTTCTATGTATGCATTGGATGAGCCAATTTCGTCTGAAGTCTTCCTCAACATGTCAGAAGATGAGACTGGAGTGGAGTCATCCGTTCGCAGAGAGGAGTTGGCTGTAAAGAAGGATAAAGAGGACATGGACCCTGATTTGAGAAGAAAGTACGTTTTGTTCTCCAAGCCCACATTCGCCATGAGGCAGCATTTGCGTCCATTATACGTATCTGCTGATATGATGGACAAAAGGGTCAGTAGGATATTGGTGGATACAGGGGCTGCTGTAAGTGTCCTTACCGTACAGTCCATGAATTTCCTTCAGGTTCCGAAGGAGAAAATTCTAGATAGCAAGATGAAGGTGAAAAGTTTTGCTGGAAACATAGCTCAGACACTCGGTGTAGTGATACTAAAAATTAGGGTTGGCCCATCAGAGATGTATCAAACTTTCTTCGTAGCTGAGTGCACTGCTCCTTATACTATGATTCTGGGCAGAGATTGGCTTCATCAGGCCGGTTGTGTTCCATCATCGCTCCATCAAGAGCTCGCTATCTGGAACCCAGAAACTGATGAATCTGAAATAATCAAGGCCGATCCTAGACCGTTCTCAGTAGCAGCTTGCTTTGTTGATGCAAGTTATTACAGTGAAGACATGAGACCTTTAAGAGTCAGTGGCATCACAAAGAAAGGACATCCATATGGGGTGACCTCCACTGAGCTTACGCAATGGGGATTGGCGCAACTTCAAGCAGACGCCAGTAGACCAATCTCCATGGTTTTACCCCGAAACAATCAATGAAGCCACAACTCAGCAAGGAGGAGTTGGAAGCCTACGCTTCCCTGCATCAGAGATTATCTATTTTTAGGCAGGAGCAAGAGGCTTTCCAACAGGTGGCGGCAGTAGAGTGCGTTAACGATGATGTGTTGGAATATTACGAGGAAGAGGAGGAGATTATCCAGGCAGCTCCGGCAGCCTTGGATGATACTCCACCTAAGGTCAAGGATCCAGTAGAGAAAGTCAACCTGGGGACCCTAGAGGAACCAATAGAGGTTGGAATAAGTGTGTATTTGGAGCCTGAACAAAAACAGAAGCTCATTGAGCTACTTCACGAGTACAAGGATTGCTTCGCAGAGAAATACGAGGACATGCCTGGTTTAGCACCAGAGCTAGTTTGTCATAAGCTACCAATCATGGATGGTTACAGGCCAGTCAGACAAGAACCTAGGCGAATGCATGCCGACACAGCGGCTTCAGTTAAGGAAGAGGTGGAAAAGATGCTTAAGTCAGGAATTATTCGACCTACAAAGTATGCCAAGTGGTTGTCTAACATAGTACCAGTCAGGAAAAAGAATGGTAAGATGAGGGTGTGCGTGGATTACAAGAATTTAAATACTGCCACACCAAAGGACGTGTATCCTATGCCCATGGCGGACATGCTGGTAGATGCAGTGGCAGGGCATGAGTTGTTATCGTTCATGGATGGAACCGCAGGATATCACCAGATTCCTGTGGAGGAGGAAGACAAGCACAAGACGGCTTTCAGATGTCCGGGATTTACAGGAGCATTCGAATACCAAGTCATGCCTTTTGGGCTTAAGAATGCTGGTGCCACATATCAAAGGGCGATGAACCTTATCTTCCATGACATATTAGGGAAGATATTGGAGGTTTATATTGACGATGTGGTAGTAAAGTCCAAGATTAAGGCAGACCACATAGAGGATCTACGAAAAGTCTTCATAAGGATGCGAAAACATAAACTCAGAATGAACCCAGCTAAATGCGTCTTTGGGGTTCAGTCAGGCGATTTCCTAGGGTTTGTGGTCCATCAACGGGGGATCGAGATTCCAGCGGACAAGGTCAAGTCAGTCATAGAAGCTCCTGCCCCAACTAACAAGAAGGAGTTGCAGCAGTTACTAGGAAAGATTAACTTCTTGCGTAGGTTCATCTCGAATTCAGCAGGAAAGATTCAACCCTTTACATCTTTGTTAAAATTGAGGGCAGATACGGAGTTTCGTTGGGAGACAAGTCACCAGGAAGCGTTCGACAGAATAAAGCAGTACCTAGTTTCACCGCCAGTTCTGATGCCTCCACGGCCGGGTCACCCTTTGAAGCTCTACATTTCAGCATGCGAGACATCCATTGCTGCACTTTTAGCACAAGATGAACACCAAGAGGATGATAAAGTGGTTGAGCATGCTGTGTATTACCTTAGCAGGACGTTGATAGATGCAGAAACCAGGTACAGTGACATGGAACGGTTGTGCCTTGCGTTGTATTTCGCCGGTTGCAAATTACGCCATTACATGTTATCTTTCACAATGGTAGTGGTGGCACAGACGGACTTGGTGAAATAAATGTTAACTAGACCCATTCTTAGGGGTCGAATTGGTAAATGGGTGTTAGCTTTGTCGGAGTTCTCACTACAATATACACCTTTGAAGGCACAAACCGGACAAGCGGTTTCAGATTTTTTGCTTCATCATCCTGTGGAACAAGATTTACAATACAGGGAGTTAGATGTGGTGGCCATTCTGATGCAGCCTTGGGAATTATACTTTGATGGGAGCAGTACTGAGAGTTTATCTGGCGCAGGGATATCTCTAGTAAGTCCGCTCGGGGTTCGTCATGCATATTCTTTCCAACTAGAGTGGAAATGCACCAACAATCAGGCTGAATATGAAGCACTCATAATTGGATTGGAAATGTTGCTCGCAATGGGGGCAACAGTGGTAAGTGTGTTTGGTGACTCCTTGTTGGTGATCAATCAGCTTAAGGGGTTATACAAATGTACCACCTTTACTTTGGTTCCTTTTTGGGAAAGGGCTACAGAGTTGTTGGAGCAATTCAGTGATGTCACTCTGGATTATATCCCAAGAGCACACAACGTCGCGGCGAATGAATTAGCCCAAATCGCCACTGGCATAACTTTGGCTGATGGAGTCTGCGAGCGGATTTTGAAGGTGGAAAGAAGGACGTTACCTTCTTTCATGGCTCGAAGGGTAGACGCGGATGAATGGTACGTCGCTACGATAGAGGCTATCGATACAGATTGGCGTCAACCACTCATTGATTACTTGGATAATCCATCTACTCCAGTTGATAGACAAGTCAGATACTTTGCCACTAACTATGTGATACGAGGTGGCGAACTCTTACGCAGAGGAGAGGATGGAGTTTATCTTAGGTGTATCTTTGGAAAAGAAGCTAAGCGAGTAATGAGAGAGGTACACTTAGGAGTGTGTGGTTCGCACCAGGCTGGACCAAAGATGAGGTGGCTTATCCGTCGTTATGGTTACTTTTGGCCTTCAATCTTGAAAGATTGCATCACCTTTGCTCAAGGTTGTCAGGAGTGTCAAGCGCATGGACCGGTGCGGCATGTTCCAGATGTGCCCATGCAACCCATTATTAAGCCTTGGCCAGCAAGAGGATGGGCGTTGGATTTTATAGGAATTATTCATCCAGCTTCGTCTCAGCAGCATAAGTTCATCCTATTAGCGACCGATTATTTCACAAAATGGGTGGAGGCTGTACCCTTAAAAGATGCATCTGCTCGAACAGTTTGCAGCTTCATCTTCAGCAACATCATTAGCAGGTATGGTATCCCAGAGTGTTTAGTTGCAGACAGGGGGGCAGCATTTCTAGCGAAAGAAACCGAAGACTTCATTACTGACTATGGGATTAAGTTTCTGCATTCCACACCATATTATGCTCAGGCGAATGGACAAGCTGAGGCTAGTAACAAAGTCATAATCAATATCCTGCGAAAGATGCTGATTGATAATCCTAGAGATTGGCATAACGAGCTTGGTCATACTCTGTGGGCATATCGAACATCTAAGCGGTCGCCTACAGGAACCACACCCTATGCCTTGATGTTTGGGCATGATGCAGTTTTACCCATGGAGATAAGTGTTAATTCTTTAAGGGTTCGCGAACAACATCAGTTAGTAGGAGAGGATTATGTTCAGGCCATGTTTCAGGAGCATGAACAGTTGGATACTACTCGTATGGAAGCCTTAGATCATATAATGGTTGAAAAACAACGAGTCGCTCGCGCATATGACGCCAGGACACGTGGCAGAAGTTTTGGAGTTGGCGATTTGGTTTGGAAAGCAGTACTTCCCTTTGGCGAACACGTTCGCGGCAGGGGTAAGTGGTCTCCTACGTGGCAGGGGCCTTTTGTGATTGACCAGATCGTGGGTAAAGGTGCTTATTATTTGCGAGATTTGGATGGAGAAGTCCATAATAACCCTATTAATGGGAGGCATCTGAAACAGTACTTTCCAAGTGTTTGGGCTTCTGACGATCCTTCGTCGCCACAGATGACAGAACAGCCTGTTTGCCAGCAAGGGGGGCAGAGTTTAGAGCCTTAGGATCTTGTTTGCAGAATTGGGATCTTGTCAGTTTCATTCATGTTGCTTAACGCCTAACCTGTTTGAGGTTTTCGGCTTTTTTATGCACATGATAAAACTGGGGGGCACCATAGATATACAAACCAATTAATGTGGTTTTTCGACTTTTTTCGAATTTTTTGACAATTTTTGGGAAGAACAAATTGTGTTTTTCAAGCCCTAATTTAGTTTGAACCAACGCCTGTGGTTTATACATAGAACATAAACAATGTGTGTTTATTGCATAGTATTCATGGGTAACAAATACAGTGTTGAACAAGAACTGGTTGCAACAAATACAGTGTTGAACAAGAACAAAGCTGCTTAAAGAGAGAGCTATTACGACTCCTTTCATAAAGTCTCTCTTCAAACTGTTGCAGGTTTTGCTTCATCTTCCACCTTGCGCGGCCAGCTTGTTGAAAGCAAGTCGACGGTGATGGGAGTAGAAGCAACTTGGTCTGACCTGGCGCGGAAGAGGCTCGGCAAGAGGAATCATGTCGGCACAGAAGCCTTCTTCGGTCCAATACCAGAAGTCAATCCCCTCATCAAGTGGAATTTGGTTCCAGTGATGCACTTCGATGCGACTTCAGGGCTGGGCGCATCAGATCTTATTTCTGAGGTTAGGTTGTGAAGCCTACCCAGGATTTGAGGTTTGGTTGTGAAGCCTAGAGGACAGAAAGTTTGAAGAAAGAGGTCTGGTGGAATTGCTTTGAGACTGAAAGGAGAATACATGTTCTTGGTTGTTGAAGGTGATGAAAGGAATTAATCGATATTTATAGGCGAAACGCTAGGTTTTCACCAAAGGGAACTGAATGGTTTGCTATTCGTTCATTGGTCAAGCATTTATCACGCGTGCTGTGTTAGATGAATACGGTAAATGCGCAAGTTAATGGTGCGACGTTGCAGTTAAAGTTGGGAACAGTTTTCGAGTGGTCAAGGATATGGAATTAATTTGAAAAGATCTTCTGCATTCAGAATAATATGCGCGAACAAAGTCAGAACAGATAAACAGTTAAATAAATTTACTAATGTGCTTAATGTTCGCTAAAGCAGTATCAAGGGCGTTTTGGATATTTTCTTCGTTGATCAGGGAATCTTCGATCCTGTCGTCCACCTGGTTGATCATTTGTTGAAGAGTCTGATAGGAGTTCTTCTCTTGCTCCAAGACGTTTAAGTTGTTCTGGGTTTCCTCTTCGACAATTGCTAGCTGGGCCTCAATCTCAGCTTTCTGACGTTTAAGCTCAGCAAGTCGGTTAGGAAACAACTGGGTCGCGTTATGGACAAGTTTGGCAAGATTGGTGGCTTTGGCAACCCGTTCGGCTTGGAACTTCTCTTTCTGTTGATGATACTGAGGAGCCTCCAATCGCGTGGCTCTGACACATTCAGACAAAGTCGCAGCTTTGGTTGTGAATTCCCACAGACGCTGCAATTTCTTCAAGAGTCTTTCATCAGCTTGAACTCGAAGGAGACGAACAGCATCTTCAATTTGGACCCTAGTGTGTGGGTGGAGAAGATCTTCATGCTCTAGGTTGCGGAGGAATAGTGTCGCATCAGCGATGGATTGGTTTGCTTGAAAAGGATCCAGCATTAATTGAACTTGCTCGATGAGGGAAGGCGTAGCATGATCAGATGGGGAGGTCATTGGGAGGTTCTCCGGAATCTGTCAAATAAAGAAATAATAAGTGTTTGTGAGAGTACAAACAGAAGCTGCAAAATAAAAATGGTTACCTTTGGGTCAGTCTCAGTTGGGATTACCGGTTGAAGCACTGGTTGAACAATATCAGTCGCGCGATCGGCATTCGCGACAGCAGTTTCGTTCGCCGGAAGGACTGTGTTCGCGGGAGGAATTTCATTCGCGCGAGTATCAGTCATTTTTCTCTGAGGCGAACATGAAGTTGCCTCGCGGGGAAAAGGCTCATTCGCAGCAACAGTTTGAAGTGGAACGAGCTTGGCGCTTTCACTAAAGATCTCTCCCATCATAGTATCCAGGATCGGAGAAGCAACTGACTCGGAGGAAGAGCTAACTTCAAATACAGGAGTTGGTCCCTGAAACGACAGAAGCACAATTGAGCTCAAGATCATTGAAACATCGCCAATTGAATGGTTTATCAAAATAATACCTCTTGTTCTGTTTCAGCAGGAGTCCCAGTGTCCAGGTTAGCTCTGGGAGGGATCGCCTCTTGAGCCACGGCAGAGGTTACTTCAGCTAGAACAGTTAGGTTGGGGGCACCAGAAACAGCAGGATGTTGATTGCATTCTTCAAGGGATGGTACGTCTTCAGAGTTAGACTGCATAAGCTGATCCACCTAGAAGGCAATTATATGATTAATTGACTTGGCTACATGAGCATACGAGTTTTCAAATTAAATGAACCCATACCTGGGGTTGGAGAGCATTTCCTTCTGTAAAAAGATTTGGTTTGAGCCTCTTGAGTGGATGATCTGCATTCTTGTTCGCGCGCTTCTTGGTTCTTTGAGGACGCTGCAAGGAAGGAAGATGGTCGGAAAAAGGGATACAGATCAGAAAATTGATAAACATAGTTAAAGAGTTTTAAATACCTGGGGGGCAGGAAGCACTTCTGTGCGCTCCTCAGGAATCAAAGAAGATTCAACGCTTTGGCGAGGGCCGTCAATGGCAAAAACAGCCAGGTCTTCGGCATGACGGAATTGTGTCTGATATGGCTGGAAGATCTGTCTAAACACAGATAGGTGGTTTGGCTTCCATTTGCCTTCGTTGATTGATGTCCACCACTTAGTAAACTCATTAGTGGCCTCGAAGCTCAGACGTACTCCGCCGAGGGGATAGGTGTTGACAGGCTGAGCGATGTCTTTAAAACGGGAGGGGATGGAATCAGGATCAATCCCAGCATTATAGGTTTCTCGCCACGAAGTGAAATGGTTGCGACTAGCCAATGGGGGATATGGAATTTTTTGGCACATTCCAAATTGCCTCGTGAAGAAGTTGGGGGCATAGATTTCTACTCCGGCTCTCCCTGGTAGTTTAAGGTCGCGATTGGAAAGGAGGCGTAGAAAGAAAAGGAGCTGCAGGACGTTGTGTTTGTTGCTGAAAATAAAACCTTCTTTAACGAGAGAAGGGTATGTGCGTCTGCAGATAACGAGAATAGAATCTGAAGGTAGGCTTTCCATACTATACAGATGGTGGAAACAACGCGAATAGCTAAGGGCTGGAGGATGTGGAGCGGATACGATGGTTTGGCCTAAAACCTTATCTTTTAGGAAGCTGGTGACAGAGGAAGAGCGAAAAGCAGGGAAATAGGTTTGAAGCCACAAGTCCAAAATCCAAAGAGGACCGCTAACAGATCTGTGTTTAAAGGGCTCTAAGGATAGAAAGTGTAGTGACCTATATAGTAATCCAGTGGCTAACTCCAAAAGATTGAGAGGAATACCGTTGTAAAGTAGCTCAGCCGTTCTGGCCCAGGCGAAAGTGGGTTTGTTGGTGGCGCTACATTCAACATATTTGAGTAGCCAGAATTCCAGAAATGCTAGGCCACTCAGATCGTCGTCAGTGCTCCCATAGTGATTGACCCACGCGGCGTATGAGTTGGGGCGAGGGTGATCAGAGGGGATTTGATGTTCCAGAGCAAGGTCGTTGAGAGGACTCGGTGCGCAGGCGAATGGAAATCCGGTAATTGTATACATATCTAGGAGGGTGATACCCATTGGGCCTGCGGGGAGATGAAAGGTGTTTGATGAAGTGTCCCAGAAGCAAATTGCTGCTGCCAGGGGAGCTCTGTTACAACCAGACTTCAAGGAGAAGCAGAGGTCGATAGGATCGGCGATTCCAACGGCTTGCCATCGTTCAAGGTCCTTACTACGGCGTTGTTGGTACCACTGGATCTCGGCGTCATTAGTATTCGGCCACTGCCCAAATCTGGTCTGGGCGTCTGACTTCTGCCAGTCGACGAATGAAACTTCTTCCTCGCGAAAGATTAAAGGGGGAATTCGAGATGCATGTTGACGGTAAGGCATTTCAAGTGGGTGTGGGAAGACATCAACCCAGGGACCTAGGTCGCAGGTTTGATCAATCTTAACTCTCAACCAAGAACCCTTGGGTTTTGGAGCAGGTCGGAGGCCAACCATGGCTTGGACAAAGTTTAGGGCTTCATGCTCAGAAGGGGTTCTGGGTGTGGTTTTCACAGCAGAGAAGGTGTGTTTGGGTGCCATTGATTTGGAAGTAGGAACGGCGGCGGATTATCTCAGGAAGGTTTGAAAAGAGTTGCAGAGGGAAATGATGGTTGAGTGTTCTGAGGAGTTTGACAATGAAAAGACGTTTGCTTTTGGTTAAATCAATGCTAAGGTATAGCTCTTTTCGATTTTCGCAAACGGGCTTAATCTCAAGAACTGGGGGGCAATGTTGGATCCAGAAGTAAAAAGCCCATTTATAGAAAGGCAAGTGGACCGATGCCTGCGGTCAAGAAGGTCAGAGGACGTTTGGAAAGTCAAAAGCGCTCGCAAGGAGCACAGTAACAAAGTACGCTCGCGAAAGGAGATAATTTGTTCGCAGGGGGAAACGCGCTCGCGAAGCGGGACGTGTGTTAACAGAATACGTTCGCGGTTGGAAAAGCGTTCGCGAGGGTATTATAAGAAATTAGACACGTGGTTGCAGGAGGTTAAGTTACCACTAGAATGGTTTTGGGCTTACATGATTGGGCTTTAAGAACTAGTCTTGCACTACAAGAAGGATTATTTGAGGCTATACCTTGATTCGCAAGGAAACATCTACCCTAGTATTCACTATATAAAGGGTTGAGGTGCAAGAGAAAAACACAACTACATCTATCAACAAACAGACAACAACTTCGCCACGCGAAAGTCTTCAAGCCTCTCCGGAGCAACCAAGCCTGATCCGTCAGCAACCGTAGCCTGATCCGTCAAGCTGCAAAAGGGACTTAATCCGTTAAGTCTGACAGGTTTCAATCCGTTGAAATCTCTCTACTCCCCTGTTCGATCCGTTGAGCAGTTTTACTCCCGCAATCAGTTCTGGAGAATCCGTTCGCCAGTTTATATCTTGATACCCGCTGCTTAGTTTCCTTGCATACTAAGTAAGATTCGGCCATCCTCAAAGGTTGGAGAAAAATCCTAGAGGGACTTTTCCCTTGTAGGTCTAAGAAGAGAACCTAGCACAGAGGAAGAAGATCGGCGTCTGTCACAGTCGCTGTGAGAAGAAGTCAGAAGAGGGACGCAAGTAGCATCCAACTTCAAGGTTGTACCTGACCCAAAGGTACTGGCACGCCTAGCACAAATTTACAAGCCGGTTGTTTGAAGGACTGCAAATTCTAGACCAAACAGTAACAGCCTTAATTATTTATGTCGATGATATGGTAATAACTGACAATGATACTGTTGAGATGGACAGATTGCAGAGACAACTAGCCTTTCAATTTGAGATGAAGGACTTGGGTGATCTCAAGTATTTTTTAGGAATTGAGGTAGCTAGGGGGAGAGAAGGTATATACTTATGCCAAAGAAAGTACATTCTTGACCGTTTGATAGGGACATGTATGTTGGATTGCACCCCTATTGACATACCCATTGAGCAGAACCATCATCTGGCAGAGTATCCAGACCAGGTACCTACAGACCGAGCTCAATATCAGAGATTAGTTGGGCGCTTGATTTAATTAAACCACACTAGACCAGATATTGCATATGCGGTGAGTGTGGTGAGTTAGTTCATGCATAACCCGAGTGAGAGCCACATGGACGTTGTTGTGAGAATCTTAAGGTATTTGAAGTCAGCTCATGGGAGAGGAGTAATGTTTTCTAAACGCAACAATATTCTTGATGTTTGTGGCTTCACAGATGCAGATTGGGTTGGAAATATTACAGACATGAGGTCTACATCAGGTTACTTTACCTTTGTGGGAAGTAATTTGGTTGTTGGAGAGGAGAGATCCCACATCAGAAACAAGATAAATAAAATATAACTTATATTTGGGTGGATCATTCCTAATTGTACCGAGGCTTTTTATGGATAAAACCCAATACCTTAAAGGTGGTTAAGTTGAGACAGTATCGGTACACAGATGATCTACAGGCCACGCTTGTCGCTGTTTGACTTGGTATCAGAACGGGTCCCTCTCTAATTAAGTCTCATTGGTTGGTGGGTTCGATTAGTGTGACATAACCTTAAAGGTGGTTAAGTTGGGTCAGTATCGGTACACAGATGATCCACGGGCCACGCTTGTCGTTGTTTGACTTGCTATCAGAGTGGGTCCATCTCTAATTACGTCTCATTGGTTGGTTGGTTCGATTGGTGTGATATAAGTACACGTGCTAAACCCTTGAGTCTGGTTGCACATGAGGGTTAGTATTTGTGTGGATTGTCACCAAGTGCCAGATGAGCCGGGTTAGTGGTCGAATTGGTTTAGACATTTGTACACGTGCTAAACCCTTGAGTCTGGTTGCACGTGAGAGTTGGTGTTTGAGTGGAGAGGGTGACATAGATTCACGTGCAGACCTTGTCATGTTGCACGTGAGAGGGAGTGTTGGAGAGGAAAGATCCCACATCAGAAACAGGATAAATAAAATATAACTTATATGTGGGTGGATCATTCCTAATTGTACCGATGTCTTTTATGGATAAAACCCAACACCTTAAAGGTGGTTAAGTTGAGACAGTATCGGTACACAGATGATCCATAGGCCACACTTGTCGCTGTTTGACTTACTGTCCCAACTTAACCACCTTTAAGGTGTTGAATTTTATCTACAAAGGACCTCAGTACAATTAGAAATGATCCACCCACATATATGTTATATTTTATTTGTCACTTTTTGATGTGGGATCTCTCATCTCCAACACTTCCCCTAACGTGCAACCTAACTTTTAGGTCTGCACGTGAAATCAGATTAAGAAACTAAACCCGGACCCCATGGTTAACCGAAAAAACTCCAAGCTTCAAACTCCGACAAAACCCCAAACTCTGAAACCACTCTGAAAGAACTCCATACCAAACTCCGAAACAACTCCAAACTACGAAACAAACAAATCAGAACCATGATATCTGAAAGAACACACCCGAGATCATGGTGAAGCAACTGGAGAGGTATTGGAGATGAGAGCTCATATATCAGAAAAGTGACAAATAAAATATAACATATATGTGAGTGAATCATTCCTAATTTTACCGAGACCTTTTGTAGTTAAAACCCAACACCTTAAAGGTGGTTAAGTTGGGATAGTATCGGTACAAAGATGATCCACGAGCCACGCTTGTCGCTCGCGCTTTGACTTGGTATCAGAGCGGGTCCCTCTTGTCAAAGCACAAGCGACAAGCGAGGCTCGTAGATCATACTTGTACCGATATTATCCCAACTTAACCACCTTTAAGGTGTTGGGTTTTATCTACAAAAGGTCTCGGTACAATTATGAATGATTCACTCACATATATGTTATATTTTATTTGTCACTTTTCTGATGTGAAATCTCTCTTCTCCAACACTTCCCCTCACATGCAACCTAACTTTTTAGGTCTGCACGTGAAACTGAACTCGAGCCTCATGGTTAACAGAAAAAAAAAACTCCAAACTCCAAACTTTGACCCCCAAACTCCAAACTCCAAACAAAACTCCGAAACAACTTCAACCAAACCAGAGCCATGACCTCTGAAAAACGCACCCGGACTCGTGAGAGAAATAATTGAAGAGGAACTCATTATGATACCATGTCAAAGTGCGAGCAACAAGCGTGCCCCGTACGTGGATCATCTTTGTACCAATACTGTCCTAACTTAACCACATTTAAGGTGTTGAGTTTTATCTACAAAAGACCTCGGTACAATTAGGAATGATCCACCCATACATATGTATATTTTATTTGTCACTTATGTGAGATCTCTAATCTTCAATTAGCAAGATATATAAATGGTCTTGTTACTACATGTCCTTTTATGCAATGGTGGGTTGGGAAGATATTGACCACCTACTTCTGGACTGCCCCTGTGGCGGTGAGTGCTTCCTACAAAGCTCTCAACATTGCCACTGCTAGAAGCCCCATGACCTATCCTGACATGATCAAAGGGCATCCCCTCCTGTTGGGGTGGTTAAACTTAATTTTGATGAATTTGTTGCCTCCAACAATAGTGTTGCTGCTGGCTTTGTTATCACGGACCACCATTGTAGCCCTTCAGTTGCTGGTGCTAGGAACCTTGGCAATGCTTCAGTTCCTGTTGCAGAATCTGTTGCTCTTAATAATGGTCTGCAGACTGTTTTGCGGTTTAACCATTTAAATCTGTTGGTGGAAGGTGATGCGGCTCTTTTCATGGATTACGTTAGTGGAAAGTGAGATTGCTCATCTGACCAACAAATTTCATAGCATCTCCCTTGCTCACATCTTCAGAGAGATCAATTTCTTAGCAGATGTCGTAGCCTCCTGTACACATGCTTCACATTCCCAAGTTATGCTGCCGTACTCTTGTAGTTCTTCCTTCCTTTTAGATTCTCAAAATTTGGTTGCCCGAGAGAACGCTTTGTAATTTCCTTTTCCTCTTCAAAAAAAACTACCTTAGAGTTGTGGGGACAGAGTACACAGAGATAAAGGTCACTTGGGTTTCTATCGGCCTTTAGCTCTTTGCTTCTTGTCGCTGTAATTGCCACTTCTGCCTCAGCTTTTTCCTTGTTCTACTTCCCTCCTCACCTTTCCCTCTTCACCAATCTTGTGACTTGCTCAGAGTTTCAGACCCTCCAAAGCAAATGTACCCCAAAACCCACAACACCAACCCAGAAAAGCACCCACTTTGAGAACAAGAACAAGAACCACAACCCTGCGGCATTTGCACCCATTTTCCCAAAGATCAATGATTTAAAGATCTGGGTTGGAGTTGGTTCCAGAGTTAAGTTCATCTTTCTATCTTTAAAGCTTTCTCCTTCATTCATTTTCTGTACATTTTGCACGTTTTTGTGGGTTCAGTGATGCTTCACGTCTTCAAGGTGTGACATTTATGCATTGTGCAAAAACCATGTTGTTAAATTCTGGGTTTTGATGAAGATTGGAGGATGTTAGCTTTAGGCTGCTTAGAGATCTCTGAATTAGGTTCTGGTTGTTTTTGTGGTTCTGGGTAATGTTGTTACGAGTGTTAGCTATGAAGTTAGGCCATCAGCAGAGTGATTTTGATGCATCTCTTGAGGAAATTTTGAATGGGAGTTTCAGGAAGTTTACTTCTGGTTTGTTGCAAAATGATCTGGAGTTGTCTCCAGGACATGGCTCAAATGGGAGTAGCTTTCGGAGGTCGGGTTCTATTATGTCTACTCATAGTGTGTCTGGCAATTCAGCTTCTAGCAAGTTTGCTCCTTCTAAGAGAAGAGTGTTTAAGGGTTTAAAAGACTTTTCTAGGAAACTTGCGGACCACACAGTCTTGAGGATTGGGTTTTGGAGAATTCGGGCGAAGATTCAGCCTATGGGGAGCAGGCTTATAGTGCTCCATTTATGATGGATGAGCTGCGCAAGCTAGATTTGGCATTGGAGGGCGTTTTGTTTCAGCAACTACTGCGAATGCCATGTTTGAATTATGTATCTGGTGGTGCAAATGAAGATGAGTATCTTGCCTTGGAGGACTTCCTTCATGCTATAGTGAGTGGTTTATGGCACGCATTTTGGCATAAAAGAGGACAGCCACTGATGTCTGTAACTTGTCCACGTGGTCTTGGATCAAAGTTTTATCCTGTGGAAAATGCGATAGCAAGGGGAAGGCTTAATGAGCTCAGTGGTTTGGCTTTGATCTCGAAAAATGGAAGTGAGCAACAAGTTCAGTGGGATCAGATTATGGAGTTTGCTCTATTTAAGCAAGATATATTGGCAGGTAATGAGTTGAAATTATCGTCTCCCATTATTTGTGAAGCCCTCTTTTATGGTTTTCATATACTTGCCTCTAGGTGTTTGAGCAAGACTAGACCTGCAAATAGCAGTTCTGTTTGTATTTTGGTTTTAGATTCAAAGTATGGAGGTGTAGTGAAAGTAGGTGGTGTTCTTAGCAAACTCGAATTGAACTCAAGTAACCCTTACAGATCTGTGGCTGAATGGATTAAAATTCATGCTGAAGTCAGTGTTTCACCAGTGGACCGCATATGGAACATGTTCGGAAATGCAAATTGGGGTGACCTAGGAACCCTACAGATACTTTTAGCGACTTACAACTCCATTGTGCAATGGAATGGACCATCAAGGAAGTCAATTGCCTCATTAGTTTCAGATCATAGCCTTCGTCTTCAAAAGCGTAGGATGGAGTTCTGCCTGGCAGAGAATGAGAATGGTCTGGTTCCGTACCAACAGTCTAGCCACCAGCATGGACAAGGAGAGATTGTTGAACTTGAGCAAACTAGTAGTCAAGCTTTCAAAGGCAAAGCTTCACGTTTAAATCTCAGCAGGGTGAGGTATTGCTACTGGAAGATCAACAGCAGGGTCAGAAAACTTTCCAAGTACAGGAGTCTCTGGTAGGAGGGAGCCATTACCTCTATAGTGCAGTTTGTCTAGATTGTCCAACAGAGTTGTTGACATTATATGTTGGTGCCCACCCATCGAGACTTGAACCATCTTGGGAGGATATGAGTCTTTGGTACCAAGTACAAAGACAAACAAAAGTACTAAACATCTTTAAGTGTCAAGGAATCACAAGTAACTATTTGCAGAAATTTTTGCCTCTGGCAGAATTTTGCATTCTGGTCCATGCCAAAAGCAGGCCCCTGGGGGTCGATGTGATCACCCGTGGTGTGGGACTCCTATATTGGTGACATCTCCAGTTGGTGAACCTGTTTCATATGTTGTTTCCCAAGAAGGCCCACTTTCAGCTGAGGAGGCAATTTGCTGCTATCGAGACTGCCTAGCTGCTCTAAGAAGTGCAGCATTGGCGAATGTTCAGCATGGTGATTTGTGTCCAGAAAACATTATTCGGGTTGTTGGTGTACATGGTGTAAGAAACAATGTTCTCTATGTTCCAATATCATGGGGCCGTGCAGTTTTGGAAGACCAGGACAGCCCAGCTATAAACTTGCAGTATTCTTCGTCTCATGCACTTCAGCGTGGGAAACTTTGCCCTTCATCAGATGCTGTTTACCTCATGTTGTACATGTGTGGGGGTACTATGCAGCAGCAGGATTCAATCGAATCTGCATTGCAATGGAGAGAAACGAGCTGGACAAAGCGCTTGATCCAACAGCAGCTTGGGGAGGTCTCAGCTCTCCTAAAGGCATTTGCTGATTATGTGGATAGCCTTTGTGGAACACCATACCCCGTTGACTACGACATATGGTTAAAAAGATTGAGCAGGGCTGTGGACGGTGGAACCGACAGAGGTAAAATGATCGAAGAAGCAACAGCTACTTTGAGATTGAAAGATGCTGCCGAGTCCTCAGGAACATCTGGAGGTGGTAGATAATACTGTGTTGTTGTAATTACATTTCAACCACATTTTCTATTCTGCGATAGCATTGCGATTGAGTGCAAATGTAAGCATTGTTTTGTTCATGAAAAAGATTGAATCCTTTGTTCTTGATTCTCTGGTCTGATTCAGTTGGCCACAAAAGAAAACCCTTCAATATATGGGTACCCTGAAAGTTCTCATCACTGCAGATGCATAATCAGTTCTTTACTTAAAAACAGTCCTAAAGGAATAAGGAAAAACCAAAACCAAAACTGGCTTTAGCGCAGAGCAAATTCTTTTGTACCAAAAAATGAACGTTTATTGGCATAAAAGAAAATTGACCACAAGTCCCTAACAAAATGACCTTTTCAACCAGACCAAAAACCCAACTTAACCCCACTAGGGAGGCATAGTATCCACCGGAATCGGCAAAACCCTAAACCCTGAAAACTATTTAGTGATTCTCCTATACAAAGTTACAACCTTTCACTAAATCTGTTTTGGGTTTCAGTAGTTTGAAGCTTTGTGTGAGTTCTGAAGGACACCTCTTTTGGGATGCACTCCAAGTGTTTGATGAAATTCCTCCTCAGTTTCTCTTCATAATACTGATGCTTTGAGCACTGCTAGAGTCCAAATGGAGAATCACAGCAAAACCCAGCTTCAGAGTTTCCTCAGTCATCTTCCTCCTGTTGAGTTCTGCTGTGTTTATGGGTCATCACTGCACCCAAATCGTGACAATGCCAAGGTTTGTGCTTTGCATCGCATCTGTGTTTCTGTTTGTTCTTTTTGACGTTTGGGTTCAACTTGATTGCGTAAAGTTTGAATATTTGCTTTGGGTTTGTGGATTTTGGGTTGGTAGTCAACAATGGTGGATTGCATTCTTGGAGTATCGGACCCCCTACAATGGCATTCTGAGGTTAGCTTTATACTGCAAATCTTTCCTTTATGTTTATTCTGAATTTTAAAATGATTTTCTCATGGTGTTTTGGTTATTTGTGTGTTGTACAACATAGAATCTGAAATTGAACAAGGATCACTATGCCTCTTGGATAGCGGTGCTCGGTGGGGCCAGACTGGTACTTCTCTGTCTTTGTCTGTGGTTATGTATCTTGTTCTTGTTCGATTTTTTTTCATTCATGCAGACTGTATACTGATCCCATGTTAGATTACTAATGTTGCAGATCACATAGGTGTAGGAGTGTACTTCAATCCTTTTGTTAGTTGGAACGAAAAGGTATTGATCACTCAACTACTTTGTATGTTTAAAGAATAAGCTATTATTTGGTGTGCCGGAGATTTATGGTCCTGCTTTGAACTGGTTGAGTGTCAGTGTTTTGTTATGCATTCTGCAATCTTTTGAATCTGCAGTATCTTTTAAGGTTCATCTGATGACTACTGCTATTGGCAGATGTTCAAGTTTGGGGTTGTTCGCATGCATGACTTGGTGCAGGACATATCAAATTGGGAGAGGTTCTATTTGAGTGGTCGGTTACAAAAGCCGGTATGTTGTTTGTACCTTTTATGGACAGTATATGAAACCTCTTCAGCTTTGTGATTTACCCTTTATTACGGTTTTAGGTTATTCCTCAATTACACTAATGTCTCATTACTAGCCTTCTAGGTTCTATCAGCACCTTTAGCACTACAAGATGATGATAGAGTTTTGGACCTTGATGAAGTTGTAGTGACATGCTTGGAAAAAATCCCTTGGCTGATTTGACATAATCAATTTTACCTTATTGACAAATATTCTAGCATTAGACACCAGAGTCTAATGGAAACCAAGTGTTTTCTATTACGTCTGTCGTGCTGTTATAATAATTGTTACTTTGTATAGCATGTCATGTAATTGAAAATTCATCTTAGGATACTCAGAGTATATGGTATAATACTCTAATAATGTCTGACCTCATGGTTGTTTACATATGTTGTACAGGTTCAAATAATTTCTGATAATTTGGATATCACAAATGTAAACTCCGTTAATCTGAGGGCTGCAATAGCTGCTGCTCTCCTTCTTTTGCCATCAACATTCACTGAGGTCTGATTCTTGTCACTGCTATTTTTTTTTCGAGTCTTATAAGTTTTGTAACAATATTTCTATAATGTAGGAAGATCTGTATGCCAAAATATGTAGCCTCTCATATATGGGTGACCTGCGTATGCTTTTTGCTGAAGACAGAAATAAGGTAAGCTCAATTACATCTTACATAATCTCAAAGGGAAAGAAACAATTGGCAGGTCTTCTATTTGAGTACCAGAGAGTAAAACATAATCTTTAATCTTGTTTCATTTCTTGATACTGCAGGTGAAGAAAATAGTACAAGGGCAGTTTGAATTGTTTCGGTCAATGTATAAGCCACTTATTCAGGAGTATGAGACTAAAGAGTTGTTGAGATACACATTGTCTGTAAATCCTCTACCAGTCCTTTCTCAGGTATATTTTGATCCTTCCGCTGTCAATAGGAAGATGATACAGTATCATATCCCCAATTTACTGACCTTCAGGCACCTCCCTAAAGCTCACTTCCTTAAACTTTAGAGAAAGCTGAACATTCAACCTCCAATAGTCAAATTCCTGAACTTGTGGCCTAAACTCAGCCATAAGTACAGCATAAAGACTTAATTTCAAAATGAAAGAATCATTATGTACTCTTCAACTATTTATGTGTTTTCAGTGTCCTGTTAGTTAGTTTCTTATAAAAAAATGAAAATGAACACATATTTGCATCTTTGATCGTCATAAAACACTTTAAACCTGACCTACTTTATTCAACAAAGGTTGATTTTATGGATTTATGAACTTGTTTTCTTATTTCAGACTTGAGTTAAAATATGCAAGATTTTTTTGTATAAGAAAGGCTACTCCTGAAAGTTACTGTTCATAGTTCAAGAAGCTTAAGACATTCTTCCCTCTTAAAACAGGATTGTGATGTATCAGCAGCTCGATCCCTTGTTTCTTCTCTACCCCCACTAGTCAGAAGTCAAATGGGAGTGAAGCTAGGAGAGAAGAAAAGGCTGTGCGAGTCTGGTATGTACTTCAACTCTTAGACATTCTCTGGACGGACAACAATTTCTGAATCATTGAACTCGAGTATTATGATTGTGTCAAAACTGAGTTTTTATGTGAAAATGGTTTACGTTTAGTGGAAAAGTACAAACTCTTTTGTCGACAACCATGAGTCTGTTGTGATAGTATTTGACTCAACTTGGATGGTATCATGCGTATGGTTCTTCTATAATCTGGAGTTAGTTTATTACATTTATCATACTTCAATTCAATTGCAGGTGGAGTTATTAATGAAGTTGTGATTGGCTCAAGACAAGAGGCTGCGCAATGCATGCAGACAATTCTGAAGCGAAAGGTAATGGTTTCAAGTGCAAGACAGGCTGTCTCTGGTCTCCTTGCTGTTGGTGGCGTTAATGGCATGCGATATCTTGGTGCTAAAATGCGCAAAGCTTGGAATTCTTGGAGATGATAATGCACATTCCCTCCTAAATTCTTTCAACCTGTTACAGTGTGAGACTAGTCCAGGCATAAAAGAGTATCTAAAGCATGATCAATTTTGCACTCATCGTTTTGAGGAAGGGTCAGTGTGTAAAAGAGAGAAGCAAGTTTTGAATGAACACACATCTACACCAAGGAAGCAACGTTTATGCCATTTCCTCCCCAACTGTCCTGTTTTTTCTCTCAATCTATTGGCTCAAATCGTTAGCCTCATCTATCGTTTCCGTAGATGATTCATTTTTGTCCATATTTTTTTAAACTTTTTATTAATAACTCACACACCCTACTTACTTACGTGGTTTGAACATGTCACCTTAAAATATGAATTCAATCGAATAATATATTTGAGTTGGTTTAAGTATGATACACCGAATACTCTCCTAAACTATGAATTCAAGAAAATCCCCACTAGAGAAACAACTTGGTCTAGTCTGTTCCATTGTCTGCATCATTTGACTCAAATCGAACAGTTTTAGATGGAGCTCACAACCTCTATTTTCAACTTCAATAATTCATCACGCATGGAAAATTTGGATTAAAATCCAAACCAATATCTTAACCTTTCACTCCATAGTGTTGGGATAGGATAAGAGAGTAACCAGTGTTCATATATTTTGTAAGAATGGGCAAATATCTGGTTTTCAACTGAAAATCAAAAAAACCATTCGAAAAACCGGACCGGACCCATTAAAATTCCTTGAGGTAATCAGTAGTGATGAGCCTAGCTCATGATTACTTAGGGTTTAGGCTTTTGCTGTAGGACTTGAAGTACGTGTATGTTTCTAATCAACAGAAGAATGATCTGAGTCCAATCTGGAATCAACACTTTGAACTTGATGTTGGAGATGAATCCAACTGAAACAATCACGAAAATGAAGACAGACAGTAAAAAATCAGACGTTGTCATTCTCATTTTCACTGGTTACAGTTACGTGGCGTTTCCTACACTCGCAGTAAAAAACCGTGGTAACCACATAGCCCCAAAGCACAACCATCCCGTACAAAACGACCCACCCAAATTTGTCTCCGATTCCCGCCACCACTCTCGTCATCGTTCCCGTCGACGACCGCTCCATCAAATCCTGACCGTCCATCACTTCTTCCAGCTTCCTCGCGATCACCGCCGTAACCATCACTAACAAACCCGACAACGCCCACCCGCATAGCCTACCACCCGCCATCAAACCCGACCCGACCCGGATCGCGTCCCAGCCGAACCTCTCCTCCAGGATCGACACAACCAAGGCAAGCCCCGTAACCGCCATCAGGTATATCTCAAGACCCGATCCGAGAACCCGGACGAGGAATCTTGATCCGGGCGAGGCGAAGATGAGAGCCAAAGCGCGCGGGACGAGCGCGTAGGCTATCATGAGCGCGTAGATGCAGACGCTGGTGGCGAAGGGTCTTTGCCAGCTAGACTTGACGGCGGCGAGCGAGGAGCGGAGAGTCGGGGACTTGCCGTGGGAGGCTGACGAGGCGGCGGTGACGGCGGCGAGGGAGGCGAGGAGGGAGAGGAGGTAGGAGGGGAGGAAGTAGAGGAGCTTGGTGCGGAGGAGGAGCGAGACGGCGTCTTCGCGGGACTCCTTCCAGACCTGACGCGCCTCGAAGCGCGTGGGGGCTTGGGAGGCGAGGGACTCGAGGTGGTAGACGTGGGATTTGATGGGGTGGGAGGAGAGGGAGAGGGAGAAGAGGAGGAGGGAGAGGGGGAGGGTGGTGAGGGCAAAAATGGAAAGGAATGTTTGGGGGTTTTTGAGAGTCATCTTGAGTGAATCAAGGAGGACTAGCTTGAGAAGGATCAGAGGCGGAGGTTGGTGGTGGTGGGAGGAGGCGGAGTGGGACATTTTCTCTTGTCGTCGGCAAACAACAAACCCACGCTGCTCTTATTAACCTAGTGGATTGTAGGTTTTGACTATAAAATAACGAGTCATCCATCGTCTATGTAATTTTGACCATTAACCTTGCTTTCTTCACTCAACTATGTCTTCTAATTCCACTCGATTTAATAGCTCATCTAAATGTCCAGTCCTATGCCTTTTGTATTTTATTTTATACAGAATAAACATTATACAATCTTCATTTAATATTGTATAAAATTACTTCATGGCAATCTAATATTTTGTACTACACTATGTTCGGTGTAGGCATATTTCCCATCGTTTCCTAGATCTAGCTAGTAGAAAATGAAGGGGAAAAGGAGAACTAGATTATACATTTCCCCATTTTCTTTTACTTTTCTTATGTGATATTGGTGTGTATTTTTGTTTTGTTGGGATTTTAGACTTCATACGTATCATTTGCAATTGAGTCCTTTTACGTGTGAATATGTGACTGTTAGTCTCTAGTTACATGAGTAGTTATATTGGTAGATACATATGTAGTTACATTAGCTAGTTTAACGTAATCTAGACATAAATTTTAATGTATACACTTGTTGAGTAGTAATATTTTTCCTACATTAGACAAGTAATCTTCAACATCATATGACCGTACTCCCCTAAACAAACACAGGAACCAAAAGTAACGAGATAAAATTATAAATTTATACAACGACGAGAAAATGAGCACTTTAGTTTAATTTCTTCCAATGTCCCATGCATTGGTACCCGTTTGATCTCTTTGTTTTTTTAGGGAACTCGTTTGATCTCTGGATATAACTGTTGCATAAATGCATTGGTTTCATGCAATCGGTGAAAACTTATATCATGTTTTTTTTATTTTAGTGATAGTTTCACAATTTTTACCTGCAACATGTTTCTCAGTACAGCTCTGAGCACAGATCACATTTGTATTTTATCATGATCTATTCCCTCCAGGATATGAAAGCGGCAGATCCATCGGAAAATATATAGATAGATTAGTACATTCTTGAAAGTTAGAACAAACTGCGGATATGCCAATTTTTGTATCTGATTTCATTAATTGAAGGATACTAGAAAGTTCTCTGATAAACATTTCTCTGATTATGAATCCCGAAGGTAGCGTGTCACTTGATCCATTTAAGGTTAATATATATAATGGTCAATGTTTTGCTCTACTATGATACACATGATTCTTGCTCATGGAAATTTCACTTGTATCACTGAGAATGGTTGTTGCAGATCATTGCTTCTCATCAAAGTCTTCAATGGCTCTTCTGAGCCAAATTGCTTGTGAAGTGGCAATTGATGCTGATACATACTCTGCTTTAGTTGTAGACAGTGCTACTGATTTTTGGTTCTTTAAAGCCCAAGAAAATACACTAGTTCCAAGTGTGAAAGTATATCCATATGTGCTTTTCAAATCATCAACACTTCCTCCTTAATCACTATCATAGAAGCCAAACAATTTTGGTTTCACATTCCTCTAATACATAATTTCAAAGTCCATTGTACCTTGAATGTATCTTAGGCTTCTTTTGAATTTTGGTAGGATTGTGCATTAATCTGGACATCAGACTTGCAACATACATTATATGAGGTCTTGTTACTGTCAGGTATAGCTGACTTCCCACTAAACTTCTATATAAGCTCTCATCAGCACTACCACTTTTATTTTATTTTTTGAAATTTTTTCATTGACAATTAAAGCTGTTACAACTTTATTACAGCCAAACATCTTGAACTAGCTGTCGTGCAAGGTTTCAGTCAAACGAAAGGTATTGATTTTAAAGTGATACTCTCACCTATGGTGAATATGTCATCAATCCGAGTGGTACTTGACTTGGCTGCAAGTCTAAATTTATCTGTTTAGCAGCTTGATGTGAAAACAGCTTTCTTCACGGTGACATAAAAGAAGAAGTTTGCATTTAGCAACCGACAGGATTAAAGGCAAAGAAGATCTAGTATGTTAGTTGAAGAAGAGTTTATTTGAATTTAAGCAAACACCACGTCAATCGTACAAGACGTTTGAGTCATTCATAATTAAGAAGGATACGAAAGACTATTTCCGATCATTAGGATTTCTCTCATGTAAAAGTGAGGCTTTATGTCCCTTACAACTCTCTCTAATTTGGTTTTCTACACTATTTATCTTTGAATGAATTAAACTGACGGCTTTTATAGCCGATATTCTCAATTATATTCGTGGCCATGCATGAATGACTTAATCATCACTTTGTTCTCTTCATTCAATTTCCTTAATTGTCTTCGGTGCTTCTATTTTCTTTGTTTATATTTTGAACCCGTAAACACGGTAGGTTTCTCTTCAATGAACAGAGGGAGAGATATATCATGCGTTATTTTCATTGAGAGGTTTCATTGAGGATTTCTTTCACGCACTTGTGTTCTCAAACATAATTCTTCGCGATTGCGTCATATGCATATGTGCCAGCCGTATTGTACGTTGATAAGAAAGCCAAGAGATATTTCCTTTGCAAGGGGAGTGGAGGACTAGGGAAATAATTAACACAAGTCGTCGGATCATGAAGACATATGCATTGACTAAACTTAGTGGAGATAATCAACACTTGTTTGGCTTTTGAATACAAAAAATTAGTCTAAAGTGAGAAGCATATATGGAGGTTGTCGGTTAAACATTACTATACACAGAAATTTTTTATAATGGGCTGCTGGTTCATCATTCTTACTGGTCATACATATGCATTTGATTAAATAATCGACCCTCAGATCTAGTACTACATACAAAGCAGCACTTCACCTCCTTTAACATGGAGAAAGCCTATTCGAGCTCTTCATCAACCCTGAAAGTTAGACAAATATCTGATACTACTGTTAAAGCCTATTCGAGCTCTTCATCAACCCTGAAAGTTAGACAAATATCTGATACTACTGTTACTGTTAACTTTCAGGGTTGATGAAGAGCTCGAATAGGCTTTCTCCAGTAGAGAAGTAAACTCCAACGTTGTTTTGGTTTCCGATCTGATGCTTGAGTTTCTCCCAGAAATACTTTTTTAAGTTCTTCCCATGCTTGGTTTTCGATGAATTACATGCTGCTGGTATGGTTGGTTTTGCAGGTTTTTTATGGCGAGCAGTTAAAGCAATTTAACTCTAGGGTTTATAGCTCCAGGTAATAGTGTAATACTATCATACTATGAGCTATTTATTTATGTATTAAGGTAAGGCATGCATTGTAAACCACTCTTTCAAACGTCGAGTGTTGTTAAGTGTATCCGGTAAATGTCTAAGTATCCGGTAACAATTAATTTATTGTTGTTTAATTTTTTCAATGTTACCCTTATCTACACCCAGCAACTTTCTCTCTTTTCCCCGAGCAGCAACCTACTTACCTCGTTCTTACTGCAATTATACAATGGGTTTATAGCTCCATTGCATACTTTGAATTAATTGGATTCTTCCATTTAGAATGCTATGCCAATTCTCATAATCCAAGTTAGCCAACCATCATGCATAGAAACATTCGAACACCAGATCACAACGAAAATCATTGATAGATAATTTAACAAAGAAGGAACTAAAGCAATCGCACGGACCCATATTTGATACCTAGGAAATCATTCGAACACAGACAAAGAATTTGGTTGATACTGGGTTGGCAAATCCAAGCTCTTGCATATCCCATACTATTTCTTCTATCATTCGATCTTCCTCTTCTTCTCCTTGTTAATTTATGGTCAAGTTATTATTCCTCAATAAATTCGTTTCTCTGATCATTGAAGTGTTTTTAAGGTCATTGCATTGGTTAATAATCAAACAAAATTCTGGTAATGGGAGAGAGACACCAACAAGTGTTGGGCATGATTCTTTCGAAGTTTTGCCGAGTGTAAATAGATTCGAGGGTATAAAACAGGAACATACATAACAAAAATAAAGTACTGATACATTTAAAAGTTTGCTGCATACATTTAGCAGCACTAATCACTAATCAGCTTACTTATCTTTAGGTTTTCAGTATAGAGTAACCGATTTGTAGTGCTAGCTAGCGCAAAGGTTTTGGAGAGATATGTCGAGCAGGCCAATTGATGATGCTATACACTCAAACCTCATAATGCAGGCAAATATATTCAACCCGGATTGATGTCCAACAACAGAAAGATCCATAATTTTTAATAGAAACGAGGAAAAACAAAAACTATAAACACTTGATCGATTACTATTTTGAAAGGCTTTGTAAAGTTGAGCTTGCTTTCGATTTTTATATACTTTGCTTTCTATAAAATCCTTGTCGTGCTGCTTTGCTTTTCCACGTGATTTCCTCTCTTAAAAAATATTCTTAAAATGAAAAATATTACTCTATTAATTTGATTACAAAAGAAGAAACATAAGAAAATATTGTAGATATACTAGGGTGAAAATCATCATGAAAGGAGACATACCTAAATCAATTCAATCATCACCGTCGTCGTTGACACCAAGAAATATGATTGTGAGTGAAGAAAGGATGTGCCGCCTGCCCTAAATAATAAGAACCTCTCCCAAGTAGTGAATATAAAGTATCCTATTCTAGCCATTTTAATATACAAATATAGCAATATTCACATCTAAGGGAAACGCAATTGGGACGCACTATGTGCACATTGCACAAGAAATGATGTAGGTATCTTTAAATCATTAGGACTTCCCTCAAATGGTCATATTTTGATTCCTTCTTCTTCCCTCAAATGGTCATAAAAAAACCCTCGTATATGCATCCTTTTTTCCTTATTATGTGTATTTGTTTTCTAAAGTTATGGTTTCATATCATATCCTTATCGAAAGATGAGAATGGATCAGTCAAATCGTTATGATTTGATTGGTTAAAGAATTTAATTTATAACTTTAACTTCACGGGTTTAAACATCTCGATATATGTAGGATGTATAAGTTATTAATGAAAACATTTTTTTAAAAAGAAGGCGGTTTTTTCTTTCACTAAAAAGAATATGTACTGAATTTGGCACTATAAAGGTTTGTATGTGCTTGAATACTTCTTTGTCGCTTTCATGACTCTAAACAAGGTAATATATAAGGTTAGGACGTGTTAATGTTTCATATGTATCAATTTTTATTAAAAATTTAATAATTCATTTTACTACTTTAATTAGTGACATTTTACTTGATGACTCATGTAGTAACTAAAAATGTGACTCATGTACAAGGGGAGGACATGAAGCTGGAGCCCCTGATTATAATGAAGTTTCAAAATAATATCGAGAAAATCCACAGAGTATATGTATTCAAACAAACACAACCAGTAAAGAGTATTACTCTAAAGACAACTCTATTTGTGTTGAGATAACGGTGACATAATGAAAAGATCGGTTGGCATGTAGTACGATCACATATCCTAATATCCAATAAAGCAACTCTCCTACTATGTTATCGCCAGAGAATAAACCCAACACTTAATTTAATTCTGTCACTAAGAGGCTGGCAACCATTTGATCAAGCAAATGATACGCCGCCTATCTAGAGCATAAAAGGTACTCAAGGTGCATAAACGGGCACAAATGCCTACCTTATCATGGTAGAGTATTATTCGCGACATAATGTGGCATCTTAGCAAAAATAAAATGCAATAAAACATAAAATACATAACGTACATATATTTAGACTAGAGCCCAAACCCAAGCCCAAATAATGCTTAGCCCAATCCAGACCTTAGCAAAATGACGCCGCCGCATCTCCTTCCCGTACACAAATCCCGACCAGCTACACCACCATCCACAATCCCGCCACGAATGCAGAGTGAACGCCCTTCCATCCCTTTATCCTCCCAAGCACGCCGGCAAACCAAACCCTTTCTTCCCCACTCGGGTTCAACCACCCCAACCGAGTTCGAAGCAACTCGAACTGATCTGAGTCGAACAAAACCCAAACTTGCCATCACCCCTTCGTCACCGGTCCACAATCTTATCCTCTGGAAGATCCTTAATGACCTACCATCAAACCAGTGCTTCCTCCCCCTCGTAGAACCTCCATAGGATCTGACAAACATAGCGAACACCATATATACAACCTCCGACTTGGATGGAAATCGTCCTAAAGGATCTATCACTGGACATGAGATCCATTTTGGCCTGTCCGACGCCGCTGCCACGAGGGCGGGCCGTCGTACGAGGCATGGTTCACGATGAGGCGGAGTTCTACTCTCTCTCTCTCTCACCTGAGAGGTTTGCTACAAGAAATATTTTCTACTTTGAATGTGAATCATTTTAAGTCTTCACGTTGTTGTTACTGGTTTGATGATTAATTTTACTACATCAAACACTCATTTTAACTACAACATTATGATAATTATATGCATATTATTATGCATTAAAACATTGGATTAGTGACATATGTACGTCTTCGTTCTGCTTATATCTATTAATTAGGTTGAACTGATATTGTGTCCTTTTTATACTAGTATCACTAGAACGTTGAAAATCAACATACTATGATATTCAAAAATCAGAATGGTAGATTGCTAGACTGACGTGTGAATCGAATGAACATGTAGAGACTAATATCTGTATATTCAATTCCATTGAAATAGTAACTTAAGGATGGGCATCATGATTATATACGACTACTCATCAAGTAAGATTTGAACAAAGAAAAGTAAGTTTTGACAATAATATAATCATAACAAAACTGTAATAATAATCAAGCTAGGTCTACGGTTGATCTTATAGATTGCCATATTGTTGAGATATATGTCCCACATCAGGAATATGAGACCTTGCATGTGGGTTTATAAGGGTTTAGGCTACTCTCTCTATTGCCAATTGGTTTAGGAGTTGAACCCCAGACTACTTTATCATGGTATCAGAGCGGGTTACCCACGTACACGTGTGAAGCCCAAAAGCCACACGAACTCCACGACCACCCAAGTTGTTGTCCACGTGTTAGGCTTAAAGATTCGCCACACGTGCGGGGGCGTGTTGAGAAATATATCCCACATCGGAAATATGGGACCTTGTCTGTGGGTTTATAAGGGTTTGGGCTACTTCCTCTATTGACAATTGGTTTTGAAGTTGAACCCCAGACTACTTTACCACATATACGACGGATTAGACATATGGATAGGGCTCGATGGGAAACTGCCAAAACACTAAGAATGATTCCGCGATTGCTCTAAAATCTAAATATGAGTAAACTCCAAGTTAATACTCTCTCTCTCTCATCTGCATCATATAATATGCAAATTGAGTAGCTTTTCCAAATCAGGGAACTCTTATAAAAGATGGGAACCAGAGATCACTAGACGATAAGAAATATCAAATATGTCGATAGATAAGGTCCATAACTGTTGCAGCAAACAGAAGGTGAAGAAAGGACTGTGGTCTCCTGAAGAAGATGAGAAGCTAATGAATCACATATACCACTCTGGCCATGGTTCCTGGAGCTCTATACCAAAGATAGCAGGTATGTATGTTCATATGGGGTCAATTACCTGATTTACCATTAGCTAATCGTATTATTGCAGGTTTGGAGAGGTGTGGGAAGAGTTGCAGGTTAAGGTGGATAAACTACTTGAGGCCGGATCTGAAGAGGGGTTCATTTTCTGAGCAAGAAGAGCGAATCATTATAGATGTTCATAGGGTTTTAGGCAACAGATGGGCTCAGATAGCCAAGCAAATGCCAGGAAGAACAGACAATGAGATCAAGAACTTCTGGAACTCATGCATCAAGAAGAAGCTCATTTCTCAAGGTTTGGATCCCAACACTCATAATCGTATCATCCCCGCTGCTTCAGATGATTCCAAATGTAACCATGATAGTAGCTCATTGGATGACAGCTCATCTAGCAAAATACCAATCAATTTCTTCCCAAACCCTAATATGGTTTGGACTGATCATTTCCAACCCCCAGTGGAAAAATCTGAAATAATCCCGATTATCCCATCTTTTTCTCATCACTACTATCCATCCGAGCTTGATATTATAATCGAAAACTGCAAAAAATGGGGGACTTGTGATAGCTCTGGATCCGACACTACTGCAGAACACACAAAGATGGGAGACATGTCGATGAAACCAGAACCGGTGGAGAGCTGTGAACTGCAAACTGAAAAGGACAGTTGTAGTACTGTGTTGAATTATGATGGCCGGCAGACTAGTATGGATGCTAGTTCATTTGGGAGCTGTGAATTGATGGATTTTGACTTTGTGGAGTCTACACTAGTGCCTTGTGAAATTGATTACCATCTGAGGCCAATAATGGATCAAGATGCATGGCATCGTAATTAGCTAGCTAACAGTCGCAGCACCCGTCATTAATATTTGTTTTTCTTTTGGTCTTCGCATCTGATTTTTGTAATTTAACACTATACTGTCCAAAATATAATAGTTCTAAAGAGTGATGATATATATAATTATATATTATAGAGTGATATTATGATCTGTACAAATTCATTATGGTATTTATAGATCATGTATAGTATTTGTGTCATAAAATTAGAACTGTACGGTGCAAATATTTTTGGGTGTAATTTTTGTATGATTTCAACTCTAACAACTCTTCTATTGTATTCTATAAAATTAAATATTTTTCTTGTATAATTTAATGAATCTATATAAGTATTCTATATTTATTCATATCAAAAGCACATGGATAATTGCTTTAATTTCTCCATTTTTCATTGAATTGAGATAATGTCATTTTCTTCTTTTTTAGAAGGGATATTGAATTATAAAAGAGAAACAATAAATTTTAGAGGTTCTTCCATGAAATATACAAATTTTGAGAATTGTATAGATATAGAGGATCATGTTCTCTCTCTTTCCACTCTTTATATTTTAGAGGTTGCTTTACATGCACTGTTGGAACAAAAAAACGATGTTTTCCTTCTAAAATAGAGATAATAATAGTTTTTACAAGAGTTGTTAGAGATGCTCTAAGCATAGATATTTCAACTAGATATTGGAACAAATTAGAATGTACATGGTGTTAGAATTTGGTTGCTTCTACTTTGTATGTTGAACAAAGTATGATAATGATTAATTCGTTTTGACGAATGAAACAAAGAAAATTCAGTTGAATGTTCAAAGCAACTCATTGTAGCTCTTCTATATTTCTTACTTCTGGTAATCTTACATTATACACAACATTCTTGTCCAATATATAATGATCACGATAACCTAGAAAATATATAATTAAAAGATCTAACAAAGATCTAAAATGTACTTAAATTCAAAAGATCTAATTCATATTTTAAGTGAGGTGAACAGTAGAACAAGTAAAAATTATTTACAGTGAGTCATTGCTTCTTATGTAGTTTCCTAGTGATCTCAGGAAAACATTAACTTTATTACTCCCTCTTACTACTTTCTTATCCACTCCTAATAGGTCTCTGTCTGTGAAATAGAAATCGATCTCACCATACCAAGCTCTTGAGGTTTGTTTCAAACCATAAAAAGCATTCTTCAGTTTATAAACTTTCTGTTCTTTACCCTTAATGATGAAACATTGTGGTACGTTGCTCCAAAAATACTTCTTCTTTCAGCATTCCATTCAGAATTGCTCCACAAATACTTCTTCTTTCAGCATTCTATTCAGAATTGCTGATTTGACATTTTACTGTGCAAAAACCAGCTTTTTATGCTGCTATGAAAATAAGACTCTTATTGTCTCATGTCTTGCCACTGGTGCAAAAGTCTCATTGAAGTCAACTCCAAGTATCTGTAATACCTTTTTGCCACCAATTTTATTTTGTTTCTTTGCACAGAACCATCTGCATTCAGCTTGGTCTTGTAGATCAACTTCAAACTAATGACATCATTGTTATCTAGATTATCAACAAGCTCCGATGCATTATAAATCACATCTATTTTCTCATTCATTGTCGTTTGTCACTCATCTTCTTTCATAGCTTTTTCAAATCTTTCAAGTTCAAATAAGCAGGCATTGCAGTTTTCATACGCTTCATTCAAGTTTATCATCCTTATTAATGTTGAACTTGGTATAGATTGAGCATTTGAATGTGTAGCTGATGGCTACTCAGGACTTTTAGGTGGAGCTTTTTATGGTGGATTGAGTTCCAACTCTTTTGGAATATCTTCATCTTGATCAGTGTTATCTGGCACCTAATGTTACTGAACTGAGTCTTGCTTCCAATCTCAAGATGAATTCTCACTGAAAAGAACAACTATACAAATAATCACTTTTTTAGATTAAAGAGCCTAAAGCTCATTGTGTGCAAGCTGTATCCCATGAACACACATTTCACTTGATTCATCATGCTTATTCCTTAATAATTTTGGGATATGTGCATAACAGATTAAACCAAACACCTCAAGTGATTTACACATGGCTTCCTTCCACTTCATGTTTCAAATAGTGTCATTCGCTACACAACTATAGTTACAGTATTTACTGTTTATTTCCAGTATTTTAAAGCCACTTTCTTGGTATGCAACATAGACTTCGTAATTTCAAAGATAATTTTATTTATCATTTCAGCTATCCCATTTTGTTGTGGTGTATAACTTACTATCAGCTACATTTCCAAGCCAATATCTGCATTGAATTTCCCAAGCTCATTAATATCTATCTTAGGAAATAAACTCAAGTCATTCTTGAGCAGTCATCAATGAATGTAAGAAAATATATGTTACCTCCTCCGGTAGTCGTTTTCATAAGACCACAAACATCTAATTGAACCAACTCAAATGGTGATTTTGCTCTCCAGGTCTTCCCTTTAGGAAATGAGATAATGTGATGTTTTCCCGGTGCACATCCTTTACACGCTTCATTTACTTCTTTGATTTTCAGAAATCCATGCACCATTTTATTTTGATGCAACACCTTCAAACTTTGAAAATTTAAATATCATAGCCTTTGATGCTAGAGCCAAGAATCTTTCTTTAACTCCATTCTGCTTGCACTCTCAGCTGTATACTTGAGAGTAAGAGGAAAACTTATGTTCCTCTTCATTCCAACTTCTACAATCACCTTCTTACGACTCCATTTCTCAAAGATTTTGCTAGTGTCATCACCAAAATGTAGGTGATACTTGTGCTCAACAAGTTGACTAACACTTAGCAACTTTGAATCAAGATTTGGCACCAACATTACATCTCTGATGAACATTCGCTCATTTTTTATTTCAACAACAATGTTTCCCTCGCCTTTTGTATCCAACAGGTTTTCATTCACCATCTTCACTTTTGTAATGCAGTTGTAGTCAATATCATATAGAAGATCAACATTTACTGTCATATGATTGCTGCATGCACTATCAACAAGCCAGACATTTGCATTCGCCATAGTGTTTGCTCTATTTACGGCTGTAGAAACCTCATTCGCGGTAGCATACACTACCAGGATCAGCACTTTATCGACGAAAATTTTTCGTCGGCCTGTTCATCAAATTCGTCGGCTAAGCTCTTAGCCGACGAGTTATCGGCAGCTAAGAAGTCGTCGGCAAAGGCTCGTCGGCTATGACTTTAGCCAACAAAATAAAAGCCATCGTCGGCTATAGTGGCACACTTAGCTGACGACATATTTTCCAATTATTCGTCGGCTAAAGTAAGAGTTTGGCCGACGAAATACATTGTCGTCGTTTAAACCTAAGACTTTGGCCGACGAAATATAAATATTTCGTCGGCCAACTTAAAAAACTTTAGCCGACGAAATGTAGTATAAATCGTCGGCTAAATATTTTAAAAAATTAAAAATTAAAAGGAGTAAAGCCGACGAAATATAGTACATTTCGTCGGCTAAACTACAACTATAGCCAACGAAATTTACTATATTTCGTCGGCTAAACGTTGAAAAAAAAATACTATAGCCGACGAATTATGGTAAATTTCGTCAGCTATAATACTTTTTATACTAAAAAAACTAAAAAATTTCTAAATTACCATCCAAGCAAGCTGCAAATTACACAAATAATTTGATATAACCAACAACAAACACCATCAAAAGTAGTCTAAACGTTTTGCATTAAATTATTAATTTATAAATTGTTCATAAACCTAAAAAACTAAATAAAATATATATCTTCTAAATCTATATCCGCGCCAGGAGGAGGTTGCTGGGGAGGTTGCGGCGGTTGAGGTAAGAGAATAGGCGTAGGCGGAAGTCCAGGAAGCTAGGCACCTGAAAAATCTTGCAAGTACTGGAACATCTGCTGCTGCTGTGCCTGGTTGATGACATATACTGCCGCATTATAATCCTGTAAAGCGGCAGTATATGCTGTCTGGGCGGCTTGCTGTTCCCGTAACATCTGAACTTCCGCCTCTAGCTGAGTCGTTCTGCTGCTGGTCGAGGCTGCCTTTTTCTGAAATCCGGGATGGTCTTCAGTACCCCTTCTCCCTTCTTTCCTAGATCCCGGCAGTAGAAGTTATTTCCTCGTGGTGGGAATGCAGTGCCCATGATCCTCGCCCCAACCTTGAGATCCGAAGTGTCGATCCGGGACATGTCTTCCTCTTGCGTGTCAGACCATGTCTCCCTCACAATAGCAGTCATCACCTCGTCACTAGCCTGCCTCACCCTCGCCTAATTGGATAGGAAAAAATAATTAATTAACATTTTGAAATATATATATATATATATATATATATATATATATAATTTACAAAATTTTAAAACGTAAAACGACTTACAATATCCTCCTAGGAGTCAGGATATGTCTTCTTGTACGTATAAACTTACCGGTTGACTTCTGGATGTTCCCTGGCCGCCTCATCCATCAACGATGCGAACGGTCTAGAACCGGCATGATGATTCCTTGTGTTGCGTTGCCGGTTCTGAGCGTTCACTCAGGAAAAGGCCTACAAAGGAAAAAAATTAGTAAAATATTTTAAAACGTACTAATTATAATTCAATATAATAAATTATTATTTTTAATTACCTGTTTATGTGGATTGTTGAATTCAGATATCAGAAGCCAACGCCACACGTATTCCTTGAACTGGAACTCAAGGGGGTACCAGAACGTTCGTTCTCATGCGTAGTCCAGTGGGTCCGTAACTCGTTCTTCCACTCCTTGTACCTGTAATACGACAAAAAAATTATAAATATTATTAATTAGACATAATTTTGTTTTGTCATTAACTTTGCAACGTACCTTCCCTCATGCACAACGTCCGCCCAGGTGTTCCTCAGGTGCTGGGGAAGGTCAAACCACACCTGCATTAAAATGTTTATTAGTTTAGTTTTTCATAAATCTACAATGTAATAAATAATGTTAAATGTGAATTTTTTATACTTACAGACATTGCGTTGTGGACCATGTCCTTAACCTCTTGTGGGACCTCGCCACAGTCTGACCACAACATAGGGAATCTATCCCTAATAAGCGCTCCCGCGCGGTCGGAGTACATCCTCGTCTTCCCGCCCGATACTACGTTCTCATCCCCGTCAGTATCAATGACGATCCTTCCCGAGGTACTCACTGTTTTCTCAAGAGCCTTCCCTGTGACGGGACCTCTCTTCTTTCTTGTCGGCTTGGCTCCGACGGTGCCTATCATAAATTGATTATTAATAGATTATTTTTAATATGACATTATAAGATAACAAATTATTTATATATCATTACCTGAGGGCTTTGGGACGGACGCGACGGATTCCGACTCTGTCGCCGATGATGATACCCTTGCAGAAATTAAATCTGTACAAAAAGGCACGAACAGGTACGCCCCTGATAGGGTCACCTGCGGGGGTAGTGGATAAATTGGCGCCCCTGAGTCATCAACTGCAGGTAATGCCGGTATCAACCGCGGAAGGTAGAGAAGAGGCGGCGGCATCTGTACCCCAAAAGACCCACCCTCCGAAACAGTAGGGCCCGGAGTCGGTGCCTTGTGTATATCAGGCATATGTGGTGCAGACACCTCCGCCTGAGTCGGAGGCCACAGCCGCCTCGAGGAGTGAGGGACGCTCGGCTGCCTCGAGCGAGGGGCGTCCGGCTGCCTAGAGGAATGTGTGGCCCCCGGCTGTCTCTGTGTCGGCTCTAGAAGAGACGCACGTCGGGCTTCATTGGGCCCTGAAACGACGCCCGACGGTTGCTAGACGTTCCCTCCGACGATTCAGACCTTTGGCCCTTTTAACTCTTAGATTTACTAAACAAGCATTTCATCCTGTTTATTAAATAATTAACAACATTATCACAAATAATCAACAACATTATCACAAATATAATTAATATTTTAATATACCAAATTAATAACAATTAATATTTTTATACTGAAATATACAAAATTAAAAGAAATTAACAACATTATCACTAATATATTAAATATATCAAATTTATTAAATATACAGAATTATAAAAAAAATTAACAACATTATCACAAATATATTAAATATACCCACCAATTAATATTTTAATATACCCAATTTATTAAATATACCAAATTATAAAAAAAATTAACAACATTATCACAAATATATTAAATATACCCACCAATGGATATTTTAATATACCCAATTTATTAAATATACCAAATTATAAAAAAAATTAACAACATTATCACAAATATATTAAATATACCCACCAATTAATATTTTAATATACCCAATTTATTAAATATACCAAATTATAAAAAATTAACAACATTATCACAAATATATTAAATATACCAATTAATATTTTAATGTACCCAATTTATTAAATATACCAAATTATAAAAAAATTAACAACATTTATGCAATATTCACAATTTCAATAACAATTATACCAAATTAACCAAAATTTCATATAATTCAATATATACATCAATAATTGAAAATAGTTATATAATTCAATATAGACATGAAATTGCATACCTTAATTGTTTGGGAGAGGGCAGTGGTTGTGGAAGGCGGAGTGGAGGCCGGAAGGAGACGAAAAAATGCAAAGAAAGTCGAGAGGAGTGGGAAAACACGGAGTGCGGCCGAGAAGGAGAGGAGAAAGGAGGAGAAACTGCTAGGGTTGTCGCAGGGTCCGAATATATAGGAAGCAGTATAACCGACGAAATAAAAAATTCGTCGGCTAAAACTTAGTAATTTCGTCAGCTATAGTAATTTTTATAATGTCGGCTAAAGTGGGACTATAGCCGACGA
The DNA here is from genome assembly GCA_951800085.1 of Comarum palustre. Classification (NCBI taxonomy): domain Eukaryota; kingdom Viridiplantae; phylum Streptophyta; class Magnoliopsida; order Rosales; family Rosaceae; genus Comarum; species Comarum palustre. The sequence goes on along the minus strand of OX637587.1, from coordinate 16,146,193 downwards.
AATTACTAAAAGTTCGTCGGCTATATTACTTTTTATAATAATTTAGTAAATTTATGTCCAATTTATATGTTTTATCTTGTGAAACGAAAATCCGATCGTCAGATATCATCATTATGTTGAAACATGTGTGGGGGTAAATTTTCAGCTTGATCCGACAAACTTAAAGACTCGATCCGTACGGTCAATCCCTTTAGTCAAACCCTTAACACAAACAAACGGTAATTTGACCGTCTAAATTACGTATTCTGTCAGGACCTTCAACTACAATTAGTTTCAAATCGAAGAGACGCAACTAGTGGTATAAAAATTATAAGAAAAATAACCATCGGAGATAGGGCATCCTCTAGGGAGAAAGAATGAAAAAATATAATGACCGCAACTATTGGCATCGAAACTTATCGGAATTACGTGATTTTTCAATCGTAGACATATTTCATTGTTCCGGTCATATCTTATTTCACGACTTTTTTTCGTTTGAAGCTTCTACGTATAGTTTGTTTTTGAAACGGAACATTTACTTAACACTTGGTAAATTAGTTATACAACATTAGTAGGCATATTTTGATTGTGACGATCAATCTTGTGAAACGAAAATCCGACCGTCAGATATCATCATTATGTTGAAACATGTGTGGGGGTACATTTTCAGTTTGATCCGACAAACTTAAGGACTCGATCTGCACGGTGAATCCCGTTAGTCAAACCCCTAAACACTAATAAACGGTAATTTGACCGTCTAAATTACGTATTCTGTCCGGACCTTCAACTACAAATAGTTTCAAATCGAGGAGACACAACCAGTGGTATAAATTATTATTTTATTTATTTCACTTTAGCCGACGAATAATTAGGGTATTCGTCGGCTATAGTATAGGGTTTACAGTTTAGCCGACGAAAAATTAGGGTATTCGTCGGCCAAGAAAGTTTTAGCTGACGACATATAATGTTTTAGTCGGCAAAGATAGTTTTAGCCGACGAAATATGATGTAGGACTATTCTGTTGTCCTCTTCCATTGTTTCTGAACCTTGTAGAGTCTTGCCTGCTAGGTCAAATCGTGGTCAACCTCTTAAAAAATATGAACCTCTCTTGTCTGCTAAAGTCGACTCATAGACTGTCTAAACCTTATGGAGCCTTTGTGAATCACCTGAGGTATGTTGTACTATTATGTTGTCCTCTTCCACTATTTCTGAACCTAGTAGAGTCTTGCCTGCTGGGTCAAATCGTGTTGAGATTTAGATTGGACAGTGAGGCTGGAGACCTCGGTATGTAGCCTTTGTCATCACCTAAGGTATGTAGTACTATTCTGTTGTCCTCTTCCACTATTTCTGAACCTAGTAGAGTCTTGCCTGCTAGGTCAAATCGTGTTGAGATTTAGATTGGACAGTGAGGCTGGAGACCTTGGTATGTAACTCATTGACACTAGACTGGTTGGACTCATCTTTGCGGATATAAGCATAAGCTTGTTCCAGGGTTGGTGGTGTGGCTTGTCGCAGCAGTTCTCCCTCAGCAGTAGCGAATTTCGAGTCTAATCCATTCAAGAAGATATGAACTCGCATCTTGGCTCGGGACTGGTTGTGTGTAGCAATATCTAGATCACACACCATAAGGTTGGGGTCCCTTTCATCCAACTCTTGCCAGATAGCCTTCAAGCTGGCATAATATTCTGCAAGAGGTTTACCAGCTTGAGTAGTTGTGAAGGCTTGACATGTCAAAACATGAACTCTTGCAAAATCACTTCCATCATAATATGTGGTTGCGACTGCATCCCAAATTATCTTTGGCGACGTATAGCTTGAAAATAACAACATAATTGGTCTTGTCATGGATTTTAGAAGAAACATCATCGTGCTATAATTTGCAGCATCCCATATAGTTTGTGCCTTGCCAACTTCTTCAGGTCAGTGGAGAGTACCAGTGACATACTCCCACCTGCCCACACCTCCAAGATGCAGCTTCATTAGTCTTCGTCATAGTGGGTAGTGTGTGTCATCCAGTTTCACTCCAAAGCCGAAGCTCTCATTTTGAAGAGCTGCCAATTGATCACGGGTAACTTCAGGTTGGTCACCAAAAATTGCGAGTTCCATTGCAAAGAGGATTGGATGACAAGGGGACAGATCAAAATATGACAGAATTCGACAAACGCGAAAGCTTCTTTCAATGCGTCGAACAAATCATATTAGGACAGGTCATGACAAATTTGCAGTGGAAACAACAAGTTCAGTTTCAGGAATAACAGGTTCAGATTGTTAAGATAGTCAGGACAGATTTGCAGCGAAAACAAGTTCAGTTTCAAGAATATTAGGTTCAGATTGTCAAGATAACCAGGATCAACTTAGGCTCTGATGCCAAGTCAAACAGAATACAAGAGTTTCAGGAATTTCTCACATACATTGAACATACCCAAACACAAGGTATATATACAAGAATAGTTGTAATCCTAGAAGGAAACTAATTACACAGAAAGACTTACACAGTCCTAGTTTGATTATACTTTCTAATCATTCTAGGACTAGAACTCACGTTAACAATATATACCCCGTTGCAAACATGACAGCTCTGTTTTTTGAAATATATTGTAGCTGGCTAGAATTTTAAAAAAAATTGAAAGAGAAAAAAAATTATTCTCGTCGGCTACAATATATTTCAAAAGGCAGAGCTGGCGAGAATTAATGAATCATTCCATTTATTGATAATGCACTGGGCAGTGTGTTCATCTTTGCAATATCAAGTATCACAAGCCTATGCATCTCAAAAAGGTCAGAAAAGTTTCAAATTGCAAACATATCAACATTACATAGAAAGCAGAAAAGTGCCTACAACTTCAAAGTCCAAAGGCATCTCTGGACTGGAACATGACACAACAAACCCAGATGCAAGCTATTCATCATCTTCATCTGAAAATCAGAATAAGAAACTAGAGTAAGCATATGAAAGATATATCTACAGAGACTAAATAAAATAATATGGCTTCAATTTCACTTTTATTAGAAAAGAAAAGGAAAACGTAATAGGAGCAGAGCCATCAAATAGAAACAATTGCACACACACTACCAAATAGAAAAGCATAAAACTGCAGAATCAATTAAAATACTACATAATAATTATCAACAAGTTTACAAGCCTGTTGCTCCTGCTAAGATTTCTTAGAGCAACTGACCTGATTAAGTTTCTACAAGCTTAAAATCATAGGGATATGAAAGTAATTAGGAGTTGATAAAAGAATGATGGATTGGAATCTGACAAATGGACATAGTGGAAGAGGATGGAGAACAAAACTCCTCATTCTACGAGTAAAAAGTTTGAGGATTATCTTGTAGAAGCAATAATCCCAAGGATCAGTACACTATCTAATAAACAATTATCCACTCTCCAGTCTCCACCCAGAAAAAAAGAGAGATAAAAACAGCATGGTTGTTATTATTCTTCATGGTTTTGTCCTTAGGGGGGAGGGGGGGTTGTAAGTATGTGATAGTTGGAAATCAAGATTACAGACCTAAGATAAACAAAATATAGGCAATGAAAAAGGAAAACTTAGCAATCACAGAGAAAACATATATACAAAAGCGACCAAAGAAAATGAGTTTGCAACATTATTCGAGTTTCCAGAACAAAAGTAAGCTCCAAAATCACTACTACAAAGCATCTCATAGCTCTAAGATCCTAGCATCATAGACACAAGATTTAACCTTCACTTTCAAGAATATCATGGGTCGAATCATGAACTAGATAGCCTTACTAAAAGGAAGAAAACAAATCCGGGGAATCCTGGTAAGAAATGTCATGATAGTCTGTTCATTTCACATTGCAGTAAAAGACCGACATTTACAGGGTGCAACAGACCTTACAAATTCACAACTTCCTATCCTTTTTCACATATAAACTCTGCCATACTTTGTACCTCACAAGGTTCAAACCTCCCATATAGCAATAGCCCCCTAAAAACCAAAAACTTTCATTCATCTCCCTCCATAACCCTAAGATCCTGGCATGCACACTGCTTTAATCTTTGCACTTCAAGCATCCTATTCTCAGATAATTACTTAGATGGTCATAAAAGGAAGAACCAAAATACAGTGATTTCCTGGTCAGAAACATCAACATAGTCTGCTCTATTCGCATTTCTATAAAGGACAAGACGCAACCCATCTTGAGCTAGAGAGACACACTACACATGTCTCGCAAACCCTCAACCTACCATTCATTCGCACTTAGAACACGTTCTAGCTTCGCCTCTCAACTTGTTCAAACCACACATATGACTGATAATAACAACACCCTAAAAACCAAAACTTTCATTCATCTCTCTCCAAAACCTTCCACCATTAACACCAATAGCATATCAACTACCATAGAAATTGGTTTCTTATTCCCTAAATCCTCACAAAACAAAACTAGCTAAGCCAGCTCAACAATCAAAGAACAAAACTTTACCCATTGGGTCTCACAATTACAAGCACCAACAACGAAAATCAAACTCAATTATCAAAATTTGAAATCAGTTAGCAGAAAAAATACCAAAGTAACGGCGCTCGTTGGCGGCCTTGGCCTTATCGAGCATCTTATCAAGGTCCTCCTTGAGCTTCTCGTCCCATTTCACAAGCTGGTTTACGAAAATAGCTCCCAAACCCATGCCCAGCACGTGCTCCCATGGATCTGAATCGGATCATCAGACATTGGGGATTAGGGTTTTCATGAGAGTCAGATGACCAAAGAATCTGAAATGAAATTGAAAGAAGAAAAAGAAGAATAGAGCTTACGGCGCATGTAGGGGAGCTTGCGGAGGGCGTTGGAGTACATCTGGGTGCCCAGACCCAATAGGGCTCCGATCGCCGTCGTGCTTATCGGCATCTTGTTATTCGCAGTGCGCTCACAAGCATATAAGCTGGCCAACTGAAATATATGAAAGGGCAATTTAACTGTAGGATGAAGTTACACTGCAAAAGGGTAAAACGTAAAATAGCCTCTCTCTTTTATTGGTCAACAAAAATAGCCTTCTTTCTCTTGTCAAATTTGGTTCCTTATTTTTGTGTTCTTTCATATTATGAACAGGTAAAAAATGAATGAAAAAAAAGTTACAAACAACAAAGGTAAAAAAGTCGAAAATAGAAGCCGGTGGAAATAGAGCATGATTCCACCGAATGATTCCCTTTTCTGCTCTTCTACATGGCTTACGTTTTGCTGTTCATGTTGGGTTTTCTCAATTAGAGGTTGAAGGTGATGCTCTCTCAGTTATAAATGTTTTACATGATAGTTCAGAGGACCTAGTTGAAGGGAATATCCTTGATGAAGTGAAGCACCTGGTCAATTTTTTCCTTTTTGTAGTTGTCACTTTGTCAAAAGGGAGGGTAATCAATTTGCTCCGCTATTGGCTAATTAGTTTGTTTGGAGGCCAATATGGCTGCATGCGTCTGTTAGGATGAATTTTCATCGTGAAGTCCAGTTGGGTTAGCTACTGGTATAAACACTATGTTAGTGTCCTCTATCCGGGTTTGATCGATAAACCGTTGTAATTCATTCATTACTAATGAAGTTATTATTTGATCAAAACAATTATAAAAGTCATTATTTTAGAATTTTGGTAAACATAGCATTTCTGTGATTTCACACAAACTTAAAGGCCCTCTTTTATATGGTGACTTGTACTTGTGTTGAAGGTTTGAAAAAAGATAACACAGGCAAATCTAATTAATACATTACAAATACAATTTCCCAGACAAAATTTAAGCTAGACCAAAGAGTGATCACAAACTCAGATTTTCAACAATTGCAGATGACAACGTAGGCTTCTTGTATTGTTGTTCTTACTGATTAATTTCCTCCAATATCTTAGTATATGTTTATTTCTTCATATTATTTGTACAAGACATTCAACAAAGATCTTATTTCATCCTAATTGTCATACAAAATATTTGCTAACATAGTCATATTATTGTTACCTAAATGCGTTTAGTGTGATAACGAAAGTTGGAAAATTCTTCTCCGACGAATGTTACGCTCATAGTGTAGATCCTCTTACACTTTACAAAGATCAGCATCAGTTCATGTTAAAATGAAAATTAAACTGAATGAATCTGCCCAACATCAATGATTTTTTTGGAGCAATCAACTGCCCTGCCCTCGCTGGTTTCTTCCCGAGTGTTCTTTCGCTCGGCTGCTGATCTCTTCTAGCGTCTTCTTCAGCTGTCACCAATAGACAGAAAAATGGTGAGCAAAGACATTGGAGGAAGAGGTGAAGAGCATGTGGTGTTCCTGAATTGGGTTCCTGAAACAAAGCTTTTATCTTATGAATTTCCTTTCTCAAGTTCCCAGCACAGCTAAAGTAATTGTTGCTATCTTACATATTGTACCTTACTGCCAATGTTTTCAAAGACGAAAACGAAAGCAAAGACGAATTGTAGAAGTCCCGCGAGGCGAAAGCTTTGAGGCGACGGGACGACCGCCTTTCCAACAAATAATAAATAAATATAAAAAAAGTGTAAACTTTATCTTGTTGTGTTAAGGCAGACTGGGTACCTAAAGAAAAGCATCCCCTCTATCATGAACTCACTCCATAGATACTCATAGAGTCACAAATATCATAAACCTTCCTCCTATTCACAAACTTCATTTCTCTGTGTGTTATTACACTAAGTGTGGACACATATGTTATCTATTGATTCAAGCTCTGTATCCCAATCATATATGTTATTCATTAAACGATGCATAAACTGTCCTAGAATACTATAGGACATACCTAAGATGATATCGAAGATCAAGGTCATGCAAATGTGAGAAGACCTGCAAGAATTTCAAATTGCATTTCAGAATCAGTTGATTTTGGATACACAGTACCTACATTCTTAGGCCAATACAATCACATTAACTACAAAAGCGAAGTCTTTTCGGAGTTCAATACCTTCCTAGAAACTGATCGGATTGTTCGCAACGCTACCTTAGAAAACACAGCAGTCCTCAACTCTGCACAAATCACAATCCGAAACGATCATAGGAATACAACGTGCTGTTAATGAAGCATGAATAATGTACAAGCATTATGAGCAAGCAATTACTTCATACTGTAGTACTGTTGTCGTGTCAGATGAATTTGATTCTTCAGGAGATCCCATATCCTACAACACTGAACTTTCTGTGGAGTTGGACATTGCGGCATATATAAAGTGCTACTGCTTCTAGTTGGCTTGCAATTTTTGAGTTGGAAAAGTCGTGAATTAATGAGTATCAGTTTGCCACTTATCATTGATACAACATTGATACAGTTTGCCACTTATCATCTAGCAATTTTGTGCTGTTAGCAATCAGTAAGCTACCATATTCTGAAAGTAAGTGAAATGGAATACAGTGTTGGGCCACTTACGCGAAGAGCCGGTGGAGGCGCGAAGAGCCGGTGGAGGCAGAGAAGAGCCGGGAGAGGCGCGAAAAGCTGGTGGAGGCGCGAAGAGCCCGTGGAGGCGCGAAGAGGTTGGCCTCGGCGCCTTGAAGGATGATATGGTGGTGAATGCCTTGAATGTTGCTTTGTGTCTTTGAACCAATGAGAAAGATGAACTGGGTGATTGATTAAAGGAGGCAGAGAGAAGAGAAAGGAGGCAGAGTTAAATCGAAGGAGACAATCAAAACGGCGTGGTTTTGGAAAAAAAAAAAAAACCAAAACGACGTCGTTTTGACGTGGAAAAAAACAGAAAAAAACCAAAACGACGTCGTTTTGACGCGGAAAAACCAAAAAAAAAATCTTCAGCGCGCCTCGTCTCGCCCCGCCTCTGCACCGCCTCGTCGCCTTTCCGGCGGCGTCGCGGCGAAACAACCGGCGAGGCTTTTCTCCCTCGCTCCGCCCTAAGGCGCGCCCCAGCACCGCCTCACACCGCTTCTGAAAACACTGCTTACTGCTATCTTACATATTGTGATCTCAATGAGAATGTATACTGTAACATGCATTGAAAAAATGGATTCCAGATTGTGTTAGGATACATCAACAGTTTGGGATTTTCCTCTGAGCTACCCCAATCTTCCAGTTCTTATATCTTTGGTTCCCAAGTGTTCTTTCGCTCGGCTACAATCGAGGTAAGATAAGGTTTTAGCTGTGCTTACCTCTCTTATGAATCTTATCAAGTTGAATTTTAATGTCTTTGTTTTCGTCTGGTCTGGGTTGTGTAAAGATTGGAACTTTTTGGGATTTTCAGAAGTGGAGGTCGTTGTGTGCTCACAACTGTCTCAGATTTTTGTTTAACAAATAAGTTGATTGGGATTTCCCGTTTTACTTCAAATTGATCATCTTCGTGCTCAGATTTGTGCCAGTGATATTACATTTTAGTATTCTGAATCATTGTTTTAATTACGATAATCATTCTTTGTAAATTATAACTACATTGATACTGATGCTATGCCAAGTATTATTAACAATGAAGTACTCGTTACCAGGAGTTCTCTAAACACTAATATGCTCTCAGGACTCAGCCAAGATCAAAATGAATATGGAATAGATGAATTAAGGTAGTACCTTCTACTGTTGCTGCTCAAATTTTGTTTTAGACGAGCTATAATTTTGATTTGAAATGATTCATTCTTGAGTGTCTTATATTTCATAGATATATAAATGCAGCTTGCACTACAAGAAATCTCCCCATTAGGGACTGACCAATAGGGACTGACCCTTATCAGTGTATAGAGATAACAGTTACACTGATAGGAACTATCAGTGAGTTATTTTGAGATATCACTGATGATCAGTGTGTATTGTCTACAATATGTACAAAATAATAGTTCTAATGATCTTGTGTCATTGGAGATAACAATCTGATTACTTTAATGCAAATAGTGACTGCAAATGGAGTCCAGAATGTTTACAGAGAAGATAAATTACAGAAACTTGTGAGATCTCACTGATGATCAGTGTGTATTGTGTACAATTCATACAAAATATAATTACGCAACCAAAGGAGTCACCAATTGACACCTTAATTGTTTTTTTAAATATAATCTCACATGCCATTGATATCAGTAGCATTCTACAGCTTGCCAAACCTTGCTTCAGCTATATGGATTCAATACCACTCTTTACATTCATGCTGTAAATCAGTTTGACAACTTCAACAGCCGCTTCAAGTTAAGATATGATCTTTCACCTTGATATACCTGCCACCTTTGGTATGTTCAGAAACCTTCAGGAAGAATATGTTTATGGACTGCAGTGGTTCAACATTTTAATGAGAAACAAACTACTTGAGAGTACATAGTTCCTAATTCATATTATTCTTTCCAATGCTTTTCTTAATGAAAATGAGCACATCCCCCTAGATAAACCAAAAGATGCTCAACAGAATTAATTGACTACTCCTCACTGAACTAATCCCCAACTACATCATAATTATACTAGTATGATTGGATGTTTAACCACCAAATCTAACACCTATTTCTGTCTTGTTTGGAAAAAATTTACTTCACTTACTATTGAAGTAGATTTGTTGGTGTATGTATTAACTCCATTGACTAAATCTTCCAATATATATAGGAAGATATTGGCCTCCATTAACCTAAACCCTTCCTGCAACTTTCAATATGTTCTGAAATGTGACTACAAATCCCTCTCTACACATTTCCAGCCATGTCAATTCGTCCTCCTGTGAAAAGAAAACTAGTTTTCTCTGATCAGGATGCAGATATTGATAACAACACTTCCCCAACACTTGAAAATTGGGTTGATTCTTCTATCAACTCCACTCCTCTAGTACCTTATCTTACAGATCCCAACCCAATGCTTTCTATATGGCTACCTAAAGCAGTTGAGTTAATGCGTAAGTCCTCCAATAACCCTCTATATGACCATATAGGTTATGAAGTCTCTCAATGGCCACAACTCCATCGCCTAACTAATGCCAAATTTAATGGAAGTGAAGAAAGTGTTGTTCAACATAGAACCTACATCAGCCCTAACAGGAATGGCTTGGAGAAAAGAAATGGTGAGAGCAAAGAACCCATGACCCCTACATCTCCACTTGGAGAGTCAGGTATTTCCACAGGCAGAAAAGCAACAATCCCAAACCCAGCTACAGGTGAGGGCTATCCAGATGTGCCGGACACAGATAGTCCAGACTCTGTTAGTAATTGGAGGTATTGAAGTCTTTGAAGCTGTTGGTATCTTAATATCTACTTTCCAGTTATCTAGTTTGTATTTGTGTAAAATATCGGTTATTTGTGTAAAATATGGTTGTATCCCAGTAAGCTATGTTTTGGTTTGGAGATAGACTAGAGTTTACTCTAGAAATATCTTCATGTACACTGGATTATAATCTATGTTGTAGCATATGTAATCATCTACTATTTGTAATCTTTGTTGATCCCAGTTGAGCTATTGTTTTGAACCTATACATGATTAAGACCAACCAAAACAGACGAACCCCTAAAATTGAAGGATATTTAGATAAGCAAGTATTGATACCTCAGTTTGATAAGTGATCCATGCGCAGAACCAATACTGGCCGATAACAAAAAACATCACCTGCAAAACAAAGATCGTCTTAGCACTTGGTCTCTGGAAAACATTGAAATTCCAGTTTCAATCTGTAGGTTTCCGACCTACCGTATTCGAAATCAGAAGCCTGAAACACGGTAAGTTGCAGATCTTATAGACGGCGGATCCTGGCCCCTTCCCTAATTGTGGTCGAAGCCAATCCCATCGATTGCGATATCGTCGCCTATGTCTCTGCCTCATCTCTTGAATCATCACGAACCATCAATTGCGAGGACACCGTGGCCGAGGTCTCCAGCTTATCGCCGTCGACTGAGACGACGTCGCCGATGTCTCCGCCTCCCCTCTCTCTCTGTTTGACTGCTCGCTCGACCTCTTTTTTCCAACAGACTCCCTCGACCTCTTTATACAAACACAAAGGTGCAAAAAAAATAAACATATATATAAGATTACATCTCGACCGTCGATTTTGTTGTACTTAACATTGACCTCATGTAAACCTTTTATCCCAACTCCTTATCTGTTGAACCTTGGCTTGGCCGCGTGGTTCGCAATATTGGGATTTACATCGTCTGTACCATTGAGAACATAAGACGAAGCTCAGCCTGCAATAGGAGAAGCTCAGCCTCGATGCTTTTACTCAATCCATTCGTCATTGTCTGCAATAGGAGAAGCTCAGCCTCGATGACCCGCCGTTCTTTGATATTGAGATGGAGACAAAGTCTCACCGTTTAGTTTTCTACAGCTTCTATCCCGTAATCGACCAAAGGTAAATAGTTTTGGCTTTGATCAATCTGACGTATAGCCAAATTATGGATTACAATGATTGTTGGCTGGTATTAAAACTTGGTTTGTATCTCTTTTGATATTTACTGCTGCAAATAAAGAACTTCTGTTTTCGAAAAATGACCATCTAATTGTATATTTGTTCTACTCAAACTGTATCTTATTGGATTATGCGTTACAGAAGAATAACGAATTAAAACTGAACCATTTTGATTCAAATTGTTTTCAAAACCTACGAATGATACATTGGTAAAGGAGTAGCTATATTTACTTGTACTGTGCAGCTATGTAGGAAACTTGTACTGAGATCCCTTTCAGTTAACTCCTCAAAGTTTATATGGTTGTTGTTTAAATATTGAATTATTTCGACTGCATAATTGTATACAAACATCTTTCATCATTTATAGCCAATATTGGTGTGTTCTGCACTTTCTAATTATTTTTACTTTGTTTGGAAGCTTAATATTTATACCACTGTATTTCTTCTGTTTCATATGCCAAAGTCTTCCCAATTTGTGTGAAAATGGATAAAACTTGGGTGAGGATGCACCCTCTAAGTCCAGAATTTAAGAATGGTCTTCTGGGATTCCTCAATCACGCAATAGCGGTGGCATCATTTGATGGTACGATAAAGTGTCCTTGTGTCAAATGTATTAACCAACAGTGGCAATCCATGGAGGTGGTCGAGGAACACTTATCTGTGGATGGGATGTTACAGTCATATTTGAAAGAGCCTTGGGTGTGGCATGGCGAAACCTTTGAGGCCTGGGTTGGAAGAGATGATCAGGGGCTGCGAGAAGCTCCAAATGTCCCTTCACACACTGACGGTGGGATTGCAAACATTTTAGATGATTTGTACCCTGGAGTACGTGACACAATGGAAGACACCTCCATGGAAGACCCTCCTAATGTCAATGTCCAACCTCCAATGCCTCCGGATGATGTACGCTGCTTTTATGAGCTATTGGAAGAGGCAAATAAGGAGATTTATCCTGGATGTCAGAAGATGATGAAAATGGAGTTTCTTGTCAAATTTATTCAGCATAAGTGCAAGTATGGGGTCAGTGAGAAGGCTCTCGAATCTTTTCTTTTGTTAATAAAATCTATTTTACCAGAGGGTCATACATTGCCACACAATTTTCAGGCTGCCAAGTCATTGGTAAAAAAATTTGGGATGAACTATGAAAAGATCGATGCATGTCCAAACGATTGCATTCTATACAGGGGGGACTCCTACAAAGATCTTCAGAAGTGCCCCAAGTGTAAGCAGGATCGTTATGAAAGAAATGATGGAACCAAGAAAAAGAAAATACCTCATAAGGTGTTAAGATATTTCCCATTGGCTCCTAGATTGAAGCGGTTGTATATGTCTCGTCATACAGCAACAGATATGCGTTGGCATGCGACAGACCGCCAAAATGACGGCCACTTGCGACATCCTGCAGATTCAAGAGCATGGAAGCATTTAGATACTAAATTTCCAGATTTTGGAAGAGAAATGCGGAATGTGAGGCTTGGGTTAGCTACTGATGGTTTTAATCCATTTGGACATATGACTACAACACATTCCACATGGCCGGTATTACTTACAGTATATAATTTGCCTCCATGGTTATGCATGAAACAACAATTTGTTTTTATGGCATTACTAATTGAGGGACCTGAGAGTCCTGGTAATGACATTGATGTCTTCTTAGAGCCATTGATAGACGAGCTCAGGGAGTTGTGGATTAATGGTATAGACGTATATGATGCTTTTATGAAAGAAATATTCAGATTACGTGTGGCTGTAATTTGGACTATCAACGACTTTCCAGCCTATGCAAACTTGTCAGGCTGGAGTACTAAAGGGTATCTCGCATGTCCTGTTTGTAACTATGAGACGGAAGCAGAGTATCTTCATAAATGTAAAAAACCATGTTTTCTTGGTAGTCGCCGATTTCTAGAGATGAACCATTTCTTCAGAAACCACACAATTTCATTCAATGGTTCCACTGAATTCCGAGCACCTCCAGTTCCCTTGACAGGTGCCCAGTGTCTTACATGTTTTAGCAGTCTCAGTTTTGAGTATGGTAAACCACCAGCAGCCAAACTTGGTGAGAAAATACCCCGTGCCCCACCCCAAGAAGACAGTCCCTGGAAGAAGATTAGCATATTTTTCAAGTTGCCATATTGGGAGCATCTTCTAATCAGACATAATATAGATGTCATGCATGTGCAAAAAAATGTGTTTGACAGTGTGGTAGGAACATTGTTGGGGATTCCACGGTGTAGTAAGGATTCCTTGAAAGCTCGCTTAGATTTGAAAAATATGAATCTCAAGAAGAACTTGTGGCCAGAGGACAGTGGTCGTCTGCCTATGGGTGCATATTCATTATTGGTTCAGGAGAAAGAGCTCTTTTGTAAAGTACTGGCAGCAGCGGTGTTACCTGATGGTTTAGCCTCTAATATTGCACGCAAGGTGCATGTCAAAGAAAGAACGATTCATCCATTAAAAAGCCACGATTGCCATATTATCATGCAGCAACTACTCCCATTGGCAGTGAGAAGTGCCTTGCCCCCTGGTGCAACTATATTAATGTTGGAGCTCAGTCGATTTTTTAGACACTTGTGCAGCAAAAAAGGTACCGAGGAATCGTTTCATAAACTCACAACCAAGATTACGCTGATACTGTGCCAGATGGAGAGAATGTTTCCACCATCAATATTTGATGTCATGGTTCATGTCATGGTTCACTTAGCAGAGGAAGCCGCACTCGCTGGTCCGGTCCAGATGAGATGGATGTTTCCAATTGAGAGGTTAGTTTTGGGTACTTTAAATCATCAACTAAAACTTGTGTCTCCTTTTATGTATGATAACCACATAGTTATGAATATGTGATCTGATTAACTATACTCTATTACCATAATTTTAATTACGGTAATAGATACTTGCATACATTGAAGGACTATGTTCGGAACCGTAATCGACCAGAGGGTAGCATTGCTCAAGGGTACATCATCGATGAGTGTTTGTCATTCTGTGCTATGTACTTAGGAGACACGGACACTCGTCTGAGTCGGCCAAAGCGCAACTGCGATGGAGTCTATCGAGACGTGGAGGGTGGCCTTGATTGTTTTCGCGGAGGCGGACGGTCACTTGGTGCTGCAGAAGAGTTTCTACTTGATGACAAGGAGTGGGAACTTGCTAGATCATATGTGTTGACCAACACTCCGGTGTCCAAGTTGGAGCAAAGGTATGTAGTTGATTATGTTGGTATGTTCTAATTTCGTTCTTTCTTGACTGCAATCAGCATATTTAGCTTGTCAAAAATAATTTCAATTGAGTTTCAAACGTGTTTAAAGTTGGAGTTCAGTATGTGTTTAAACTCAAGGCAACAACAAAGCCTGCAAAATCTGAAACAGTGTTTTTAACTTCTGCATCTGTATTGCCTTTTGTCTGAAAACTGTACAGTTTTGATTGGTATTTGAAGATGGTTTGTGCAGCAAGAATTGTAGTAGACATCTGAACACTTATTCTGGTTTTTGATTTACCTGAAAAGGATTTTTGATCCAGCAAAGATCCTTCAATTTGACATCTGCCTTATCATGAATGATCTATTGTGAAGCAAAGTCAAGGCTATACTACAATTTAGTTTTGGTTTCCATACAGAACTACCTATTACAATCAACATCTGAAATTCCGTTAACTCTAAGTCTTTCCAGAGTTCTAAACTGTATTCCTTCTTATGTTACTACTATGGCAGGAAATATGTTGCTAATGCACAGAAGAATAGAGGGCGCAAGGTCACTATGATGCAAACTGAAAAAAAGGCTCTTGCCGAATTCCCGGAATGGTATGCCACACATGTAAGTTTTACTGTGATTCATATGTTCAATTTAATTTTTCATTTGCATCAGAAGAAAAGAAACTTCATCCATTTTATCATTATACCCCTTGATTTTTGTAAGAGAATTAGTACTAATATGAAAGTGGAGTATGATAGAGCTGAAAGCAGAGTAGGACTGTTATTTGGTGAGAATGGAAGGTTTTGAAGAGTTACACAATTTCACGTTTCATTTTATTTTTATTGCTGCAATGATAGACAATTGTCATTTGCATAGGTAAATGGACTGAAGCTTCGAGGTGATCCAAGTGCAACGGAAGACCTTGTTGCATTAGCAAATGGACCTAGCAAAAGGTGCAGGAGGTTCAAGAAATATGTAAGTAATGGTTTTCGGTTCAAAGCTAGAGGTAGTGGCGGACCTGGTAAAACCCAAAATTGGGGTGTGTTTTTACAAGCGGAACAGAGAAGTTATGCTTCAACAAATGACCAAAACCCGAGGGATGGTGTGGTTGATTTTTATGGGGCACTGCTAGAAGTATATGAATAATGCAATTCGTTTGTGTACCAACAAAAAATTAATAATGCAATTCCTACAGTCAAGGGCGTAGCTAGGAATGAGACAAAGGGGTCAATTGTCCCCTTTCAATTTTAGGAAAAAATAATTACTCTTAATTTGTATCGGATATTAAAGAAAATGAAACATAAATTGATCATTCTCCTTTAAAAAATCTTTGATCAGTCTTGAATATTCTCCAATAATAATGAAATAAAAATTTATACTATTTTAAATACCTAATACAATTAATACAAACCATGTCAAGGGATTCTTACCTTATTGATCTCTACTAATATGTAATTGAATGTTTTAAATTTCATTTATGATTTTTTTTTATTTTTTATAAATAAGCTAAATGAAAACAACACATTGATGTTTACCATACATTAACGTACATTATGTCTCAAAAATAACATATTGAAATTCTGAAAATCTGAAGTTTATTGGAGATGAATTAATGGTTTGTTCGAGAGAGCGTTTTTATTTTGAATTGGTATAAATAACATTATTGAAATTAAGTTTGCCACTTTTTAAGGAAAATCGTGTTGTTGCTAAAGAGTAACTGAAAATCATTTAATTTTTTTGTTAATCAAATTTGACCCTTCTAATTGAGATGTGACTACGCCACTGTCTGCAGTAATATTTTACTGCTCCCACCAACACAATGAGCTAGGAGAAGTAGCCATATATCAAAAACCTTATCCTTGATCCTTGCGTGTGTATGTATATTGCATACTGCAAATGTCTGCTAAAGTATTTCAAGTCATTCTCAGAAATATAAGAACCCAACACTACCAGCAATGGATGCATGGACTGTAAAAAGACAAGAAAAACGACTGCATGTTTACCCTTTTTCTTTCTTTTTTCTTTTTTTCCTTTTTAAATTAATTAAAAAATTCATTAGTAATTTACCAAAGAGATAAACCCAACGATTCTATGAAAAAGCCGAGGAGCTTAAAAAATGCCCAAAAACAAATACCCAAATACAATTAGCCTAAACAAAGTTACCATGTAAACCAGTCCACATGGACAAAGTAATAGATAGGTATTTGTATTTGAGCATTTTTTTGAGCTCCCAGAAAAAATTTAAGCTAGACCAAAGATTGATCACAAACTCAGATTTTCAACAATTGCAGATGACAACGTAGGCTTCTTGTATTGTTGTTCTTACTGATTAATTTCCTCCAATATCTTAGTATATGTTTATTTCTTCATATTATTTGTACAAGACATTCAACAAAGATCTTATTTCATCCTAATTGTCATACAAAATATTTGCTAACATAGTCATATTATTGTTACCTAAATGCGTTTAGTGTGATAACGAAAGTTGGAATATTCTTCTCCGACGAATGTTACTCTCATAGTGTAGATCATCTCTTACACTTTACAAAGATCAGCATCAGTTCATGTTAAAATGAAAATTAAACTGAATGAATCTGCCCAACATCAATGATTTTTTTGGAGCAATCATCTGCCCTGCCCTCGCTGGTTTCTTCCCGAGTGTTCTTTCGCTCGGCTACTGATCTCTTCTAGCGTCTTCTTCAGCTGTCACCAATAGACAGAAAAATGGTGAGCAAAGACATTGGAGGAAGAGGTGAAGAGCATGTGGTGTTCCTGAATTGGGTTCCTGAAACAGCTTTTATCTTATGAATTTCCTTTCTCAAGTTCCCAGCACAGAATTGTTGCTATCTTACATATTGTACCTTACTGCTATCTTACATATTGTGATCTCAATGAGAATGTATACTGTAACATGCATTGAAAAAATGGGTTCCAGATTGTGTTAGGATACATCAACAGTTTGGGATTTTCCTCTGAGCTACCCCAATCTTCCAGTTCTTATATCTTTGGTTCCCAAGTGTTCTTTCGCTCGGCTACAATCGAGGTAAGATAAGGTTTTAGCTGTGCTTACCTCTCTTATGAATCTTATCAAGTTGAATTTTAATGTCTTTGTTTTCGTCTGGTCTGGGTGTGTAAAGATTGGAACTTTTTGGGATTTTCAGAAGTGGAGGTCGTTGTGTGCTCACAACTGTCTCAGATTTTTGTTTAACAAATTAGTTGATTGGGATTTCCCGTTTTACTTCAAATTGATCATCTTCGTGCTCAGATTTGTGCCAGTGATATTACATTTTAGTATTCTGAATCATTGTTTTAATTACGATAATCATTCTTTGTAAATTATAACTACATTGATACTGATGCTTTGCAAAGTATTATTAACAATTAAGTACTCTTTATCAGGAGCTCTCTAAACTCTAATATGCTCTCAGGACTCTGCAAAGATCAAAATGAATATGGAATAGATGAATTAAGGTACTACCTTCTACTGTTGCTGCTCAAATTTTGTTTTAGACGAGCTATAATTTTGATTTGAAATGATTCATTCTTGAGTGTCTTATATTTCACAGATATATAAATGCAGCTTGGAAACCTAATGTCAGGAAAAATATCAAGACTTGGTCAGTGAGGAATAACAGCTGCTTTAATGTATATCGAAAAAATATTTCGATAACATTATAATGATTATATGTACTCAATTATTCGAAGGTACTCTTGAGTGATACTCGACGTACAACGGTACTCGTGTTAATTGAGATCGTAAGTTTTATTTTCTTTCTCGGTGATCAAAGTAAGTCTTTTGTTTTGGTAAGAGATTTGAGTTAGACTATTTAATTTGTCCAATATCCATCATATATTCGATTTAATTCGATTTAATTTGTACTGATGATGGGTCTTAGGCCCTGTAATAGTTAGTGGGTTGGTTTGGACCTACGTCTTTGATTTGTTTTTTAGTTTGGTTTTGTTGTCATTCTTTTGAACGAGGGTGTATGGTTATAGTAGGGTCAGAGCTGGATCCAAAGCTTCACAGCCTGGGACTCAAGTCCTACCCTAATGTTAAGAAGAAAAAAAAATACATGCATATAGTTCTCATTATACTACATATATGTTCATTCCTAGTCTTCCTTAAGTTCCATGTCTGATAAACCTAAAGTTGGTTTACTCTCTTCACGTATACATGTATGCAAGACAACCTTATAACTCAAGTTTTCTAATCTTATATCATCTCCTCCAAATGTTCAGTTACAATATCAAAGGAACAATCTGCTCTAAATACTTCAATAGTTATCTATATAAGTATTATACGTACTTATATATTGATCGATTGTATATTTGATGTATGTAAATCCAATAGAGTTGTACTCTATCTTTTGTTATTGATTGTATTGATCAAAACTTTTCATTTCAATATGGATACAGGGTATTGGCCATCATTAAAGGTGTGCTCAATACTTGCAAAACCTTTTGATCATTTAATGTCTTCTAAATGCGTAACTTGTTTTGTTTTGTAAAAATGAGAGTCGTCGTCTTCTATTTTGCTAAAACAAAGGGAGTGTCGTCTTCCTCCTACGTCCATGGCAATTGTCAAGCACAAGTCAGCAGCAAGTTGTCGTCTACACTCCTTCACCCCACGCAGTCACGCACCTAATCAATCTATCTTAGTATCTCACTCTTGTACCACCTAAATTAGTCTTCATCTCAATTGTAAATATTCAATCTTGTTCAATTAGTTGAGCTATGTTTTACATTTATATATTTTATATTGCATTGGCATGTTCACGTATATTCTTATGTGTTACATCGAAAGAATTTTTTGAATCTTGTTTTATATAAGCATGTATTCAAGGTTTAAGGCTTGGTACCTCTTCTCTAGTGTAGGTGCATCTTTCTTTTCTACCTATAAATTAATCTTGCACTGTCTCATTTTTATATAGTGGAAAGACCAAGTCCCATCCGGTTTCAATTCTTAGATCTGTCACTGGGTAGGGTAATGTTTGGTCGTCCCTCCTCGTTTGGGTGAAGGTTAGGGTTAGGGTTTTGATAGGTTGGTGTTGTCTTGTCGTTAGGAGAGTTATGGTTATGGTGTCGTTTTCAAGAATTATTTTAAGGGGTATTTGACAATACACCCAATTTACTAGGTCTATTTTAGATTAAACTCACATCTTTACATGCTTTTAAAATACACACACCTATTAATTAGGTTGATTTATTAAAAAAATCTATTTATATTTAATCTTCAAAATAGAATCTGTTCAAGAATGAAATTGCAAGATTTGCCACTAAACCCTAAAACTCTATACCTAAAACTCAATTCCTCCATAAACCCTATACCCAAAACTCAATTCCTCCATAAACCCAAACCCCTAAACCCTATACCCAAAACTTAATTTCTCCATAAACCTTAACCTAAAATCATATACCCAAAACTTAATTCCTCTATTTGTAACCTAACTTAATGGTAGAAAACAAAATGAACATTAGAAGGGCAAAAATGACAGTGAAAAAATTGAAACTCAATTCCTCTTTTCTAACTGATCTGCTTTCAAGAATAAGAATTTCTAAATTTGAGCCTAGCTAAGAAATTTCTTGCAAACAAAAAGTTTTAATTTGCGTTCTTTAAAACTAAATCACATAATAATATACGAGATAGAAGCGAGTGATTCTTTGATAATAACGTGATGACTCATCAAACCTTATATGTAATCAGCAGTATCGGTGGGTCAAGCCGGTTTGTTGTTTGCTAACATAGTATTTGATCAGGATCTTTTCTCCAATTACTAGGCTCAACTTATTTAGTTACAAGCTCGTCTATCTTCCCGACTTTTGATTTGATTGTCTCTGTTATGTTGAATGATATAGACTTCTCAATTGAGTTTTGGGTAAATTTAATCTTTGATCGACTCCTAATTAGTCCAACTGGTGTGTCACAAACTTCACGGGGAAACTCAATCAAAAAAAATCATGAAGAAACCATCCCCCACAATGTACTAGCCTAGGAAGGGATGTGATATGAATTATTTGTCCAATATATCAATTATAATGTGGTACCTTCACAACCAAGTGCTTTTATTCTCGTGACACACATATGCATCTTTCTTGTACACCAGATCGACATCACCAACGAGATTGATCATTTTTGGAATTAATGAGAAACTTCATTAATGATTACCTAAGGGGAAGCCTAAAGAAGGCCCAAGTACAGATAAACATAGAAAAGTTACACTCAGCCCAGTTTATATGAAAAAGAATAAAATAAAGTAACCCTAAAGATAAAATAAAAATTACATCAATAGATCCAATCTGAGGCAGACAAACCCTAGTCGCCACTGACTCTGCCACCATAGCCGCGTCTGACCCATAAAGCCACCGATCAACCATCAGAGGCAAAATGACAAGTACGAGCATATTGATATTCCGTTGCCAGCACAATCCAATAGCACATACCACAAAACCACCCAAATTCCAACCACAAAACAACACCAATCCCTCCACCAAAAATGAAACATGTCTGCCAAGTTGGAACCGAGAACCAGGCCATATAACAAGAATAAGATCGAGACCGATGGAGAATGGGGGTATAAAACCCATGCATGACCCATGTATGAAAATTAATGGAGGTGAGAGTCTTTTCCAACGAGATCGATCATATGGCCTAAGACAACTTTAGCATTTCGTTTGTGTACCAACAAAAAATCAATAATGCAATTCCTGCAGACAAGGGCGTAGCTAGGGAAGGGGCAAATGGGTCAATTGTCCCCTCTCAATTTTAAGAAAAAGTAATTACTCTTAATTTGTATCGGATATTAAATGAAATGAAACATAAATTGATCATTCTCCTTTAAAAAATCTTTGATCAGTCTTTAATATTCTCCAATAATAATGAAATACAAATTTATACTATTTTAAATACCTAATACAATTAATACAAACTATGTCAAGGGATTCTTACCTCATTGATCTCTACTAATATGTAATTTAATGTTTTAAATTTCATTTATGATTTTTTTTATTATTTTTTATAAATAAGCTAAATGAAAACAACACATTGATGTTTACCATACATTAACGTATATTATGTCTCAAAAATAACATATTAAAATTCTGAAAATCTGAAGTTTATTGGAGATGAATTAATGGTTTGTTCGAGAGCGCGTTTTTATTTTGAATTGGTATAAAGAATATTGTTGAAATTAAGTTTGCCACTTTTTTAAGAAAAATCGTGTTGTTGCTAAAGAGTAACCGAAAATCATTTAATTTTTTTGTTAATCAAATTTGACCGTTCTAAGTGAGATGTCTGACTACGTCACTGCATGCAGTGATATTTTACTGCTCCCACCAAGACAATGAGCTAGGAGAAGTAGCCATATATCAAAAACCTTATCCTTGATCCTTGCGTGTGTATGTATATTGCATACTGCAAATGTCTGCTAAAGTATTTCGAGTCTTTCTCAGAAATATAAGAACCCAACACTACCAGCAATGGATGCATGGACTGTAAAAAGACAAGAAAAACGACTGCATGTTTACCCTTTTTCTTTCTTTTTTCTTTTTTTTCTTTTTTAAATTAATTAAAAAATTCATTAATAATTTACCAAAGAGATAAACCCAACGATTCTATGAAAAAGCCGAGGAGCTTAAAAAATGCCCAAAAACAAATACCCAAATACAATTAGCCTAAACAAAGTTACCACTTAAACCAGTCCACATGGACAAAGTAATAGATAGGTATTTGTATTTGAGCATTTTTTTGAGCTCCTCGGCTCCACCATTACAAAATTACGTCATAGTTTCTTAACACAATGGTCGTGGCCTACGCTAATCATGTATGGCTCTAGTAGCCAAGAGGTTGCGAGATATACTGAATCGAATGGATGCAAAACGGAAATCATGTCAAAACCAAAGTTTATGGGAATGAAAGAAATGACCCAACACGGCGACATCACACTAGCCTTCTCTCTCCACCAAAGAAACCCAACACAGAAGGGAAACGAAGTCACGAATGTAGCTTTCTTGGGTAGATGGAGGCAAATTATACCATTGTGTGGCTTGTAGGCTGCTGATTCTCCCTTATTCATATATCACGCTATATTGACTCTGCTGTGTGAAAAAATGTGATTTGGTGAGACAAAGAGAGATATTGACTCGAGGGAAATATGCATGATTCATGTCTCTTTTTACGTCTATTTTTTGTCGAATTATAGAGATGTAGCTCATTTGAGTCATTAAGGCTCAATCACCTGTCTTGTTATCTTGTGATTATGATGTTAGAACTGAAGCTAACCAAGAACATACTTAGAGATACTTATAAGTTAGCCTATCCTCATATGATCTTTATAATTTGGAATATGAGGTGCCCCAAAAGCTACGTACCATGAAAACTTTGTTATGTTTAGCAGAATAGCTATTAGCATATACGGAAGTCATTAGCAAATTTGTTTCTCTCAAAAACAGTGTGAGGAGAAAAAGAAAAGAAAGAAAAAAAGGTGGCCTCCAATCATTTCTACACCTATTGAATAAATAAAAGGATTCAACCCCTATATTTGGAATTTATGCTCCATAGCATGTGTGCCTCAAAGAAGAGACTACATCACCTCAAAAGTAAGGGCTGTGTGAGACGCCCTCTTTCTTCCACTGAACCCCAAACAAACAAATCTTAGCTAGGTATTGCTTAAGGTTCAAGTGTATTGCTTAAGGTTCAAGTATTATTAGCTGTTTGCACAAAAAGCTTTGGATATTCCAAGTATTACAAAATTTTAGAATACTACTGGTGCTTGTGATCATGTATTAGCTTATTGTAAAGAATCACCTTCTTTCCCCCAATTCGCTGCGATTTCTCTGCATGCTTATGTTTTAAGTTTGAGAATCTTGTTGTTTCTCTTTGAAACCCTCATCAATATTTCATGTTGATCTGTCATGCCAGGTTTCACCTTGACAAATTCCCCTAAAATCTTCAAGTGTGTTAAAGTATGTGCATTGGATTAGCAGAAGAGACTTGATGGAAAATATGTGTTTTTAGTTCATGCTACAAGTTCAACTGTATATGACATGCACTTTTGGGCCACTTGTCCAATTCGATCATCAACCTGCAGATTCAACTGCATCACTAAATAATATTTCAAGACCAATTGATGATCATGTTTCTTCTTCAGGAAACGGTTGCAGTAGACCCAGTTTTTAAATACTACAGCTGATTCATGGCTATTTATTTTGCATATAGGACTCACAGGAGTACAGAACCCTCTACTGTTACTAAATTTACCACTTCAATCACAAACACACTTTTGTTGTCTGCAAGTAGCTGGCGTTTTTTTATCATCCAATTTATTCTCTGAATTCTACTGTTAATGAAAAGGGAATCAACTTGCTGTTGTGATTTATAAATACCAATTAACCTCTGTGATTCTCATGAGTTCAAGGTTTGAGTTAGTAGTTTGAGATTAGGTATATGAAAATATACTTGACCCACAGACAACTTATTTATGTTATTAGCATCACCTATTAGTTGTAAATCTCCTTTGACAGCTTTCTGAAAGCACCCTTAACAAATTTTAGATAAATGACATATTCCAATTGATATGGTCTTTTGCCAAAAAAATGATATGGTCCACTTTTGCACAACTAAGATGTGTTTAAGCTTTCACTTAATCATATTTTAAAATCCTTGAACTAAGACATTGCTTAGTCTCTTTTGGGTTCAAGAACACAAAATTATACACATCAAATTCAAGCTATCAGATTAGCATATCATAAACTTGAGATTTTTCAGGCCAGCTCAAAAGAGAAGCACAATGATTGGTAACTCTCACAGACCCCACTCCAACTTGGGATTGAGGACGCATGGTGACTTAAGCAGTAAAGAGCACAAAGTGTGGGAAAATTAGGGAAGCTGGCAATGGCACCACACCTATATCGCTGTTAGGGTCACATTGTCGCACCGATATTGTCTTCAACTTAATCGTCAAATGACGGAATACATGTACAAAGGTCTCAAAACAATTAAGTAGGACTACTTGCGCTTATAATACCCAATTAAGAATGATTACTCATGATGCAGCTAACACAATTTATGAAATCTTATGCGGACCAGTGGCGGATCCGGAATCTAAATATGGGATGGGCTTCAATTTTGATCGAAGGTCAAAAAAAATTCAGTATAACAATGCTAAGTATAGAAGTTCAAGTACAAGTTAATTATGAAATTTTAAAACATACTAATGAAATAACGTGTAAATATGAGTAAAAGGAGCAAAAAATGAGTGAAATGAGAATAAGAAATAGGGGAAAGAACAGAAAAAAGGAGGAAACAGCAGAAAAAAAGAGAAAACAACAAACATGCCTTGGGGATCAAACCTGTGCCGACAAGGAAACAAACCCCAACACCTTGCCAACTGAACTGAGTCAAAGTTGTGAAAGTAGGATTTTTTTTACCTTTGATTCTCACCTGGGCTGGATCCGCCCCTGACGCAGACAAGTCTTTAATATGACAAGCGTAATTGATCATAAAATAGACCAACAAAGTTCTTAGCTCAAGTAGAGCCAAAACATATCAAATTAGCATAAGAATTTAAATTACAATATGATGTAAACTTGGTTAGGAGAGTGTGTGATTTTCATACCCCTCATGCTCAAAGAGCCAAAAAAAGCACTACCACCCCTCACAAGAGGGTGTATGGCAGACCCCAACTCCCCCATGTTAGAACTTAGCCAAAACCTTTGTGCATGACCCCGCTTTCATTTTATAAAATCCCCCTCATCCTTCCTAAACCCTCCTAAACTTCTTCACCTTCTTCATCATCATCCCCTCCTCTGCTCCCAATAATTTGTACCACCAAAGCCAACATTCAGTTCATCACAAAAAAATGTGTTCCTCTAAACCAAAACTGCAGCAAAGTCCTAGTGTTACTCCAACAAAACCAAAAACCAATAGCCGCTTGGTTCTTCAGCCGACTGGTAACCAGTTTCCAAGCTTGGAACATAGGAAGTTTCTCAAAAAGACCAACCATGAATCCCTTGTTCCACATCCTTTGCTATTACCACTGCCTACACCAAAAACTAAGCCAATCATTTCTCCGCCAATCTCTCCTAAGATACCTTCGCCACGACCACCAGCACTAAAGAGAGGGAAAGACCATAATGAGCTCAATTCTAGTCTTGAGAAGTTAGTTCTCACACCAAAGTCAACAATCACGTTGACTAGTTCAGTGAAAAAGTCAAAGAGAGCAAGTGCTGGAGGTACAGCTTCTGCTGAAAATGTGATGAAAAATATATCATCTATGATTGTAGAGGCTCCAGGAAGCATAGCAGCTGCAAGGAGGGAGCAAGTTGCAACAATGCAAGAACAACGAAAGTTGCGAATTGCGCATTATGGAAGAACAAACTCTGCAAAGTTTGAAGGGAAAGTGGTGCTTCTTGATTCTTCAGCTACAAATGTTGAGCAAAAGAGATGCAGTTTTATCACACCAAATTCAGGTATTGAATTATTGACAAGTTCATGTTATTGTGATTCAGATGTTGTGGAAAATAATTTGAAAGTTGAATAATCTGTCTGTGGTGTATTTTTTTTATTTTCAGACCCTCTATATGTTGCTTACCATGATGAAGAATGGGGAGTTCCTGTTCATGATGACAAGTAATTCTCTCTGATATATCTTTCTATTTTTCGCAGAATAATGTAAATTTGTATATATGTGAAGCTATTTTTTTTCTTGTGTCATATTTGCAGTTTGTTGCTTGAATTGCTACTGTTGACCGGTGCTCAAGTAGGATCAGATTGGAGTTCAGTTCTGAGGAAAAGGCAGGCTTTGAGGTGGGTTTGATCCCAGAGTTCCATTAATTTTCATTAAGTTGTAGTATTGTAAGAAACAGATAATATAACTATTTAACATGTCTTAGTATTTGACTTATGCAGGGAGGCATTTTCAGGGTTTGATGCCGAAGCCGTGGCAAAATTTAATGAAAAAAAGATAACTTCAGTGAGTGCTGATACTGGAACTGATATAAGCTTGATTAGAGGAGTTGTTGACAATGCTAAAAGAATTCTTGAGGTACTACTAGAACATAAGACTGACCTGTAGAATTTCTATCATGTATTTGACAGATTTTACAGTTACTGTAATTGTAAATTATTAACTCTCCTTTTTTGTCTCAATTTACAGATTAAGAGGGAAACTGGGTCATTTGACAAGTACTTGTGGGGATTTGTGAATCACAAGCCTATTTCCACCCAATACAAGTCATGCCACAAGATCCCTGTGAAGACTTCCAAATCAGAGTCCATAAGCAAAGCCATGGTGAAGAAGGGTTTTAGGTTTGTAGGCCCAACTGTCGTTCACTCATTCATGCAAGCTGCTGGCCTCACTAATGATCACCTGATCACTTGCTCAAGGCACCAACTATAGATGATGATGATGAATTGATGATCCTATAAATGTGTGGCATATATATATATAGGGCGGCTTGGCTAAGGACGTCTGCACCAAAGGGTTTGGTGCCAATGTGTGATTTTGCCCCACTTTTCGATTTTAGTTTCAAATCTCAACCGTTCAATATCTAGGTATATATGTTAGACTGTAACCCAATAAGCATTGGTAGGCTTATTGTCTAACTCTACGTAATGGCTTTGTAATGGAAATGTAATCCTTAGAAAAAGTGTGTTGTGTAGAGAAGCTTAGATAGAGCAAGGAAGACAAGGAGCATGAGCAGGTGGGTTAGGCTAGGGCAAGTGAAGTATTTGATCCCAATAGATTTCACTGCTTGCTGTGGCCACCACAACCACCACCTCTATTATTTGCTTGCTTTTGAAAGATTGTGAAGAATAATCAGTGCAGGTAGGACTGTCCATGGACCTTGATTAATCCCTTATTATCCATCATCATCCCTTTCAACTTGGATTGGATCAAAGTGTTGTCAATTCTTGAATTTTAGGCTTCATGTGCAAGAAGAGACGCATAGAATTGAGACCCCAAAAGTTGTATCACATCATTATTAGATTCATCATACAATGTCCTTGCTTGTATAATCTAACCCTGTGGGAGATTTGTATCACAAAAATTGATGTCTAAGTATGGTTTGTTGGTTATTGTTCTATCCCTCTCATAACATGTATAAATGTATATATATTATCCTAGCCTCTACTCCATGCGTCCAATGATGTCTTTTCAATCTTTTCCTGTAACCTTTGTGCAGAAAATGTGGATGATGACCGGTAAAGCCATGGCTGTAAGCTTTGATTCTCTGTAAGCTGTAAATCCATGAAAGTGGCTAAGGGAATCATAGCCATGGGCAGTGTGGACCTTGTTTAGTTTGACATACCCAAGGCTTTCCCTCCATTACATAACTGGCAAAAATCTCGGATTGGATTCCCTCCCTGTACTAGATCACACCTTTTGCCTATCATATATAAATCGCAGATAATGATTTAAGGAATGGACTAGTTAGCCATTCAACTCTTTCCATCAGCTTCAAACACAAATGGTAGATGCAACATTGCCAGAATAATCCAGGCACAATTTGACAAAAATTGGAAGGAGTTGATGTTAGACTGCTAGTAAAGAGCTAGTGGTAACAACAATGGGGATTGTTACGAAGGAGAAGGTATACCTAGCCTGATTCAGTTTGGCGAGCAAATGCAGATCTAGTCAAGGAATAGGGGTTTGCTAATTTACTTAACTGAAAAAAGAAATGGGTCTCATTTGTTTAAAAAGAATCTGGCAAGGTGAGCCAGGAGTTGGCTGAAGCAGGAAACGTGAGGCAGAGCCGAGGATGGCATTTCTTGGAAAACGCTCACTGATTTGGTACTAGAAGGGTTTGAGGGTTGAGAATGAAACAAGGCCATGATGAAGACGCAAACCTCTTTTGCTGCTGCCTCTGCGCATCATCATCTTCTGATTCAAGACTTGAGCTTTGTTTCTTGTGGAAAGAGAGCCAACCATTAGAGTTTAGTTCTGAGGAAAGGGCAGGCATTTCAAAAGGCAGTCTTTGGTATCCAACTTACGCAGGGAGGCATTTTCAGGGTTTGATGTAGAAGCTGTGGTTAAATTCAATGAAAAAAAATAATAGGATAACTACAGTGAGTGCTGATACTGGTACTGATATAAGCTTTTGATTGTTTTCTTTTTTGAGAAAAGATTTAAGCTTGATTAGAGTTGTTGCCAATGCAGAATTCTTGAAGTACTACTATAATATGTGGATTGTTACAAGGGTGGTATTGTGCTCCAATGCTACGTAAAGATGTTTTTAATGGAGGATTGGAGGCTGGCTCCTCAGCAAACTAGTCCTAGGGTTTAGGGTTACGGTTTACATCTTAAAAAACCCTAGGCGGATTACGGTTTACATCTTAATGAAAACTGACCACTAGGTTTAGATTAAGAATAAGGTAAGGCAAGAAATCTGTTACAATCCAAACTCTTGGTTACAATGCCAGGCAGACCACAAAGATATTCATGTTAGACAAATGTTACATACTTCTGGTAATAAGAAAGTCACTGATTCGATCATCCCCATGTGTAAAAAATCTACATGAAAAGAGCCAACGCTTAACCTCTTTACAGCTCGGAGTAATAGCTCACTCTAAACTACCATTTTGAAGAACGAACTACTACAATGGAGAGATAAAGGAACAGCATCTTTTTTTCCTTTTTGGATAGATATAGGAACAGCATCAAGACAATACTAAGAGAAACTTTACTTAAAAATAACATAAAATTCAAGTCTGAACTGTATCAAAACAGATGAATACCAAGACAAAAATTTGCAGCATAAAATCCAAAGCTAATTTAGTAAAAATTACAAAAGTTCTAGTGAAATTCTTCAGATAAAAATTGTTTTCACCAAAAACATCTAAGCTGCAGCTGTGGCTTGGGCAGCTTGCCTCTTCTTGGCCTCCTCAATGATGGTAAGCTTAATACCCTTACCCTTGGGAAGGCTTACCCATGGCTTGGTACCCTTACCAATTGTGAAAACATTCCCCAGACGGGTTGCAAATTCATGTCCCGTGGCATCCTGGACGTGAATAGTCTCAAAGCTTCCCTTATGCTTCTCCCTGTTTTTGATTACTCCAACTCGCCCTCTGTTCCTACCGCCTGTCACCATGACAACATTACCAACATCAAACTTAATGAAGTCAACAATCTTGTTGGTCTCCAAATCGAGCTTGATGGTGTCATTTGCCTTGATGAGAGGATCAGGGTAACGAATTGTTCTCCCATCATAGGTATTAATGTAAGGGATATTCTTTTGGCCAAACTGCACAGAACGGACCTTGCAGAGTTTGAACTGCAGAGATATAGACTCAGTTATCAGCAACATACATGCATCACTTATAATAGTTAACTCAAGTGCAAAATTTGGATAGTTTCCATGGCCCTTTAAAAGCAAGTGGCAGTATTTCACCAAGGAACATACATTGCTAAAAAACTGTTTACTTCAATGGATCTTTCTATTTAACTAGTTTGTGAGACTACCCTTATTTGATATCTTTAATAAAGAAAAATATTAACTCAAACAATGTAAATGTAAGAAGATAGACGAAAATCACCTTCGCCTCTTCATCCCTGATTGAATGCAGACGGAACCTTCCCTTGGTGTCATAAAGGAGACGGAAATTCTCATTTGTCTTGGGGATTGAGACAACATCTGTTCAATGTGAAGCAAAATGTTAATAAAATGCCAAATTTAAAAATCAAGCCCACAGACGGATTCTAGAACCTATGAACAAAAGTACACAAAAGAAATCAAACTACAAGGCACGCCTATAAATCACTTTATTCCAGTCATTGAAATGGAATATAAGGTGACAACCTTAGTAGTATGGTATAAACAATATTTATAGAATATCAACTTCCATAATCAAGTATGAAAACAGTGATCTAGGTGTCAATACAGAAATGTAGCATCACAATATCAAAGGAGACAGTGTTGCACATACCCATGAAACCAGAAGGATAGGTCTTATCAGTCCTAACTTTCCCATCGACCATAACATGGCGTTGCATCAAGATGGCAATGACCTCACGGTATGTCAGAGCATACTTCAACCGGTTACGCAGGATAATGATCAATGGAAGACACTCCCTCGACTTGTGAGGTCCAGATGAGGGCTTGGGGGCCTAAGACAGGTCCAATTCCAAAACCCAACCAACACATCAAACATTATCCAATAAAAAAGAACTAGCAACACAACATACACTGACTGAAAAACAACTGGTTTTTACTTACAAAAGCACCACCCAATTTGTCAAGCATCCAATGCTTGGGGGCATTGAGCCTTTTCAAATGCTTCTTCAGTCCTCGCGCCTGTAGTCACCAAGAAACAAAATTACCAACAAAGCAACATAACCACAAAAAAACCTACAAACCCATTTCACCCCACTTCAAGATTACAACTTTACCACATACCCATCATACTATCACTCCTTCAAAACTAATCAGATTTCCCATAGTTAAAGCAATCTTGTTACTTCAAAGCTGAAAACTTTAGAACCTAA
Source organism: Comarum palustre (assembly GCA_951800085.1). Taxonomy (NCBI): domain Eukaryota; kingdom Viridiplantae; phylum Streptophyta; class Magnoliopsida; order Rosales; family Rosaceae; genus Comarum; species Comarum palustre. The sequence goes on along the minus strand of OX637587.1, from coordinate 16,115,238 downwards.
ATAGCAGCAGAGCTAGGTTTGTAAGATATGTTCTATCTGAATATATAGTTAAGCAGGTTGAGCTAGTATAAGCTAAAGTTGGATCGAGCATGTTACAGAAACCAAAGAGAAAACCGAATTGGAAGGTAACCCAGTGTTGAATGTGAGATAAGAAAATCAAAGACGAACCATTTTCTGAGCTTGATCTTCCGCCGGCGGCTGAACCTCGAAGCGGCTCGCTGTGTCTCAAGTTTCTAAACCTAACAAAGCACTTGGGAATCCAGCACTATATACCCCCGATCAGTATGCGAAACCCTAATTAGCTCGCCTCTTTTGGGCTTCAAACTTGACCTGATTTGGGCTTTGGAGCACGGTTTTGGATATCAGATATTAGGCTTCTTAAAACAATGGCATGTTTGGGGTTTTGAGGAACAAAACAAGCTCCACCTCTGCATTAAAAACAAACAAACAAACAAAAAACACCACACCACCACCAGTTCGGTGAAAAATCTTTGAATTATTACTCTGGTTAACTCTGGCCCTTTATTATTATTAGCCTTATATCCGTGTAAATTTACACGTTTTCTTTGACCTAAAACTAAGTACGGGTTATTTTTATTCGTTTGGTGTAGTGTAATTAATCTTTATAATTCTATTTTTTAATTTCTATCAATTATACTCACATTTTTCTCTCCTCAATTATCTCTTTATTTTATTTTGCTTTTTTATTTTGCTATTTATTATAATAACACTTGTTTTTTTATAAGTACTTACTTTTTAATAATCTATAACAACTTAAGAAGGGTAATATTTGTATAACATAATTTGGTAGTTAAGAAAATTTTCGCTTTATATATAATAGAGATTTACATAAATAATTATTTACGTGATATGCGCTCCTTCGAAACTCATTAATAGTTTCAACTAGAGAATGTTTAAGAAAATCTTTTATCCCAAATGTTGGAACCTGACGTCGCCTAACAGAGGCATTTCTATAAAATCACAATTAAGGTGCTCTTCGTTTGACATTAGTTCAAACGATGATGCATAATCAGATAGATTTTTTTTAGGCTAATTAAGTTTGACATCTAGTCTTCTAATGAAAAGTTTACATTATGAGGAGCCAATGAGTGACATACAAGATTATAATCAAAATTATAACAAGAATAACATATATTAGATTTAATAATTGTTTTAAAATAAACGACATGTATGTGTGCATTGGTCTATGTCAATTACATGAGAGTTATGTTCTCTAGACTCTAGTAGAGATAGGATATCAATACTAAGTTTTCGTGTAAGACTATGTAAGTCTTTATATAAAATGTCTCATATTCATGAATAAGACGACGATTCTCTATTCTATTGTCGTCCTTTGTTATTTTAGAGTTTCTTCTAGAAGACGTTATACAACACGTGACTCTTGCCTAAGAGCAAAATAAACCATGCGATATTCAAATCGTAGAAAACCCTAAATAGTTTTCTGGCGTTCCAAGGATCGTAGCTGCTGCCCGTCGCCACCCTTTGGTTACTTGGCCGCCACCGCCACCACCGCTGAATTAATCGAGCAACTTTGCCGCACACGCATGGATTTGAGAATGAAAAATTTACAAGAACTTTTATAAAAAACACAGTCTATCTAACAGACTAACAAGTTGTTATGTTTTCAGTTATGATGTCGTGCGACCTTAAATATAAAGTAAAAAAACATAAAGTATATCTTTAATGGAAGCGCGTGCGACCTTAAACGATCCACATGAGATAGATGCTAATATGTCATTAAATGACAAAGACGTAAGTGAGATAGTTCAAATTTATCAATTAATATAATGATATTAACTAACTTTTACACGTGTAAATATGTACGCATCATAAAATTACCTAAAATTAAGAAATAGTTACTCAAGATTTTGTCTCAAATGAAATTGTAGTTTTTTAATTATGTCTACATTTATTTTTTATAATTATTTGTTTATCTGCTATTTTTTTATTTTTTTTACTATAATAACAGATAATATAACAGTGAATTTCCAAACCTGATGCTTTATTATACAGTATAGTCAAGTTAAAAGGCAACCCATACTGACAGATGACACCTTTGTTGCTATTATTCAGCACCGAATCCTTCCACATGTCACTGGCTTGCGCCGATGCACTTCTTCTCATGTTAGGTTTCGCAACGGCCGCCGACAAATTTCATAGACCAATTACCGTCATCCACGGTAAATAAAATTAGACTATTAAAAGTTACTATAGGCAGTCATCATGGACTTGTCACTTGTGAATCCCCAAATGGTCAAGAACCGATAATCGTGGATTAGATGAGAATGCAGGTAAATGAGAGCTTTTTTAGAAGAATATTGGAGTTTATTGATAAATTAAATAGGAATATAAATTATAATTATGAGGAATAATGGTGTTAAACATAAATTTTCTACTCTTCACCTTACATACTCGAAACAACAGCGATTAAAGTGGATAAGAACCGATATCAATAAGGGTTTAACTGTAACATAACCAAATCCAGAAATTTCGATACATTACTACAGTCAACCTCAAGAAAAAACAACACTTTTCAAACTGTACATGTCAAACGTACCATCATATATGCACAGGTAATCTCCTCATTACATTGACAACAAGAACTAACCGACATCAAAATAGTCCCTGAAAACGACATCATAACCATGACTCCCCCAGTAACACGACCAACACTACCTTACAAGAACCCCAAACCCTAGCCCAAAAGAGGAGGACGACCAACACCAACCTATTGAAACCCTAACCCTCGCCTGAAAGAGGAGGAATCGGACAACCAACACACTGTAAAAGACAATTAACTAACAAAAGATAAAACAAAGCAAAGGCCTAACTAAAAGATAAACTAAAAACCCTAAACCTTCACTCCAAGAGGAGGGACATCAAAACCAAACTAAGAAAAAAACCTAAAAAACAAACCAAAGACATAGGCCCAAACCATCCCACCAGCTACTATAGAGCCTAAGGCCCACCATCGGTACACAGGCCCACTGTCCAAGCCGGAACAGCCAACCCACCTCCCCGATCTGACGTTGTCGCTGCACCACCGATCCATCCCCTCCGCCATCACTACACCACCGTCATCGGATCTCGATGCGCCACCGCTGCTCGTCTGTCGCGTCGTCGAAGAGGCATCAAAACTATATACACTGGAAACATAACAACATAACAAAACTATATACACTGAACAGAGACCAAAATCCTCAATTCTGCATTCCTCCGTCAAACCGACAATCCTCTTACCCATCAAGCACAATCGGCCCTTCAACCACCACATACCGCCGTTTCAAACCCAACAAGACACCATTCTCAGTCCAATCTCAACCCATAGCCACTCCACAAAACGAGAATGTGAACTAGAATGTCATTTTGTTTGTCGTGTGTTTTTTTAAAAATAGATTTGATTGCGGAACCTACGTCATCTAATTAAACTCTAGTTTTACTTGAATTTTAGTATTATTTACTCTTTATCGAGCTTGTAGAAATCGAGTCTCATATATTAGTTGAATGTACTAGTTCAAGGACAAATCTATTTCCACTTTTTCAAACAACTCAAATCCTCATTCACCGAGCTCGATGTCTATCTATTTTTGATATGTCTAACATTCACTCGACGTATACTCCCAACAATATGGATAATAGATCCTCCCATATCATATAAAAGGCTAAAATCTGTGACAAAAGCAAATTAGATAAGGGATCTAGTAAAATTAAACTAAGGAACTAATGTGCAATATATATATATATATATATATATATATATTGATCGGAATCTACCAATCGGTTTTGACCTGAATTCATAAGTCGATCTCGAATCTATGAGGTTTTGAGAAAACTCAAGTTTTATTGGAAAAATGGAATAGTCAAATACAACTGATAAATGCTCCTTATATAGGTGTAAACGAACCCTAGGGCGTCTAACACCAAAGTCTAAAAGTTTAAGGATTAAACAAAATTCAAATACAAAACAAACTATTAAAAACAATTATCGAAAAATAGAAAAACTGCATTTTGAAGCCCTAATGGACTCGGATGACCAAAAAGACTCATAGGTCGTAGAAAAGGCACATGTTTGACTCGTAAGGCCGTTCCGCTTCTAGAAATATATCGCAATAGTCATTCAGATACCGAACGCTAAATCTGCAACATACTATGTTTTAACTTGCGTGGATCAATCTTCTCCTCAATTTCCGATGTCATCTATTGCAAGTACAAAATATCACATCTTTCCTCACCAAAGCATAACCACTCCGTCACTAACCGGTCAATATCTTCCATATATTTCACTGTTCAAAGAAGCACTATACCTATTCACACTTTCTCAGTCACCATCATCAACCTATATACAGATTATTACAGAATAAGTGAATAGCCCAAAATGAATAATGTAAACTCCGATCACGATGTTTCACCAGAAGTAGTAATAATCACTCATACTCAGTCAATAAAAAGCAGCTTCCACATAATTAGAGAGCCGTTGCAAAACCAAAATTTACCATCTTTAACCAAAGTAGCAGTCAAAAATCGTGTCTTGTAAACCCAGTATAAACCAAAGGCAGCAGAACCCTTCACTGCCTCCTCCGCGTTCCAGTCCCTGTCCAACACAGTTCACAATAAAAATTCAAACCCTTTTGTCATACATATAAGAACAACACTCAAAACAACGCCCCATTTCTCTTCTTCTTCTTCTTCGATCCTCCTTCACTTTGTGTGTTGCATTAGAGATGGCCAAGGATCAGAAGCAGCAGAAAGAAGAGAAGAAGCTCTACGTGGGCATCGTCTGGCACTACACCGCCGAGCTGAAGCTCTTCCTCACCGCCCTCCTCATCCTCTGCACCCTCGCCACCCTCCTCCAGTTCCTCCCTTCCCGCTTCACCGTCTCCTCCTCCGACCTCCGCTTCTGCATCTCCGGCGTCCTCACCCCCACCCAACAACAAGCCCATCAAGAAAACACCACTACTACTGTTGTTGCTTCACCACCTCCCCCGCCTTCGGAGTCGGCCCAACCCAACGGAATAATCAAGCGCGTGTTCGACACTCACGGCGCGGCGGCGTACAGCTACATCAACATGGGAGCTTACAGAGGAGGAATGAACACTTTCGCCATAGTGGGTCTAGCCTCAAAGCCTCTCCACGTCTACTCAAACCCGACGTACCAATGCCGATGGATCCCCACCGTCAACTCCTCCGCCTTCGTCTCCGCCGTCGGATACAAGATCCTCCCCGACTGGGGCTACGGGAGAGTCTACACCGTCGTAATCGTCAACTGCACATTTTCTCAGGACGTTAATTCCGACAACTCCGGCGGGAAGTTAGTCCTTTTGGCCTCGACTTCCGGCGGCGGTGACCGGAATCTCAACGTCACCGACGAGATTGAGGCCTTAACAGAAAACCCAGGAAGCTTAAACCCAGGGATTTTCACTTCCAACCCCAAGTATGATTACTTTTATTGTGGGTCTTCTTTGTATGGGAATCTGAGTCCTCAGAGAATGAGAGAGTGGATTGCTTACCATGTGAGGTTGTTTGGGCCCAGATCTCATTTTGTTATTCATGATGCTGGTGGGATTCATGAGGAGGTTTTGGAGGTGTTGAAGCCATGGATGGAGTTGGGGTATCTGACTTTGCAAGATATAAGAGGTCAGGAGAGGTTTGATGGGTATTATCATAACCAGTTCATGGTGGTGAATGACTGTTTGCATAGATATAAGTTCATGGCTAAGTGGATGTTCTTCTTTGATGTGGATGAGTATATCTATATGCCTCCCAAGAGCACTATCAAAACTGTGCTGGATTCTTTGGCTGAGTACACACAGTTCACCATTGAACAGATGCCAATGAGCAACAAGCTTTGCCTGCTTCAAGATTATCACAAAACTAACAGGTACATACATCATCACCAAACACCCTGAAATTTCATTATCATTTTGCTAATTGACATGTGTGATGTGTTCATTAGATTAAATTGATTGAGTGAATTGAATTGACATATATATCACATATGCATGTTAGTTTAGCAATCTCATTCCCCTGTTTTGTTGTTCAAAGTTCTCATGAATTGGTGGGCATTGGATTCTTACTAATGGGGTTCCTGTAGATCAACTTTAGGGTCACTGTTTCATATGGTGGTTGTCTTTTGGAACTTTTTGCATTTTTTTGTTAAAAATTGAATTTGTGACAATTATTTTGTCTCATTCTTATGCATTTATTGAAGCAATCACTGAAATGTCGACAATTATGAAAATTTCGCTAGTTCAAAAAATAGACATTTCGATGGATATATCAAGAAATTATCGAATATCGATGAAAATTTTTCAAATTTTTTTATAAAATTATATATTTTGACTAAAAATAAGCTAAATATAAAATATCAAAAAGATATGAAAATTAATATCGCTCTTGTAAACTATAAAAATTTTAAAGAAATATTTTAGATATTTAAGACCTTGTACTTGAGCAGGTAGTAGTAGTGGGTTGAACTTTGTTCTCAAGTGGGTGTTTCTTATTGATCATCTTTAGGGCTAATTAATAGTATTATTACCCATCTCTCTGCATGTGTCACTTTTTTGTGAGAAGTATCAGAACAGGTCTAAAAAAAAGATGTTACTTTGCCTGTATAAGATGCAACAGTGAGAATGATGAGATGATATTATCTGGTAATGGAAAACCGAACTTTTAGGAGTAATTTGAATTGATGTCATTTTTGGAAATGAAAAATAGGAAGTAGTGAATGAAAAGACAAGAAGAAATTGTGTATGTTATTTGATTATAGAAATTAAGCGAGAATAAGACTGTTGCTGATGTTGACCAAAGAACAATATAAATGTAATACCATAGTGGAAGATTAGGACTGATTTGTTGGGACATATGTTATTTTCATGTATAGATCTGGATTCTAACATAGACGTTAGTCACCAGAAGTTTCAAGTTCATATAACCATGTGAAGTGTTGAACATTAGGCTTTAAAATTCTCTGTTCTTGACTTGAGCATATTCTCATTTGTGCGTATTCTTGTGCTAGCTCACATGCTAATGTGTTTTGCATTCTTGGTGGTGCAGAAAATGGGGATTTGAGAAACTTGTGTACAAGGATGTGAAAAGAGGCATAAGAAGAGACCGGAAATACGCAGTGCAACCCCGCAATGTGTATGGCACCGGGGTGCACATGTCACAGAACATGGCTGGGAAGACGACACACAAAACCGAGAACAGGATCAAGTATTTCCATTACCACGGAACCATTGCAGACAGGCGCGAGCCTTGTAAGAAGCTGATCAATGACACACAGATATACCTTGACAAAGTTCCTTATGTACAGGACACAACCATGAGAGATGTTGCTGGGGCTGTCAAGAGATTTGAGCTCAGAATGATTGGATCCAGGTTACAACAGACTAGGCAATGATAGAACAGAACAGAACATCATCTTGCCATTTTTTCAGTACCTTTTTTTTGATATGTGAATCTTTAATTTATAGTTGCAGTAGAGAAATTCTTTTGGGAGGGTTCTTCCTTTGTATGATAGTTATAGTAAAGGTATAAATTACAGGTTGTGGTATATGAATATGATCACTATGGTTTTGAGAATTATTTTAGAGGTGTTCATATTCTAATTCTTTGTTTCTTAAAAAACAATAGATTATGGTCCATGATTAATTGCTTCTCATCGTTATGAAATATGTATAGTTATTTAGAGGACCACACCAGCACTGAAGCAATTGAAGGCGGCCTTAGTGGCAAAAGTGCTTTTCATAGCTACTACTTTTCCTTTCATTTTGCTACTCATTTCCCCCTCTTTATTTTCTATGATTCTATCCAGGAACTTAGAAAGCATTTTCCAGAATATCATTGCATCACATTTTCTGAGATGTAACTTTGGCTTTGTGCAGCTCTCGAAGATCAAATCTTAAAGTTGTACCATATGTGAGTTTTGATATACATTGAGCTTTGGAATAATTCAACATCACAGAGTTGGGCTTTATGTATGAAAGATCAAGTCAAAGGAGGTGGTGGGTGATATGTCTCATCCTCTAGCTAATGTAATGACACATGGATTGAAAGGAAGGAAAGCAAAGAATGAATCAGCAATGGTTTTAGATAAAAACTGTCCTCTTGCTTATAGAGTATTCCCTGGCCTGTCTTTCAGAGCTTGCTTTCTTTTACCTTTCATTTTCAGTTTCCCCACACCAGGCTGCATTCATCACCTAACGGGACGCTTGTGGTTCTTGTATGGTGTACGTTAATATTGTAACTTGTTTTAGGCTCTACTACAAGAGTTTATCAAACAATTTGACGTACTATATGTTTTTCGAACACTATTTAGTTGAAATTTTGTTCCAACTTCTCATGTTAATTGATATTCTATCACATTATTTTATATAAAATCAACAAAACTAGAGCAAGACGTGAACACAAAATAGAGGAACTTTCTGTCGGTCACTCTCTTTCTTTGTCCAAGTGTTTGATAGGGTTCCCCCTCAGGCTCAGATGGTCTTTCCTTTGGATTTCTCTTGTGTTGGGCGCCTTAGATGATCCTCATTGTAATTTATTTTCCTTCTAAGCACAACAAAAAACAAACAACCAAAAAGAGCAAACATATTAAAAGATGTCTAGTTGTAGAGGCAAATTGCATTAAAAACTTACGAGTTTATGTTAGCGTGAGTCAGAATAGGAATGTAAATATATTGTAGTTATGTCACAGATTAATTTCCATTATTCTATAGTTAATAGTTATCATTTGTATTTCTTGTGAACTCCTATATAAACCTCCATGGAGAGATGAATAAGAGGTCTGAAAGTTTATTCTCTCAATATCGTTATATTTGAGTTGATATCAGAGCAAAGATCCGAAAATGACTTTGTCTCTTTTATTTCTCACTCTTCGATCTTGAAGAGTGATATATATAGCACCCCGTTGTTAAGGTTTGCTTTGTTATTAATCTGTTTGGTCACTCTCTGTTAGGGTTTATCTTTGTTTCCTTCTATATTAATTTGAACTGTAGAGTTGCAGACTTCTGTCTTCTTTGTTTTTCAGATCTTAAACTTGTTAGCATCATCTCATTGCTCAAGTTTAAATTCCAACCGGGGCTACCTCTCTCACTCCAGTCTTCATATCCGGCAGCGTACCTGTCTGTGGCGAAGAATTGAAAAAAAGGGAACGCCTCCGAGATCGACCACCTCACAGAAGGCGCATCCACCTCGAAAGTTCTTAACTCACAGAATCCATCTCCGACATCAAACTCAGGCCGCTTGTCAGCATCCACCTCGGCATCAAAATCCATCTCCGAGAGCCCAGACCCGACGGCGAGCCCGAACTCAAGCCCAGACCGCCGTCCTTTTCCTGGGCCGAGTTCTCCAAATCTCTGTGAGCCCAGACCTGTCGTTACTCCGGCATCCCTCATCTTGTTTCGACCGCCGTCATCGCATCTCGCCGTCGACCAAGTTCTACGGTAAATCCCTCATAACCCGATCCTGATCGGCGTTTTCCCGACCCAGATTCATTCCTTCGACCCGACCCGAACCCATCCGGATCCAGTCCAGCCCGACCCGGATCAGTCTGACCTGACCCAGATCCAGTCCGACCTGACCCGAATCAATCTGACCCGGCCCGATTACAACTTTTCTTTCTTTTCTGTGTTTATTTTATCTAGTTTGGGCCCGTGTCCAAAACTAGATTCGGCCCAACCACCACAGACCCGGTCCACTACACCTAATTCAGTGTATCTTCATCTAGGTGCATTTTTCACTTCAGTGGAAGTCCACCTAAGTGTAGGTACACCTAAAATAGATTTATTGTTTCTTCCGCTGCACTTTTCAATCGTTTCAATGACGGGTGATGATCAAAATGAGCTGGTTACCAAGACCAACGAAGTTCAGAAAGTTGAAGTCTCGGTTCGAAGCTCAGATGGTGGTTCATTTGGGGGTTCTAAACTCAATGGTACCAATTACCGGACTTGGAAAAAACTGATGTCGTTTCATCTTCGTGGCATGCACAAGATGAGACATGTAACCGGAACTACCAAAGCTCTGAGTGAAGATGATGAAGATGCATTTGCCAAATGGGAGGATGATGGAGCTATGATGGGAACCTTGTTCAAGGCCATGAATGATGATGTAGTAGAGTTGGTGGAGGAGTGTGAAACTGCTGCGGCGATATGGAAGACTTTAGAAGATCTTTATACAAATGAATCTGACTTTATTCAAGTCCATGAGTTGATGTGCAAAGTGACTGATACTTGGATTATTGATTCCGGTGCTAATGATCATATGACTTACGATAAGTCTTATTTTACTTAGTTATCTTCCCCACTAGTCTCACATGTTACTAATGCTAACAGTGAAACATTTCCAGTATTAGGAACATGATCTGTTCGGGTTACTCCCACCTTAGCGCTCGATAATGTGTTATATGTCCTTGCCTTATCACATCACTTAATATCTGTCCCACAGTTAAACACTGAGTCTAAATATTCTGTAACTTTTTATCCTATGTATGTTGTTTTTCAGGATCTTCTCACCAGGGAGATAGTCGGTCGGGGATATCTAAGGGGCACGTTGTTCCGTCTAGATCAGACATATGCGGGGGAGAAACCAGAGCACAATCCCGCATCGCTTTGACTTCAAATTCTGATAGATTGAGTGAAGTTTGGTTGTGGCACCGCCGCTTAGGGTATCCATCATTTAGTCTTATGAGAAAAACCATGCCTACTTTGTTCATAGGTGTGGATGAGTCTACTTTACGTTATGAAACTTGTATCTTGACCAAGAGTCATCATGCTACTTATTTTCCCAGTGTTTCTAATAAAAGTATTTTGCCTTTTGAGTTAATTCACTCTGATGTTTGAGGACCTTCTAGAGAACCCACTGTGTCTGGTATGCGATATTTTGTGTTGTTTATTGATGATTGTATTCGATTGTCATGGGTTGTTCTTTTTCAGACCAAAGATGAAGTCTTCCCAGCCTTTCAAGCTTTTCGTACTCTTGTTCAAACACAATACAATAACACAATCAGAGTCTTTCGTTCCGACAATGGGGGGGAATATGTTAATCATGTTTTTCAAGATTTTTTTCAGGCACATGAGATAGTTCATCAAACTCATGTCTATATACACCAGAACAAAATGGAGTTTCCGAACGGAAAAATCGTCACCTACTTGATATGCCTTGTGCCATTCTTTTTAGTGCTCATATGCCTAAGTATCTTTGGGGAGATGTTGTACATGCTTCTTCTCATCTTATCAATCGCCTTCCATCTAGTGTTCTTCAAGGAAAAATTCCTTTTGAGGTTCTTGCATCTCATGTCTCTATTCCTTCATTCTATAATCTTCCTGCCCGTGTCTTTGGTTGTGTTGCTTTTGTTCATGTCCCTAAACAACAAAGGTCTAAACTCGATGTTCGAGCAATTAAGTGTGTGTTTGTAGACGATGGGGGATATCAGAAAGGGTACAAGTGTTATCATCCACCTATCAGAAAGTACTATGTCACCATGGATGTTACCTTCTTTGAGGATATAAGCTATTTTTCCTTCTCCGACACATCTCTTCAGTGGGAGAGTTCCTATTTCGAAGAGATGTATCATGGTGAGGGGGAGGAATTGAAAAAACAAGGAGAAAGCTTAGACACTTTTGTAGCTCTAATGAAGATCATTGTTTCCCATAATCTAGATGTAGAGGCTCACCCAGAACCTGAATCACCAATTCCAATGCCTGAAGATGGAGCTGAAGACACAACTATCCCTTCTGCTATTACTTATACCCCCGACCCACAACTCTCTGATACAGAAGATCTCTCACCTGAGGTATGTTCACAACCCATTAGTACAAGCAATGGTGAGTCTAGTGTTAGACAATATGTGTTACCAAATAGGTCTACTAGGGGTCAACTAGCAAAAAGGTATGAACCCACTGTTCATGCTAAATCAAAGTACCTAGTAATCAATTATATGTCGACAAGTAGATTATCTAAGTCATATGAGTCATTTGTGAATCATATATCCGCTGTATCAGTATCTAACAAAGTGTAGGATGCGTTGGGGATCCAAAATGGAGGAAGGCAATGGAGGAAGAGATGGAGGCGTTGCAGAAGAATGATACATGACAACTTGTGCATTCACCACAGGGCAAGAAAGCTGTAGGCTGTCGTTGGGTGTTCACTGTCAAACACAATGCGGATGGGTCAGTAAATCGATATAAAGCGTGTCTTGTTGCAAAGGGATTCACTTAGACGTATGGAATAGACTATATTGAGACATTTGCTCCAGTTGCCAAAATGAATATTATTCGGGTTCTACTTTCCTTTGCTGCTAGCTTAAACTGGCTGCTCCGACAGTTTGGTGTCAAGAACGCTTTTCTGCATGGAGAGTTAATCGAAGAGTTGTACATGAGTCTTCCACCTGGGTATGTAGCTGGTTCTCCAGGTGAATTTGTGTGCAAATTGAGAAAATCTTTGTACGGTCTCAACAGTCACCTCGTGCATGGTTTGGGCGTTTTTCACAATTCATGCATAAGATTGGTTACAAACAAAGTAATTCAGATCATACCTTGGTTCTCAAACATCAAGGTGGGAAGTTAACAGCCTTGATTATTTATATCGATGATATGGTAATCACTGGAAATGATACAATTGAAATGGAGAGGTTCCAGAAACAGTTGGCCTCGGAGTTTGAGATGAAGGACTTAGGTAATCTTAAGTACTTCTTAGGCATTGAGGTAGCAAGGGGGAGAGAAGGGATCTACTTGTGGCAGAGGAAGTATATCCTGGATCTATTGACGGAGACTGTTATGTTGGATTTCACACCTATTGGCACACCTATTGAGCAGAACCATCGTCTAGCTGAATATCCAGATCAGGTACCTACTGATCGAGCTCGCTATCAGAGGTTAGTTGGACGCTTAATTTACTTAACCCATACTAGACTAGATATTGCATATGCAGTGAGCGTTGTGAGTCAGTTCATGCATAACCCGAGCGAGAGTCACATGGATGCTGTTGTGAGAATTTTAAGGTACTTGAAGTAAACTCCAGGAAGAGGAGTAATGTTTTTTAAACACAACAATATTCTCGATGTTTGTGGCTTCACAGATGCAGATTGGGCTGGAAACATTACAGACAGAAGGTCGACATCAGGTTACTTCACATTTGTGGGGGGGGATAATTTGGTTACATGGAAGAATGAGAAACAGAATGTTGTGGCACGATCCAGTGCTGAAGCTGAGTACAGAGGTATGGCTCATGGAGTGTGTGAATTGTTATGGCTAAGGAATTTGTTACATGATTTGGGTGTTCATCCTAAAAAGGCTATGCAGTTGTATTGCGACAACAAAGCTGCAATTGATATATCACAAAATCCAGTTCAACATGATCGTACTAAACACGTGGAGGTTGATCGACACTTCATAAAGGAAAAGCTAGACGCCAAAATTATTAGCTTTCCCTTTGTTCCGACTGAAGAGCAGCTTGCATATATACTCACTAAAGAGGTTTCCAAGAAAACCACTAAAGAGGTTTCCAAGAAAACCACTAAAGAGGTTTCTAAGAAAGCACTCTATGACTCACTAGGCAAGTTGAACATGATTGATGTATATGCACCAACTTGAGGGAGAGTGTTAGCTTGAGTCAGAATAAGAATGTAAATATACTGTAGTTATGTCGAAGATTAATTTCCGTTATTCTATAGTTAATAGTTACCATTTGTATTTCTTGTGAACTCCTATATAAACCTTCATGGAGAGATGAATAAGAGGTCTGAAAGTTTATTCTCTCAATATCGTTATATTTGAGTGTTTAACAAGAGGCTACAACAAAGTGTGAAGAATTTCTTCAAAGATGATCGAGTGAGTAAAACAAGAGAACATGCATATCATCTCATTTATTTCAAAAGAAGAATAACCGAATTTCACAATTTCGCTATTTTGGCTTCGCAACGTGGACATAGTAAATATAAATAACAAAGAGCTAGGAGCTTATATAAAAATACATACAAGGACAACATCGATGAGGACTTTAAGCCGATATGTTCTTAAAAATAAAAACAAGAAGGCAAGGACCCGTGAAGGAGAGACTGCCGACTGATGAAGACCCCTCCTCCATTCTTGGCATGAAGAAATATTAATGCCATACATATATTTTATAAACTCAAAACGTTGGACTGCTTCAATGTTGGCAGTTGTCGAATAATGTGTCGAGACAACAAATTTGCAAAACAGGGATCGGTGTGATTTGCCATGCTCCATCTTTCATGGAGCACCATAGGGTTTCGCATAAGAAACTTTCCAGTGGCGCGGGGAGCCATGCTTCTTCCCGACTAACCAATGATCGGTTTTTGTGGCTGACGGTGCAGAGAGGAGTCAACCTCTCAAGCGGTAACATCCAAACTACGATCAATCTAGTGCTCAAGTCAAGACAATTCGCTGAGGTTGAGAGCGATCTCCAGAAGGCTAATTGGTTGGTTATGGCATTGAAAACAAAGGTCGAGGGGTCTTGGTTTCAAATTGGAATCCCATGGGGCGTCAAAGACAAACCTTGATGGTTGGTCTTCTTATAATATTCAGACCAAAATAAATAAGAATAGTAAATAATATGAAAAGTTTCATAAGTTATGCAAGGTTGGAGTTAGTAACTCTTGAGTGTTGAGTTACATAAAGAAAGTCGATGATTTTTTAGTCATGAGTTACATGAAGCATAATTATGAGAGAGCACTAATAAGGTTTCTCCTGTTACACGGAAGCGGCCAGCGGGGCCTAACGGGTCCACATATAAGGTTCCAACAATGTTGATACTCTCCCCACTTTAGCCACCCGTTAGAGAAAAAGGTATAGGGTTTTCCATTAAAGGTCTCGGCATTAATGTGTGTGGTATCATTCTTTATAACCTAAGGATGACTCTTATTCATACCCGATGTGGTCTAAGCCACACTTTTCCAATAATCTCTACCTGGCGTTATTCGAGTCATCTCCAACTGTCTCACGATCCAAATTTCAATAGCTCAGCCTCGATCACAACCATCTGTATCTTGTGATCCCAATCCAAATGGAAGCTCCACCAAATTGCAACTCGATCGTACGAAACACTAATGCCCAAGCGTCACCTGGGCTCTGGTACCACTTGTTACGCAGAAGCGGCCAGCGGGTCCACACACATGGTTCTAACAATGCCGATACTCTCCTCATTTTAACCACCCGATGGGCAAACGAGTATGAGGTTTTCCACAAAAGACCTCGTCATTACCGTGTGTGGTACCATTCCTTATAACCTAATGATGACTTTTCTTCATACCCGATGTGGGATTTCATGATGGCTCCTATCTAAGCCACAATTTTTCAATACCTCCTTAAGCCTATAAAAAGAGAGATCATTTGCTCATTCTAGGAGAGAGATCCATCACAAACATCTTCATCCAAGTAAGAGTGAAGAGTGTAGTGTAGTTGGTAGCAAAACAATTGTGTTAGACTGTTTCATTCAAGTTGTGTTCTTGAAGTTGTGTATCTCTTGTGTACCCATTATCTTATAGTGGAAGTTCTTGTTGTTATTGCCCTGTAGACGTAGACACATTACAAAACCATGTTATATCTGATGTTCACTTTACTCTATCTTTTATATCTTTGTATATTTATGATTTGTTGGTTTTGAGTTATCACGTCCCATGTTTTAAAAAACGCGCCTCGGGCGCGCCTGAGAACTTAAAAGGCGCGAGGCGCATGAATTACTGAGTGTGTTTTTCATGTTAGGCGTAGAGGCGCCAAAGGCGCGGATCAAGGCGCGGAAGGCGTAAAAATCACTTTTAAGGCGTCGAAAGCAGACGCTTGAAAAAAAACTGAACTACGCGATATCCAAAAGCATACCAGATAGTAGATACAAAGAGAAAGAGAGGAAAGATAGATAGATTTAAACCTGGTCAGGAAGAGGAGTGAGCCCCTTGGTTCAATCAAACTGAGAGCAAAGAACTGAATATGCAGAAAATTATAGGAAGAGAATAAGCTACTCCTTGATCTCGCAAATCACTATGTGCTAATGACATTGACATTTAGATTTAGAAAGGTATTCTTCTGGAGGCTGAATCGATGTGAATGAAAGAAAAGAGAAATGCTGGGTTTGTTTTGTAAATAAAGAGAGCTAATAGAGTTTGTTTTTGTGGGCTGTTATAGACTTACGGCAGTGATTAATTGAGTGTGTGAGGTTCTGTTAGAGTTTAGGAACAAGTAGTCTTCTCTTATATTTGAAATACTTATAGATGATAAGTTAATACATAGCGTAAATAAAAATATAAAAATAAAAAATAACCGTAAGGCTTACGTCTTATGCTTCAAGGCTTACGTCTTGGTAAAACTATCATTGGAATGCCTCGACTACGCCTTAGCCTTTTAAAACATTGATCAAGTCTATTATATTATTTTTTCCCAACAGGTCTATGGCTTTGTGATCTCTAATCTCGAAAGTCGACAAAATAGGCTCGAGGTGGAAGACCGGAGTGCATCAACGAAGGTAGTTATGGAGCCCTTGGATATGGGCTGCAAGAACCTTAAGGGATGGTGGCCGGAAAAGATGGCGGTGATAGAATTGAATGCCGCTAACATTTGGAGGAATGTGTCAGCGGCCATGCTGCAACTGATTTCGATAGGGAGCGTCCGAGCTAGGGCACAAGATGGGGCTCCTCTTTGGGCCTAGACTCATCTAGTGGACTGAAATGATAGTCATACTTTTGGTCATGGGTCTGGAACCTTTTTATTTTGATGTTTTATTTTCTAGCAATAGCCTATTCTTTTATTTTTTTAATCAAAGATAATTTTGTCATTCATAATCTCATGTAGAGGGTACAATACGAATCGATATGTTGTCATGCATATAGAGAACAATCAAGATCATCTGATTTGTATGATTGTTGTATCCTCCTATACATTAAGACTCACCAAGTACCACAGTGTATTCCTAACCTAAGTGTATGAAAATAAAACTCATAGTTCCATGTGAAAAACACATAACTATGAGTAATTGTTTAAACCCTAAAAGAACAAGGAAATTGCATAAAATAAAATCTGCTACCATGTGAAAACATGGTAAAACACAGGTGTTTGTTCATGAAATAAAGCCAGAAATTTAAAAGACCTCCTTGCCCATGAGGCTAGTGCTAGCATGTTTGGAAAGAGGATCCACATCAGGTTTTGCCGCCGCATCACTTGCAGACGTCGGCGGCTTCTTTTCTAGCATCTTCTTCCGCCTCTTTAAACTGCGTTTTCCAATAAGATGTTCTCTCCTTTTCTTTGTAAGAGCAGAGACACGATTATGAGTGATGGCGGGAGATCTCTCTTGACCTTTCTTCTTGCTCGTTGTGTTTCTTAAACCCAAATTAAGTACATCTTCTCTTCTCAAATGATCTTATAACCTTGTTAATGGACAAGGTATGAGATCCAGCATCAAAGTTCATGGTAGGGTTCTTTGACTTGGAGGAGAAAACCCCAACATAGATTTTGCTAGGGTTTTCCCTGATTGATGGGAATGAAAGTGATGAGAGATTGAAGACCATAGTTATGATAGTGATGTAGAGATGTTAGGATCGTTGTAAAGAGATTAGGGTTTGAGGCCGTGCTTTCGAGGGAGAAAGAGCGGTTTGGAGACTAGAGTTTAGGTTCTTTGTAATTATAACAGAGTATATAATAACTGTTTATAGTCTTCGTGTTTATCTTAATATACGGTGATTGACTTTCTTCAAACAAAAAAACTCAAAACTTTAGGGGCATATGAGTCGGTCCAAGATCGTATGAGAATAATGTGGCAGATTTAGAGGGGTGACAACCCACAAAATAATGGGCGGTGGGTGGGTTTGGTGACCCCAGTGATGAATATGACCTAAACTGATCTATCTAGGTTTTATCCTGCAGCTCATGCCTTTGATGCTTTCTATTAAATGCTATTGGTCTGCAACATTAACATAAGGATTTATGATCCAGACAAACTGGGTTTTGCTTACTGAAGTGAAGTGAAGTGTGAGTGGATCTGGGTATCAGGTTTTCTGGGGTAGGTTGTTTCTGCACCACTCTGCCTCAAAGTACAAGAAAACCCAGACCAAGTTCTGTGCAGATTCTCTGGCATTGAGATTATATATTGTTAATGATCCTTTACAAACTAAATTGCCTCCTAATCAAGTGGCTAAAGTGATGATTAAGGGGGATACCGTTGTCCAGAACTCCAGGGTAAAGCTTAGCTTGCCAGAAACTGTTGCTCAAGAATATTATTAACTGTGTATTATTAAAGGAAACAAATATAATAAGAAAGACAATATTATTTGGAAAAACATGTGGTTGATTGCTTCCATGTGAGAAAGAAAGACCGTGTGAGATTGTTTGCTAGCTAAGATAAAAAGGGTGTTATATATGTGTGTCACTGTTTGCTAGCATTGCTTTCGTATTATATTTTCTGTGTTGTCTGAGTTTAGGGTTGAAATAGAGAAGATGATAGAATGGGGTTTTGGCTGGTTATGCGTAGCAAGTTTGTTGTACAATCAGTGGCCGCCCTAGCTAGATGATCAAGAGTCCATGCCGATGGAGCGGTGGAGGGTCTGCGTTGCCATGCAGCTGGAATTGGCAGCTTCTCTTTCGACTTCCACACGTGCTTTTGACACTATTATCATACATTTCCTTTTTTTCCTGTTTTTTTTTTCAATAAAACTGTCGGCCCAGAGTCGAGGGAAAAAGGAATTGACGTTGGCTAGTGTACCGTGTAAGATTAACTGTTAATTGCCAACACTTTTGATCTCGATCATCTAGTGTCTGTCATAATCCCTTTATGGCCAAGCTAGGATCAATTAATTTAAAAGAGAAAATATAATTCAAACGCCTTTTATAGAAACAAATCTTTTATGTCACATGTTTTAAAAACTTCAAAACAGTATTTTATATTTTTACCTCGACTCAAGAGAAGTATATGAAACCATTAGTTCCGTTAAAAAAACCATCGGCAGACACATTTTGAAGAGTATT
This sequence comes from Comarum palustre, assembly GCA_951800085.1. NCBI lineage: Eukaryota > Viridiplantae > Streptophyta > Magnoliopsida > Rosales > Rosaceae > Comarum > Comarum palustre. The sequence goes on along the minus strand of OX637587.1, from coordinate 16,096,252 downwards.
TTCGTTCATTTCTATTTTTCATTACTTTTTTTTTTCACTTTTCAATTTTCAATTTTTTTTTAATTTTTCATTTCTCTATTCTATTCCAGCGGCACATTTTTTTTCTCTATGGGCGACGCTTCTCCATTCCTTTTTTCTTCTATGGAGACGAATATGATAATCTTTTTTTGTTCTTTTTATTTACTAAGTTACATTCACTTTTATTTTAGTTAGTTAATTATTATTCATTATTTTAAAGACAAGATTTTAGACCGAAAATTTTATTTTATTTAATTAATTATCGTCATTTTACCTTTGAAAGATGAAGAGAAAAAAAGGAGAAACGAATTGATCGTAGTCGACGAGCTAATCCAAGAGATCAAAAAAAGTGCCCGCACGATGTCTAAAAAGGACGGGTTACCCAATTCTCGTGCTGGCATCGTCTGAAAATCTGAAATACTGGCCAAATCTTGATCATGCAGTAGGACGATTATAGGAGAAATTTTGTAGCCAAAGCCAGGTCGGCGGGTGTCACTTGTAATATATGCACACGTTGTGAGTAATGATTGAAATTTGGTCATGATATGAGGGGGTCCAGTTGTTCCAATTCTTCTTGGCTAGGAAGCCTAGGCCAAGACTTTGATGCGCACGACTGTTACAATACACAGTTATGAATTTGATTTAGGTTTCATTGATGAATACGATTTGGTTGTCCCTATCGAAAGACTGAACAACTAATCTTGTGTCTGTAATTTTTCTCATGTTTAGAGAACTTGTGTCCTAAATTGGTAAGAGCATTAGCGACGAAATTTGCTTCCTTAAGACCACGATGAAATTGATATGATCAAAGAAGGCAGCAATCATTTGATTTGTGATACCGTAGTTATGTTCCAGATGATTGCATCATGTCATATTGTTACAGAGTTCGTTATGATCGAAAAAACAAGACCCCATTACGTGCATTATTTTACAAATTGCAAATACATTCAACAAAATTTGATCAAATATACCAAAGGCCATATGGTCATTCACTCTGTGCTTCTAAGAAAGCATTGAAATCCTCCCTAGCTTTGCGCAAGCGAGGTGTGATGCAAGAACCTGGAGAAGCAGGGTAAGATTTGGGAGATGATGTCGAAAACCGAACGTGGCGAGGTGATTCATGTGATCTTCTAGCTGCTGATGTTCTGGCTGAGCCATTCTTCAGGACTCCTTTTATGTCCTTATCAAATAGGAAACCTGTAGTTACTGGGGAATGTGCATCATTTACACTGCCTCTTATTAACTCCAGAGGCAGATCAAAGTGACCCATGGAGTCTTCTAAATTGCCACTTACCATGTTTTGAGAAGCCCATGAACCACATTCAAACTTTTCCAAGGAAACTGACCTGGAGATGACATTTCGATTTTGCAGTTCGGATTCTAGCTTTCTTGCTCTCACTGGCTTTGCCTTGCTGCTGAAGCCAGGAAGGAACAAGCAGAGAGCTCCACATTTGAACTCATCGATATCATCAGCTGGTTTGCTTTTCTTGCTATTTTCATGAACAGGTCTATTGATTTCAGTTTTGGAGAAGCCAGTATAACTGGTATATGCTCTGTTGACAATTTCAATGGCATTTGGTTGAATCAGCCATAAATCAAAGTCATCAGGAGTATTTTCTCTTCCTTCACCGCAGGACTTGGTGCGTCGAAATTGCAGATGAAGAGGGTTATGGGATGCAGAGTGGAGCTGGTTCACATCCTCAACTTGCTGGGGAGATACTTGCCTTTCATTCTTCCATTTCTTCTTCAATAATAAGGTGCCAAATCGTGGTGATGAGGTTGCTGAGTTTGGCATACTTACGCTTAAAAACTTGGAATTTGTAGGAGGTAATAGGGCCGGAAGTTGGTTCTCTCCAGGCTTTGTAGCATTAACAGCCTGCACTGGATTAGCACTCCCTTCTTTATGCAACGATATCGGATCAACCGAAATCTGCTTTTCCATTGTTGTGTGTTGAAACCTGTAGCTTGAAGTACGAAGCATTTCATCTGAAACTGGATTTGCCATGGTATGGAAAAGCAGAAATCCTGAGTAAGATGGTTTGGGATTGGACTACTTAAGAAGAGGGAAAACAGACAAAGGGTTTAGACGTGTGCAGCATATCCCCGAACAGCCACATCTAGTAGTGTTAACCATGTTCTCTCCTTAATACAACTCTAATCTATTCTTTAATCTCTATGGAGAAAGTTGACTTGAACAAAACATGGTTAACTACTCAATTTGAGTTTCTAAATATAAAAGAAGGTATTGACCATCCTAAGAGTTTAGGATGCAGTATCAAGCTTGTTGATTTGCTTGCGTCAACTTTATATAAGATTCATACATGCAAGCAATACAGGCAAATATGCAACATAAACAAAGCAATACAGGCAAATATGCAACATAAACAAAGCAATGTACCACCATCATTTTACAGAAACATGACATTAGCATTATCATTAGGCTATAAAAAAGCTTGTGTCAAGCTTATAAGCTTAACAAATATACAATATATATTGCAAGGCATAGACATCTATACAATGAAATATATGAAATTTAGACAAATATTTCTACTGGAGAGAATTGTAAAATAAAATTAGTACCACTGATACACCAATAATGACTGGAAAAAGCGTGACCAAGTACAGTGCTCCATAACCCTGCAAGATAATAAAATGTTTTCAGAACCATTAACTAAACCAGAAACCATTTACAACACTAAGCTATGATGTAATGAATACTTGATCAATAATAAAACAGTAATCAGTATCCATATTGCACAAGCAGATTAACAAATAATACCGATGAATTGCTTTCTGTCTTTTAATGAACTAAATCAAGAAGTATCATTGTAATCTACTTCTATTGCAAATATTAAACACTACTGGCAACAATGATTTTTGAAGTGTTTGTTATTCCATATTCTTCTTAATATGATAATTGCATGAACATGAGAAAGCGACTGAAACAAACCACAACTGAAGGCACATCTGATTCATCCTTAACATCAGCATCATCAATCTCTGCTGCTGTATCCCAATCTATGTTCAGTCTCTTAGCAGCCTCTTTAAGATCAATACCGGTGTCTGTAACTCTTGCATATAGTGATTTTCCTGGCTTTTTCTTTGCTGGTTTAATCTGAACCTACAAAGTGACAAAATTTAAAATAATTGAGACATACAATTTTTTATTTTTTTGGTAATCAAATGAGAGATATAAATTTGATACCTAGAGTTGGACAGATAATTATGGAACAGGATGGTGGTGAGCCATCTCATGAAAAGTGTATCTTTGATAGTTAAATGTTCTATGATTAGTGTTTTGAGAGGTTCTGTACAAAGCATTGAAAAAATCATTTTGATCGAGGAGTTCAGCAGGAACGTCTTCGTCATGTGAGTTTCTTACATATTGACAAAATGAAAACAAATTGTATAGCTTTCAACCAGGTTTATTTTGATTTTGTCGTATCACACCCTCTCAACCAGCAGAAAGTCTTTCCCAGGGTAGAAAGAATGACTATTAGGACACCTCCATATGTAACATCTTACCAAAAATCGATAAACTTGGGTAAAGTGCAAATCAATTGAAATTATCTACAGTACTCAAACAACCTATCATATTCACCAGTCATTACCAACAGTCAAGTTTCAACAATACCTCTAGATTGGGCCATTGATTCATTTCCTCAGCTAGCAGTTTAAGTGCAAGTCGATTTTTGGGGATTTTTCCCTCATGCACCTACATCAGGAGTCATATATTAGGGCCATAATACATTATATTTACACTTTCAATTTTCAGCATCTCACAAATCTCAAAGAAACAGTATCCTTCTTCTGCCAAAAAGATTAGATATCAAAGCAATGAGCAATGATTGGCATGCAAACTTATTCAACTTTGGTCTGAAAATATGATCACATACTGTGAAATCTTCTTTCTTCATCATGCTCAAGGCATCTAGGCTTTATCAGACCGACAATAATCAGTTGGAGCAATGATTAACTCAAGATTGAGCAATGATAACCACTACTCCGTTCTTTTGAGACTTGAAATGCATCATAAACTACTAGTAGTGTAGTTCTGCTCATCCTTTATACAATGCTTCCTAATTACTGATATATACAATGTGTGTGTACCAAAGAATGTCTCATGAAATTGCCCCCAATGTTCAGACTATGTCTACTCAGTTTGCGAGTAGTTGGACTAGATTCCCCCACCATTTGATCCTAGTTTCATTGCATCCATATATTCTTTGATTGATTGAATAAAACAACAGTGTGAAATGTCATGATAACATTGTAATCAAAACCATCCACAAATGCGCTAATTTGGCAGTTGAACGAATTGTGCCATTTGCTTACAAATAGCAATAAGCAAAGGAACTTTAAAGGTAGGTACTTACTTCTTCAAGAACAGCAGCCAGCTCTTCCCTGGTGGGAGCATCAGGATCCTCAATGCCAAGGAGTCTCCTCCGCTCAACTTCCCTTATGTCCTCAATCGCAATAGTAAGCTTAACCTTCATATTCGAAAACATTGCAAAGTCAATCAACATTGAGAAACTCAAATATTAAAGAACAAAGAAATGCTCAGTCAAATTGTATCATACCTCATTGAAAATCATGTCTCTGTTCTTCTTAAGAAGCTCCAACACCTATCAACAGCAAAACCGAACATCAGGGCCACGTGAACAGAACAGAACAGAAACCCACAAACCTACGAACTAAAGCAGCATACTTACCCTTTTGATTTGGCTGATGTATTCGAGGTCTTCAGGAGTAGGGTCACTTTCTTCTTCTTCTTCTTCTTCTTCTTCTTCTTCTTCGTCTTCTTGTTGATCATCTTGGTCTTGTTGGGTAGTCCAAGATGAAGACGAAGATGATGAAACTTGCAGCGTCCTACGTGGGCTTTCGGCGAGTAGTACTGTTGGCCTTGGGCGGCGGCGGAGAGTGAGCTGAGGCCGTGAAGGGTGGCAATGGCAATGGTTGAACCAGACGGGGAAGGTTTGGGACGAAGAGGAAGATGAGGAGGAGGAAGCGTGTGGTGCGAGTGGCGCCACTTGGAGCATTTGGGGACTCGTCATCGTCATCGCTCTCGCTCACTGGAGCTGAAATCTATCAGAGGCTTCGTTGCATTTGGAGCGTTTGTGTTCTGGGTAGAATAGTTAATTCTATCCTCAATTTTTTTCTCTCCTTTTTTTCACATTATATTTTACTGGTCGAACAGTTTATCAATTACTATATGGCTGTGGGTTTTTAACTCGTATTCAACTCCGATCCGAAGTGATAGAGTGAATTGAAAACCCCATACATAATCCAATAGACACAAATTTTTTATTTTTAGTTACTTAAATGTTGTTTTTAGATGTTTGAGTGTAAATTTACCTTCTTGTAAATGTTGTATCTTAGAACCATTTTGTGGTTTGAAGCGTATATACTCGAGTATCTTTAGAGATATTCGTGATCGAGGTTATATTTGACATGTCTTGGAGATCAAGCCATCTTGGTGTAAATATAGATATATCATGGATTTGGTATTAATGATGGCTTGTTAGACTATCGAGATTGAGCAAAAATCGATATGTATATCTAACTGATCTTCAAGAGTTAAATTTGAGGTGAATATATTCATCTGTGATATTATATCTAAGTCTATATTTGATTTACGATACATGAACTGATATCCGCGGTCTAGATCTTATATACATACATTTTTTTTCTTTTCTTTATGGGTAAAATATGATATTTGCGATTCTAACAAGGATTTATTCAGTCTGGTTAAGGAAGATTCTTTCCTAATTGAATTAAGAAGTCTGATTTTTCTTGATCTGCAAGAATATGAGCACTTTAGTTCTCTATTTAAAGAGGTCAAGGCGAATGAGTAAAAGACAGTCAATTCAACATACAAAAACTATTTGCCAAGCAAATACCAAAGTCTCCACCAAAGCAACCATACAGAGGAATCTCTGCTTCCTTCTGTACAGAAGCATCCCTGCTACTTTTGTAACCCTTTGATCCCTGCTCGAAGGTTATCTACCTTCTGATCTCTGTTCAGAAGTCATCCACATCTGAGCCCTGCTCAGATAACCTATCTCGCTTCACTCATTAGCGCGATCCCTACTCGGCACAAAGTTCATCCTCACTTCATAAAGACCGATTTCTGCTCTGCACAAAGTCCATCTCCACTTCATAAAAACCGATCTCCGCACCAAGATGTTTAAGCATTGTTAAGGCTAAACCTCAGCAAATATACTTGCTTGGTAAAAACCCGCAAACCCATTGTTAAGGCTACAAAACTTAGCAAATATCTCAGCTTTAAGTAGAGATCCTTGATACATATCCTTTAATCTTTGTTGTTTAAGCATCTTAAGAGAAATCTTAGGTTCGGTAAAAGAATCCAGCAATTGCTTGGAGCGGAAGTCAAGAGAAAGCGCAAAACATTCAAGTCAAAACGGTTACGCTGAACCTAAAAGCGTTGGCACGCCAGCACAAATCAGACCTTACGAATTTCACACCAAACATTTGGCACGTGCCCAAGGGGCATACCAACAGCGAAGATTGCGCGCATATATGAAAATAAAAAGTATTGCGTTATATTCTCAAGGGAAGAAATCATGGAGATCAAGGGCATTTTTAGAACAATCGAAGAATAATTATGGATCATGGAAGCCCGTGAGAAATAATGCAAAGAGGTTTGACAACAACAAGAAGTAGAACCTGAAGCTAATAAAAAATACTTTTGCCGAAAAGGTTGAATCAATTGCTAATAAATCTAGTAGCGAATGTTTTTCTCTAGATGAACTTGCATCAACTAAGAAAATAAGTTTACCAGCTAGTGGTGAATCTTATGAAAAACATGATTATGAAGACGATGATAAGCTTGATTACTACTATAACAGTCATGTTGAGTTAATCAACGGTCCCTACGTTGTTATGTTATCGGCAGAAAAATATGTATTGTCAAAAATGGTGGTAGAATCTTCTAAAGAGCCTGAGCTTAATACCAAAGAGGTCATCAATGCATTTCCTCTTTCAAAGGCTGATGGTATTAACCAGGAAGAAGAAGGAAAAGCGTATTTACCAACCAATGGCGAATATGAAACGAAGCATGAGCACAAAGTCGATAGCCAGCCAAGCTACTATAACAAAGAAGTATTCATTCCATTTGTGGATGCCGCCGAAGATGTGTTTGTGGACACTGGTCAGACGCATGGAGGGAAACACAAATCCCTTGCTATTAACTATGACCACCAAGAACAATTCAATAACCAATTTTGTGGTTATGATCAAAACTTCGATCCATGTAATTCTCAAATCAAAGCTACTGGACGTTGTCAAGAGGAAAGCCAAAACCATGATAACTTATGTTATCAATCAAGCTTTATTAATCAATTTCAACCAAGTTTTCTCATTGATATTACTGTATGTGGTTAAGATCAAGATCAATTCAGTTGGAAACTTAGTTCATATAAACCTGTGATGAATTAAATTGGACGAGTGCTAAAGAAAGAAATGCACTAGTAGGTGCATCACATCCCATATTGCTCGGGGGAGGGGGAAGAAGTCAGGGTGCTTATATGTGCAGAACTAGCACCTTACATTGAGACGTGTTTTGAGGTGAAACCTCAGGACCAAAACCGTAAGGGATTTCATACCCAAAGCGGACAATATCTCAATGTGATGGTCCTGGCTGTTACAGTTGGTATTAGAGTCTGTACCCGACCGGAAGTGTGCCGACACGGACGTCAGGCCCTAAAGGGTGGATTGTGATGACCTAGACTAGGCGGGTGCTAAAGAAAGAAAGGCACTGGCAAGCTAGTAGATGCATCATATCCCACTTCGCTCGGGGGGGAGAGGGAGAAGTTAGGGTGTTTATATATGCAGAACTAGCACCTTACATTGAGACCCTGTTTTGAGGTGAAACCTCAAGACCAAAACTGTGAGGGTCCTCGGGCCCAAAACAGACAATATCTCAATGTGATGGGTCAGACAGTTACAAAACCAGTATGTGCTTTTGTTAGTAAACCTAACTTGATGTTTAGTGTAGAATATCCAGAACCAGATTGTGGTTTAAATAAAAAGGATATCCATGGCTTATCTTACGCGAATGGTCAAGTTTCATATCTTTGTGGCCGGTTTAACATGCTTCTTTGTTTATTGAGCTATTGTCAAAGCAAGATCAATTTGGCATGTAGTTACTGTTTTCTAAAGTTCATGAAACATAACTTTATTTATTATGACACTGCCCAATTCCTACATACACCTTGTCATGGTACTTCTACCGTTAGCATGCCTATCATTGAGGCAAAAATTAATTCAACAAACTATGGTGATTATGATTATGATTATGATTCTACTGCGGAGCCAACCTTTGATGAATATGACGATGATTACAAGTTAGTTATTGGTTCCAACATCGGAACATCTCATGCACATGAGTTCAACTACGTTGAATTTCTTTGTTTTGATAGTATGAACCAACAAGTGTTTTTTATGAAAGTCAATGTGGCTACATCAGCATACACCATACATTATGACATGGTAGTTGGTGACAAGGCAGATCTCAATACAATACTAGCTCCACGAATGCAACTGAAGATCATGCTTTATCAAACAACGACAAAGATGCATGGAGAGTTATGCGACTTGCCCTATGAGTAGCCCTTTCAGAATTTTCAAGTCAATGACACTAAGCATCTATACTCAGTACTTGGAAGTGCTCAACAGGAGCCACATGTTGCGACCGTTAGGACATCAAAGTTTGGAGTGAAGCATTAGAGACCTCTTGGCCTTATGAAGAGTAACTAAATCATGATGAGTTTCCTTGTTTTCTTTGCTTCTAGCTTTTTGCTTTTTTGGAAACTTTTCTACCTTTTTGTTTGAGTTTCATTTTATTTCTTGCATTCAAAAATAAGAAAACTCAAAAAGAGATTCCACGTTTTTCTGAAATGCAAGACAATATTCTTACCTGTCAAGAGATTTGAACAATTATCATACATTTAGAGACCTATTCCTAAGGTCTTGGATGTAAGAGACAGTGCATGTGTCTCAAGGGTTGTTATACAGCTAGCAAGTTCAAGTTACAGATGAGAGAAGTGCAGTTTAACATTTGTGTTTCAACTTTGCCGAATTAGTTGGAATTATTCAGAATGAACCAGCGAGCAAGCTTCATATGCACAGAAATCCGTGGATGTCTAGTTTACAAAAAAATTTACGTTTCTCAATTCCGACGTTTCAGGAGAGAGTTATGTCAGTTTAAATACCAAAAGGTCAGAATACGTGAAAATCTGCATCATGGAATTGTGTGTGCGTGAATGGACGATTCATGCCCTTTTTACCTGGCGAATGGATACATGTGCTTCCTACATGTTCCTACATACTTGGGGGTATCAAGAGAGCAACCTGCTTATGCTCCTGGGTGGTGTCCACAAATTTACTCATGAAGGTATCAACCTGAGAGGACATATCAATGTTTGTATAGTCGGGGACCCCAGTTGTGCCAAATCTCAGTTTCTCAAGTATGCTCCTTCTGCTTACAATTTCAGTTTCTGTAGTTTACATCACACCCCAAGTTTTAATGCTGACTCTGTCAACTACAGGGATGCTGCTGGGATAGTTCCAAGATCTGTATACACATAGGGGAAATCTTCCTCTGCTGTTGGTTTAACTACAACTGTGGCAAAAGAACCAGAAACTAGGGAGTTTTGTATTGAGGTGCCATTTATATTCATTCTGCATCTTAAGCATGATAAATGATGGCTCCTATATTGAATTATTAATGCTGAAAATTCCAGCTTTGTTCTTTCCTTGTCTTGTTGCTATACGGAGTCGATATACTTGCAGTTATTTAGTTTATGCGTAATCAGCCATAGTTGATTTCGTTGTCGTGTGACCTTGTAGTCAAACTCATAGCTCCATATCATCTTGCTCTCAGGCTAAACTGTTTGCTTTCAGTTATTATCACAAACATGTATAGTAATATAGTGTTTTGCAAGGCAATTGTCATACGAAATTAACCTAAAGATGCAATATTAGCTTATGTAGTGCAAACATTTCACCTTAGTTTTGATCAAGTTACAGATATACTTAGGTTTTGGGTTCAAACTTCAATTTGAAAGAAAATGATGGAAAATCAGTAAAACCTCAGAAGAGTTGGTGCTTAGGTACGCTAATTTGGAAGGAAGGATATGCCTAAGAGTTCTGAGATAATAATTTAATGCATAAAAGTGGAGGCACAAGTAACGGATATGGTTGTGTATACAAGTTCTGTTAATGCAATAATGTCTTAATTCATGCATAACCTGAAGTGCAGGACATGTGTGAGTATGAGAAATTATGTCATGGACATAATTGACAACCCCAAATGCTTTCTATTTGGCAATCTCATAGCACCTCTATATAAAAAAGCTGATAGTCATATTTGATCTTATTTCAGGCTAGCGCATTAATGCTCGCTGACAATGGCATTTGTTGCATTGATAAATTTGACATGAGGGACGTTAGGGATCAGGTAAATTTTAAAGGGTTCATGTACACCTACGACTTGATATGTTTTGATACAGCAGCCATCAATATCTGACATGTAAATGAAATCCAAGGTTGCAATTCATGAGACAATGGAGCAGCAAACACAAGCATTACAAAAGCAGGAATACACACAACGCTGAATTCTCCAACATCAATTCTTGTTGCTGCGAACCCCATAGGGACCGTTATGATAAATATAAACCTCTAAAGGTATTTATGTTCTTGCAACTCAAAGGCTAGTGACCAATTTAAGAAGTGCAGGCTAGTTGCCTGGGTGGCATTACCAAGGGGTCAGTCATTTTGGAACAGGAAGAGGCATATGGTAAATTTACCATATGTAAGAGTACATCAAAAACAGGAAGAGGCACTCAGTCCGACATCCACTACTGCACAGCTGAAGAGGTATATTACATATGCTAAAACTCTGAAACCAAAGGTCTGTTACCCCTTCCCACTATCTTAACTTCTTTCAAAAACCTATCGCCTTCAGGTTTGTTTTAATAGAGCTTAAATAAACTTCAGTTAAATTCAGATGCTAGAAAGCTGTTGGTGGATTCTTATGTTGTTCTCAGAAGAGGTGATACTGCTCCTGGTAGTAGAGTTGCTTATCCCATAACAGTTAGGCAACTAGAGGGAAAGAAGGTGGGGCTGCAAATCAACAGGGAAAGAAGCTTATAATAAGTGATGAATATTTTCAGAGGGTTACTCAGGCCCTTATCATGAGACAGATATAATAGCTGTTTGTGCTTGTAATGCAGAGCTTAATAAGAAGAGAAGGGCATTTGATCTTTGCAAGGCCCAGCTTTTTCATGTCGTGGGAAAATCTTTTGCATAAAGGTGAAGAACTTATTTATGATTAGCTTGACTGCTTATTCACATCGTGTTGATGTTCCTTGAAGCCATTGGTGCACTGTTAACTAAAATTGAAGCTTCAGAAGACAAAAACGTCTTGTATCAAGATGCTTGCTGAGGTTGGAGAGCACTTAGAAGTTGGATAATGGATGACAGAATAGGAATCAAACACAAATCAAATTAACTAACTTGTCTCGAGGCTAATGAGTTTCGTTTTCAGAGTGACATAGATAGAGTACTATACAATTATGCTAAAATGTCATTTTGAGTAGAGTTTTGCAATCAAACGCTACCTTAAGCCATGCTTTTTGTTTCTTCAATGTTTTTGAATATATTGTTGCGCTAGCAGAAGCAATTGATTAAGACCACTTGATTTTTATGATCCTCACCTCCAATTCATATTTTGGGTAAACTTCTGTGGGTACTTACTAGTACCCTAATTTGCACTCTTGTGAAACTTTCTTGATCATTACCTCTGATGCTGAATGGGTCCAAATTCTCGTCTCCAGACAGACAAACTCCCAAGCACACTTAGACATAAGACATTTCTTAACATTTGATCACTTCTCTGGATAATTTGATGTCTACAAGTACACTCATCCTTTGCCAATTAGGAGAGTATTCTTGTAACTCAAGTATCATAAATTTTATTCACTAGTTATGTTTTCATATGTCATATTTAATTAGATTGCTATTATGTCATATTTAATTAGATTGCTATTACATAACACCTTTCTCCTTAATTATGGTCTATGGGACTAAGGAGAATATTAAAACCCCACCAAACTTAAAGACGCATCATAAATATCAGGGTAGATTGATTATACTAAAAAAAAAGGGAACTGATATCTACACACCAACATTTAAAATCCACACACCCCCTTAATTTTTTTTAATAATACTCTCACTCCTCACAATGTCTACTTCCACAAATATCCTTCAGTTAGATCTGCTTTTCTTAATCTGGTCCAAAACTACAACAGACGATAATTGTTTTCTCTCGCTCTTCTCTCTCACTCTAGTTCATCGCGAAAACTTTCTGGTTCACCACATATATAGAAGATTGAAGGTTGCTACTAGTAAATCCATTGAGGCCGAACCCATAGGAATAGGTGGAATGATTTGCCAACGTCACCTGATCCTATATCAAATTCGACGATGTTTGTTCAGCCGTTTCTTTACCGTTTCAAATTCTGAGTTTTGAACATGGAGACGATGGGTCGACATGGGTAATTTCCTAAAGAGAAGAGCCATCACTTTCAACATACATAAACATAGGGTACGTATCTTGCCTTGATTTAATTGACATGAAACAGTTCAATTTTGATCGAATAATTTTAGGTTTCTGTCAAAATTTGTAGTTCATATCTCCTAGAGTGTTATAGGCTTTGTGATTTGAATCATTTATGATGATTTTGTAGTGTTTGACTTGGATTGGAATTTCATTGGTAATTAATCTTTATGATTTCCGATTGTTTGTGTGCTTATACCCCATTTGCCTAATTTCACATTATCTTTCTCTGTCAAATACTTGAAACCGTCATTGCCTTGTTTTTCTTTCTTTATCAGCATGGATTATCTTCAATTTTTTTAAGATCATATGTTTGTATGGTTAAAATTGAATTTTGACCTGAGTGATTAATATTGCTTGATGTTGTTCTTTTCATTCTGTGCCCTTTTCTAGATGGAAACAAATTGTTCATTTGTTATTTCTTTTAGCCTTTCTAGCAGAAGACCAAGTCTTTCGTTCTCTGAGCAATGGAAGGAGTGTCCTTGAATGCCAAGTTACAATTGATTCCTAATATGTTGTCTTTGGATGATATTGAGGAAGAGTTACAGTTTAGTTCATCTATTATCATTGACGGCATCACTAGTACGTTTTCCATCTCTCATGTTTGTACTATCATTGAGCAATATTAGTTATTGTTCTTTTTTTAGATTTATTAGAAATAAATTGTTTTAGTCTTCTACGAGGGTTAGACTAGGATAGGAATCATGATTGAAGAAACATATAACTTCTAAATCACCAATAAAGTGGGAATAACAATTGAAATGTAAAAAGCAATTAGTTACTTAGCTAGTACACTAACTATAAATCTGGTGATTTATGATTTTAGGGGATCAAAAAATGTTTGATGTAACTACTGAATTCCTCCCATTGTCAACTAAGTTTTTGAAACTCGAGGAGACCTCATTACTAATGTTTCCGGGTAAAACTCGTGGTCCCTTTAGCGGGTCACACGGCTCCAGAAATAGCGAACTTCCTTGTACTCCGAGTTTTCCTGTGTAAAGAACAAACACGTCAAAGAGGCGTCCCCGGGTTTACAGAGGGAAGCCACTCCGATGCTTAAGTCAGACACTGTCAGCTAAGCAGAAAACTCAAGAATAGTCAAGAAGTTACGTACCTTTATGGGGAGGCATGCGCTGGTATTTATAGTAGCACTAAAGACAGCATTCCTTGTCCTTTTCCAATGTGGGAACAGTTTCCCTTGCTTTTATTTAGCTTTATGGCGAATTGGGCCCAGACAAAGGGCCCAGAGTGGCTTCTCACATTTAATTGGGCTTTCACCCTATAAACAATAATTCAAGCATAATTAATAATGCATATTTAATAATTAATTAGACATTTAGAGGTTATTTCTTGAATTGTAACCCGGTAAAGGTGAAATATTAGGTTCCACCTATAAACAACTAATGTTTGTAAGATTGGGTCAATGTAAGGGTACATGTTGGTAATCAAAAGATCTAAAAGCGATACATATGGGAACCCTAAATATGTTGAGATTGGTTGTGATAGAGGTGGTAGTTATCAAACTGAAGTTGCATCTGCATGAGAACAGGAAAAAGAATTCATCTTCCTGACTGATTAATTGTCCTTTTAAAATTATGGGTAAAAAAACAGCTGAAGGGGTGTGGAAGGCAGAGATAGTTAGTTTGTCACATAATCATGAGCATTTCATATACATGTCTGGACATCCCTATTGTCATCGATTTACTGAAGATGAAGCCTTACAAGTTAAACAAATGAGTAGGACTGGCATAAAACCACCCCAAATTCTCTCCTCACTTCGACAAAATAATCCTGAGCTTCTTTCTATTTCTAGAAATGTATATAACAAGGTGGCTCAATTTAGGATAGAGAGCCTAGATGGACGTTCAGTTATTCAAACACTATTGGATGAGCTTGATGGTGCCAGTTTTTCCCACAATGTCAAGTATGATCACAATGGTCATTTGACTCATCTATTCTTTGCTAATCCCAAATCCATTCAGTTGACTAAAAGCTACTCTAATGTTTTTATGATGGATTGTACTTATAAGACAAATAAGTATAAGATGTCATTGCTTGAGATTGTTGGAATGTCGAGCTTCAACACTTCATTCTTCTCATGTTTGTTTTCATGAAAAAGGAGGAACGAGAGGAATGCGAGTGGGCCCTTCAAAACTTTAGAAATTTACTGGGTTTTGGTAATCATCCATCAGTGATAATAACTGATAGAGAATTAACATTAATAAAAGCAATAGAAGTTGTGTTCCCTATAACTCCTAATCTTTTGTGCATATAGCATATTGAGAAAAACATTTGTGCACATTGTAAGGGTAAGTTTAAGGAAGAGACAGATTGGGTTGTTTTTCTGTCTTCTTGGACTACCTTACTGAAATCTTGGAATGTGTCAACATTTAATGAAGATTGGAATCGTTTGCAAATTGAGTATAAAGATTATGCTTCAGTTCTTACTTATATTGAAGATACTTGGCTACCATGGAAAGAGAGATTTGTATTTGCATGGATCGGGCAGACTTCACATTTTGGTAGTAATGTTACTTCTAGAGTTGAAGGTGCACATGCAATCATAAAGAGATACCTTCAAGTTTCGACTGGTGGTCTCCGTGAAGTGAAAGAAAACATATGTCTTGCTATTGATAATCAATTTCAGGAAATTAAAACTCAGCTTGCAAATGAGAAAATTTGTATTCCTCAACAGCTTTGCATCCCTTTCTTTAAAAAGACGATTAATAAGGTGTCTTTTTATGCTTTGTATGAGCTACATAAGCAGTATACGGTGGCACATACCAAAGACTATTTATCTCAATGTAAAGGCCAATTTACATACAGTTGGCAAATTAATCAATGTTGTATTCTAAAATCTCTGTTGGTTTACCTGCAGATTCAAACAAATATGCAGCTCTTCTCTCTTTACATATAATGAACCAGAACATTATGATTCATTTGTAAGATGTCATCTACCACACACAATCACTAAAATCTAATATGCATGCTATCATGCACCCTTGTATATAAGGTTACCAAATTGAATCCTCAAAATATTATAAATGCAGCTACATCAGCTAAATAATAATCATAAACCTGTCAAGTACTCTACCATAAAAACTAACCCAAGTTTCTTGTCTTCCACTCCTTGTTTTAGCCCCAGCAAAGAAATATAAGCAAAGCCTCCCCCATGTGGGTGCAAGCTAGGCTATCCAGCTACTCATCGATCTATCTACATTTGCATTTTGAATGCTTACAATACATGGTTTCTTTCTCTTGATTCATTTTGACCCTATGTGATTGATTGTATCCACATTACATATTCAAAAACATTCAAACCATCACCCCTCTTTGGGGTCATGGTTCTCCGAAAACTACTGCTCTTATCACATACATTGCACATTACACGCTAAGTGTAAGTGACCTAGTGATAAACATCAACAGTGGCAGATTTAGGATTTAAATTGTGTCTAGGCTAGTTTACTCCCATGTATGAGATTTTTTTTTCAATATTGTTTCCATATTAAAAAAATATCTTTCAAGTAGTATAATATATAATGTCTTATTAAACCTATTTTTCTGATTGAGGAAAAAATGGGAAAGAAATTAAGAAGGGTAGTGATAGAAAATAGAGAAATACTCTGATTGTGAAAAAAAATGGGAAATAAATTAAGAAGGATAGTAATAGAAAATAGAGAAATACTCTGATTGTGAAAAAAAATGGGAAAGAAATTAGAAGGATAGTAATAGAAAACAGTATGAAAACAAGATAAATGAAAATAAATAGGAGGAATGGAACCCAAGTCATGGTGGGGGACGAAAATTTACCAAGACCATTTGCTAAGCTGACAGATCTTATCTAAATAATGACAAGTATTATATTCACAAAACTTGTCTAGGCTGCAGCCTATACAACCTTTCAAGTAGATCCGCCCCTGAGCATCAGCTTCAATTCACACTAGACATTGTGTTGCAATGCATAACTGGAACATTTCGTATGCGATAACTGAATCAATCATGGACGTTGGAAGTTTTTGAGTTACCCTAATTTGTATGTCTATAAGAGCATATGCAGTGGTAGGAGGAGCAGCACGAGCAGAAGGGAGGGAGGCGGACCCTGCAACGGCGACCGCTCGTTGACCGAGCAAAAATGCTTTTACACGAGCAATCTTTGCTCGCTCGAGAACACGAACAGAGGGAGGAGCAGCACGAGCAGAGGAGCACCGCTGCAGATGCTCTAAGTAGTCGAATGAAACTCTCCTCTAGGATGGAAATGACAGATTGACGGCGTGATTTGTTAGTAACAGCGAAGCCCGTGTGTGAAGGGAAGAAGGCTTGTGAAGTTTGGGAAAAGTTGGAGAAGCAAAGGAACGTTATAATTTAGAAATTTCCAGATCACCCAATTGGCAAAAACAAACCTCAAGATTTGAGATTATCATAATCTTCCTCGTTGGGTCACTGGGGGGTTCACATGTCAAATCCCCCAATCACCCCTAAGATTTTTCATTAATTTACACTGGTCTTGAATTTGGAACTTTTTGTCGAGACTGTTATCCACTTAAGGTTATCCACCCTGTCGAGGGTATTAACGTCATTTGGAGAGGGGAGAGGGGAGAGGGCCATATGTTTAAGCCACAGTAGTCCAAAGCTTTATTGTGGATTGTTTTGGAGGGACAGTCGGCTGCTACAGCAATAGTTCATATTGAGGTAGACATTGATAGTTTTTGATTGCACTCTTCAACAAACAGAGGGGGAAAGACCAGAAGGAAAGAAAGAGACATACAACCAAGTAAATTATTAGAGATTTGATTAATTCTTCTTAAGACTAGGCTGCTTCTAGCTAAGTTTGATTGAAGCTCAAGTATAAGTGTGTTTTGGTTTTCATGATCAACTTTTCATGTATATATATAAGATTCTTGCCTTTGATTGGCTTGTTCTCTCAGGAGTGTTTGAGGTAATTTGAGAAGAATTCAAAGATGGGTTACTGGAAAACAAGGGTGCTTCCCACAATCAAGAAGGTGTTTGAGAACAAGACCACTGTCAAGAAGGCTGCTTCTGCTGATGCTTGCAAATCCTTTGATGAGTAAGGTTTGTGGCTCTTTCTTTTTATCAGAATATAATTTAGTTGCATATAGCAAATATTTAGTTTCATGAATTATATATTGAAGTATACCTGTGTGGTTGCAGGAGAGTTATGACAAGGAGTTTGAAGAGAAGGGTGAGTATCAAGTAAAAGTACTTGAATTGTATGAACCTTCCCCTGCTGAAGTCAAGGTCAGATAACTAAAACCCTTTCAAGCAATTTTTTTAGAGATTGAATCGACCAAAATTACTAAAGTTATTAACTTGTTAAATTACTGTCCCATTAACAGACTTTGATCAAGGAGAGGAAGCCGGCAGCTTTGAAGAAGTACTCTGCTGCAGTCCACAAGTTCCTTGAAGAACTTGCCAAAATAGGTACATATATGTACTCAATCATCAGTATTTATATTTTTCATGTTCATTGCTTCATATATTTTTTGGCTACATGGACTTTCATAATTCTGAGTATCATACTGAAATGGGTACATGAAAATATGGATGTAACAAAATTTCCAGGATCGAAACCGGTCTCGGAAGCATCAGAAAAGTATGGAGCAGCCTACGTGCCAGGTCCAGTGTTCTATGTGTTTGAGAAGGTGCCAACGTGTATTGTGACAGAAGAGAAGGTAGAGGAGCCAACGCCAGCAGAGCCAACACCAGCCAAAGCCGAAGCAGAAACAAGTTCCTCAAAAGAAAAGGAGATAGTGATTGAAGAAGAGAAGGAAGAGGTTGTAGAGGTGAAGAAAGAAGAAGAAGAAGAAGAAGAAGAGGTGGTGGTAGTGGAGAAGAAGAGCCTGAAGCATCTGTTGAGGAAAAGCATCTGTTGAGGATCATATAAAAATCAAGGACATGGACATGAAGTAGTACTCCCCCACAATTGTTTGTGAAAAAGTTTCATTTGGAGATACGTTATTCTTTAAAATACCTGTTATCTATTTGGGAATATTTGTTCTTGATGATTTTCCAAAGCTGTGTTTCAAATTATATTCATGTCTCTTTGTATGTATTGGTCAATCAATCAAATGAAACCTCTGTGAATTATTACTATGTAATACTTTTTATAGTGCTGCAAGGAAGAATGAAAGTACTTTTTATTATTTGTGTGTTCATTGATTGATCATTGATGATATATATGAGCTTCATTTTCATATTAAGTAACTTTTTATTATTTTCATATATGATCTTCATTGTCAAGGGAGGTGTATTAAGTAAAGAGGTGTACTCCATTTTCATTTACTTAATAAACCTCCTTTTTACTTTTTGATATACTTCAAAATCTAACTACACCTCTTTTCTATTTATTAAGATATCCAGAAGCCAAGTTTATATGATATTTTAAATTGTTTTGTTTTCATGTTCTTCTATAATGCTTTGACCTGAGAATTAGTTAGTTGATTAGTTTGCATCACCCACATTGATCACAAAGTTCTAAAGATTACAGACCAAACTCAAAGGTTTAAAGTATACAAAAGAACAAGATTCAAATGATCAAATCATTGAATGCAACACAATCGAAAAAAAATCATTGAATGCAATCTGTCAAATTAGAACTCAAAGTCAAATATATTACACATTAAAAAACAACTTTTAAAATCCAGTAAAGAAGGTTACGATGAAACAATTGATCATAGTGAGCGAAGAGCGTTCCTAACAAAATTGATTGATTCCCAATTTGGCTAGTTAACAAGGGAACCATTAATCCCCCCACCATCTAATGGCATCGTTCAACATCCGAATTGTTTTATCAGTTGCAGACTTGTAGTATAAGGACATCTAAACAGAATACGATTGAGTACCCCATATCTGCAACTCCCAAATTTATATTGTCGTCAAGAAGATGAACAACAATAATTGGCATTGCTTTTATAAATTTCGTAAAATTGCATTTTATGGAAAACGGCAACAATTCAAAATATATAATATCACATCCAACTGTGAGATTGAAGACAAAATCGATCATGAAAATGAAATGAAAAACCTAAAGAGATTAGTCGTGAGGTAGAAATAGTAAATTAACTTATCAATTGTCCATATATGTCTTTTTATGTGAGTTAACAAAATCAAATACTAATGTAAAAATGAGTGGAGGTATACAAAACAAATTTGAAGATGTAACTATAATTCCGCTTTTGTCAATTCTCTAGGATTATGAAAATGAAGTTGGGCCGTGAAAGATGAAAGATTCAAGCCCAATTAACAAAATTATGAACACACAAAAAGGATAAATACGAGCCCGAATCCCAGACTTCGGACAAGGCATTTGAGCTCTTCTTCTTCACCTCATCAATCTCACTCACTATGCTTCTCAGGCTCGACAGGTAACACCCACTATATCTATCTATCGATCTATCTATCTATATCTTATCGAATACCCAATGTTGCCATTCTAGTTCTCAATTACTTGTTTCCTCTCAAAAAAGTTCCCATCTTTTCAATTACATTGATGCAAAAGCAAGGGGGTTTAGGGTTTAATGACTTCAATCATAACCCTTCGATTTGAACCACTTCGTTTTTCATTTTTCTGATTAATTTGAGGTAAAAAGTTGTAATCTTTCTCATGAAGTTGACTTGTTTAGTTGCTGAAGGAGCCAATGAGTTCATCAAACCCAGATTCTAGAAGGGCTGGGGCGGAGGTGGAGGGCTTTCAGAGCTCTGTGGATGAAATCTCGGCTAAAGTTAATACGGTGAGTTTTATGCCCAGGTTTTCGAAACAGATATAATGCTGGTTTTGTTATCTCAACTATTTGGGTGTTATATGCTGTGCTGCCCAATTGAATTTGTACATTGATTATAGCCGCTGCCGATTTTGGTGATTTGTGCTTCGAATATAAGTTTTGCGTTTCTTGGCAAGTTAAGTTTATGTAGAAGTTCCTTTCAAAGTTTATGTAGAAGTTTAGAGGAATTGAGATATTGATTAGTTTGGGGTGGACTTGCAGCTTGAGAAAAGAGTGAACGAGGTCGAGCAGTATTACCTGCGGAAAGGAAGTCCAACCTCTTCAAAGGAGAAAGAGAGGGAGAAACAGATTAACACCATTAAGAAGCAGCAACAAGATGCAGCACGTAGGGAGGCCGCTGCTGCAAAGAGAATGCGAGATCTGTTGAAGAAGTTTTCCGTAATCTTCAAACAGGTATGTACTCTCAGGATGTAGGTTACTGGCAAACATTGTGGAATTTTTAGGAGTCAATATCTAAAGTTATTTCCTTGAGATGATGTAGTGTTGGGAAGACGATCAAATATGGATACCAAAATCAAAATAGTCATCAAGTTTGAAGGATGATGCGGAATTTTGTAATCAATTTCTTTTTTCCAAGGAATAAAAAGCAGCTGTTTGTATAATTTCACAAAAAGCAAAATCAAGGAGCATAGATGATGAATTTTCTCTGCTACAAACCTATGTGTTCTTTCATATAACGATTTTTAATTTTAATTGTATTTAATATTGCAACTGCTGCATCTGTCGGTGAGGATTACGAACAACATATGCCAGTAGACTTTAATCTGTTCTCATTGTTTACTTTGTATAAGGTTTTGCTTTACTCTTTCAATTTGAAGTTTTGCTGCTTCAAAAGTAATGAAAGTATTTGTCCTGGGGTTAATCGCTAGTTAATATAGCTTTGATGGACACTTTGCAGATCACTCAGCACACGTTGGCATGGCCCTTTATGTCGCCTGTAGATGCTCAGAGTCTGGGCTTGCATGACTATCATCAAGTAAACTTGTTTCTTTGGAGCTTGTCTTTTTACTGAAAAAATGACCAATTTTCTTTTTATCTGTCACCACTATGACTACATGGAATTGCTGTGAAGGTGCAATATATTATATACCTACTAAAAAGTTGTTCTTTTTTAGGGTATTAGAAATGAATTATTATAAAACTTCCATTTACAACCTGTAGCAGTCTTTTTGCTGATGGTAGCTGTCTATCACTTGTTTTTCAGTTACCATCTATTGACTCTATTCTAATCGTTAACTTGACTTGTTTTTGGTGTCTTATGTTAGGTTATTGAGAAGCCCATGGACCTTGGTACAGTACAGAGTAAAATGGAAACTGGTGGGTATAAGAGTGTTAGAGAGATATATGCTGATGTGAGGTTGGTATTCAAGAATGCAATCAAATACAATGATGTAAACGATGATGTCCATGTGATGGCCCAAACACTGTTGGAAAAATTGGAAGAAAAATGGCTACAACTCTTGCCTAAAGTTGTTGAAGAGGTAAATTGTTTGGTTAATGTGTATCATATGAGGCTTCCTGGATATTGTCAAAACATTTTAGGAATTCGTGAGTGATTTTCATTATACTTTTTAACTGTGTCTAATGTCTTTACAGGAGAAAAGACAAGCAGATGAGGAAGCACGGGCGGCACAGGTAGACATTAAACATGCCGAGGAGTTTGCTTATGCTAGCTTGGCCAGGGATCTGAGCAGTGAGGTTTGTGAAACTTTCCTCCTGCAATAGAGCTTCTTACGTTTCTCTTTATTTAAGCTCTAGTAGGCATAATTTTTTGAAACACAGAAAACCAAAAAATAAGAGATTATTTTTTAGTAGTAAATTTCTGTACATTTATTTTGATCTGATTCTGTTTTCTTTTTAAATTATTTTCAGCTTCTTGAGATTGATGTATATTTGAAAGACCTCAAAAAGTTGGTGGTTCAGAAGTGCAGGTTGGTTCATTGTTTTTCTTTCTCATCATGGATTATATATACTTGTAGAAGTACTATAATCACAGGTAAAACTGCTAATGAAGGGATAGCATTTGGGACTGGGATGGTATTGATGATGGTATCAGAAGCTTATTTTATTTTCCCTTCAATTCTTTCTATAGCTGATAGTGACTACTGTTGTTGGACAGATCAGACTTCTGAGTGTACAAAAACACAGAGAATCAGCGTTGCATGAAAGTGTCATTAAATTGTCACATGTTCTTTTTCATAGCATCCTCAATTACACTCATCATCTCTACTAGAGTTGGGTCACTGGGGTCTCATGTAATAAAGAATTGCATCAATGTACCCCCCTTTTTATCTGTGGTGATTATCATGTTTATGAGTGCCAAACTGGGATATGTGACTTTATTTCTCGGATCTTAAACTACGAACCATGAATGGGCATCACTGAATGCAGTATTTTTCTTGCAGCAGTATGTGCATGGCCAGTGTCTGCTATTTTTATTGACTGTTTTGACATCTGTGAAGAATGTAATTTGACTCTGAGTTTATGTAGGAAAATGTCTTTTGATGAGAAAAGACGACTTGGGACAGCTCTCACACAGTTATCTCCTGAAGATCTCAGCAAGGCTTTGGATATAGTTGCTCAGGATAACCCTGAGTTCCAAGCAACTGCGCCGGAGGTGGATCTGGACATTGATACTCAGGTAATTATTATTTACCTTGTTTGGCCATGTCTTGATCCGGAAATCATTTAAAATGAATCTTTGTAGTGAAATATCAGTCATTGAATTGGTGTTTATTTTTTGTTTTCATTCCTTTCCTCTACACAGAGTGACTACACATTATGGAGGCTAAAGGTTTTTGTCAAGGATGCATTGAGAGTTAAGGCTCGGGCTGCTACATTAGCTGCTGCACAGGTTCCTGAAGCCATGGGTGGCAACAAAGTTGTAACCTCAAAAAGAAATAGGGAGCCATCTGACGCCGTTGCCAAGCCTGCCGCTAAAAGGACCAAAAAGATTTCTGTTATGTAATCTTGCTTGCATGTCGGTGACTTGATTCAGTTACTAGAAAAATCAGAATGTAAATATGTGCAGGTTTTGACATTAATTCTGTACATCACCCAAATGAACGAGCCATGGATCCATTTGTTTCTAGATATATAATATACACAATTAAACTTCTCATTTTGTACATAATCAGACTACTTTTCTTCTGCTACTATTTCAGCTGCATGCCTCTGAAGTCTCAACAGTTGTTTACATCCTTATCAGCAAGACTTCAAGCATCAGGAAATAATTATCCAATAAATGCCAATTTAATGGTTGATGATTCTAGTCGGTGTAATGATTAGGTCGCTGGTTTTGAGTTAAGTATACAATCTCAACACTAAAACTTGAATGACACTGATGAGTGATAGGTACAATGGCATCAGCAGTTGCCACTGAACTGAGGAGGGTCCAAAGGACTGACACTGTATAATAGCATGTAATCTGAAGGGAACCCATACAAGACTCAATTACACTTCTGGTATATGCCAGTGACGTTCAAATTTCAATCCCGGTTCAAATTCAGGTATATTCAACTCGAATTTCACTCTTCTATTTTGTAATTCTGCTTTTGGGTTTCTCAAGTTTGGGTCATATAGATTTGGGCATGGGGTTTTTGTTTTCGCAGAGGGCTCTGTTTTCTAGAGAAAGCGCTTCTCCTCCGCTCTACATTTCCTCAGGTAAGCCAATTTCAGGGTTTTCTAAACCTGGGTATGTAATTATAAGTCCAAAGCTTTCAACTTTATTGTAATTACATGTTGGTTATTTAAAAAAAACACGTAAAACTAAACCCAGTTTGATGAACTAGTAGTTCTGTAGTTGGTTCATTTTTGAAGATATGAAGTTGAAACGAAGAAGAAAACTTATGATTTGATGTATGTACTGTGATCAGGTGTTTCGAAATAGAGTTCCTTGGGAAGCAAGAAACACCAAGGGAGCAGGTTTGTATTGGTAAATTGGTGGTTGGAGGAATTGATTATGGGGAAACAAAGACTTGGGTTTGATTGTTTGAACATTGTCTGTTTTCTTTATGCAGCTTCTGGGAAAAGAGTGCAAGGACATCCACATTGCTTTGGAAAGTATGATGGGCAGCAAATTTGTTGAGAAGGTGAGTGACTACTTGGTCCATCTGTGGGGGAAAAGGTTCAAGGAATTGCTGTCATTCCAAGGTAAGAGTCTTTAATATGGGTATTCGTGCACATTTAAGTCTTATATATGCTCCCATGACTCAACATGTAATGTTATCTTGCAGCAATCCTGATCAATTAAAACATTTGGAAACGGCGAGGATGCGCATATTTAATGTATGGGTTGATTTTGTGAACTTGCACTGTGAAGAGTACAGTGATGATAGCCGCATTCCTACTATGGTAAGTTCTTGCTCTAGAATGTATGAATCTTATAGAGTTTCATTAGTTATGAGCTTTGGGGCAGTAGTTAGACTACCTTACTTTTTTTAAGGGTAGAGAGCTTTGGATCTTTCAACTTTTATCAAATTTTGAGTCAGCTAGGTACTTGTGGTGAATTTATATATTGCTTCTCTTACATCGCAAAAGTATGGCACACCAGAACAGGATGCACTGAGAAGGGATCTGACTATAAACAGGTATATGTGTTCTCTAAGAATTTGTTGTAAACGCAACAATGTCATGATGGGAAAAGAGATATCTATACTCGATAGTGCTTGTTGGTATCTAATCTGCAATTAATACACCTGCCTCTTCTCTACAGTTGACCACACCTTTAACTTTATCTATACTTGATTGGACTAAATTCTGCTCTTAATAAGTGTTTTCTAAAATTGTGCAGCTTATTTTACAATATAAATACCAAATCTGTTGAAGATTGGACTAATAGAGGTTAGTTTCCAGTGTGCCTTTATTTTTCCAGATTTTCTTAACCCACAAATGGATCTGCCATTTTGGTTTCAATAATTTATTATCATTATCATTTACTTTAGTTTTATTTGTGAATTAATTTATTATTTCTGGTTTGTAGGAATCGAAGATCTTAAATGTGGGAAAATTGTGACTCCTTTACCACCAAGGGATACCATTTATGGAGGATCCGCTACGAGTTCTTCGGGCTATCTGTTTTGGTACTTGCCATTTTATTTGGCTATTATTTAATACTTATCTTTTATTTTCCACTCCTCAGTTTGCTTCCATTTAATCAGTTAGCAAAACTTTATTTCATAGATAAAAAAAAAAGATTTTTTCTTTACCCAACCAAGTTTTTTTGACTCTATCACTTTTATAAGGACCTTTTAAAATGTAAGACTGGATCATGCAATTCCTGTCATTTGGTTTAGGCGCAAGGTTCAGATTTGTACTTGATGAACAGATAAAGGAAGCTGCTGCTTGTGATGAAATGAAAGTTGTTCAATCAGCTAAATTTAGCAGAGAGAGAATTGGAGCTGAAGTAAGTTCCTGTTTAACTGATGATTGTTTTGCATATAAGATAGCTTGTTACTGGGAATTTAAGCTTCCATAGGTACATAGGAACAATCTGCTCATTATTTTCATTCTTTTCCTAAGCATCTGGAAACCAACCTGTCCAAGGTATGACCTACATATGCGATTTGAAGTTATTTTGGGTTGTCTTCAGTCTTCATCAGCAGTGTGAGCCATTAGAAGGATGTGACAGATTTGGTTACTTAAGAAAATGGCATTCAATAAGTATAGCTAACATATCATACATTTGGAAGATATGTTAGATGTAATTGGTTCATAAGAATCTTTGCATCTATGTATTTTCCAAATAGTGTTCTAGGACTAGAATTTAAAGCATCATTGTTGTTCCAACATGTTGAATATATTATAATTCTGCCTTTTCCTTCTTCATCTGCTGTTTCTTTCTTATTTGTAATACCAATTGATTATTTTTCTTACCTAATGCAGCGATTGTGTTGCATACTTGGATTATACATGGAATCTTATTCAATCAGTGGGGGAGCTCTACCTTCAATGTTAGTGATAAGTCCTTGTTTTTGATACAATTATGTTATTTTCTCTGTATAACAGATTTTATATTAATATATTTATTATCATCTTAAAGTAGTAGTTCATTTGTATCAGGACGAACAAAGAAGGCTCTCCTTTTATGCTGCAATGTTCCTTCCACTTAGGAAGACCATGTATAAAGATAGGAAAGCAAAAGGATGTAAGGCTCTTCACCTTATCTGAAAAGAATATTTGAGAGTTACTTCTCTTTGTTTTAGTTTCTGTTATCGGTATGATTGACAAAAGGAAAGCTAGAACCTCTTGTTTTCTTCATTGGTGAACCATCAGATGGACCAAGTAAAACTAATGTTATAATTGTAGAACAGAAGCAATACTTTAGTTGCTGTTGTTATGGTGAGATGGGTATAAGAGTTAACTATTTCATAGTTTAGTGTATCACATGATGGTTGGTATCAAGATTGATGTCATTACATTAACTTGGTTACATTGTCAATATCCTCAGTGCAGTAGATAAAGGAAAACCTATGGATTAGTTGAAAATTGAAACCTTCCGCAACAGATAGCAGAAAGTTCCAGTCTAGTTTAGTAATCTTTGTGCTAGGCGCCATATTATGGTCCTCTTATTTGGAAGGCATATTTGGTGCTGTATCATGAATTCATGATTCATTCTAATTCATTGGGACATGCTTTAGGAGTTAGAATTGTATCAAATTAATATGAAGCTTGCATTTTTTCTTTTGTGTTTATGTGTGTTGCATTTTCTAAATAAGTCTTTTTATGATTGGGTTATTGATTAACAGACTTTAACATGCAATTACCTTGAACTCGTTTTCTGTGATTTCAACACTCCAGGGTTTCTTCTACGAGAAATCAAAGATTTTTGGCGAGTTGATTGCTGATGTCTACACTGTTATGTCCCACTGACGGTATAAATAAGAACTTCAAACCAGAAGATCGCAGAGCTTGTTTGTAGAGCTGAGAAGGCCATATATAATCTAGGTATAAAACACTCCTTTAAGCACATGTTTCAGATGATATACACGTGATATTTCTTACTTCCACATTTCTAATTACATTCTAATTCCAGCACACCACAAGTGTTGCCATAGAGCTAAAAGTTTAACATGCAAATGCATTCACTGGCAGCAACGGAAACTACTTGCATGGAAGCTTGCTCATTCTTCAGGGACTGCAGAGGAGTGCGGCGAGTGGCTGAAGGAAACACACTCTTCAAGTACTAGATCGCCAGGAGATATGGAGGAATTGAATGGACCCAACAATAAGAAAAGTAAGACTGAAGGTTCTAACTAGTTACAAAAAAAAAAATTTGATCAGCATGTTGATATTTGAGGGAAAGTTATTTGACACAAAATGTACAAGTTCAGGTTTAATGGAAGTACTTGCATTTCACCACCGTTAAGCTTTGCCTGCTGTTATATTTGGTAATCTGAGTATCTTCATCCACGTCCACAGGTACACTCTAAATAAACCATAAATAATGTGATGTCTTATTCTCACCTCATTCTCATCTGTTAGTCTGTTTAAGGTAAACATTAAAACATAGTAAAGAATAGGATAAGCTACCCACAGACTGGGCAATCAGAAACTTGAGGGTAGAAAATCACCCAAGTAAAATGGGGCTTCAGTGATTATACAACATCAAAAATACTTCGAATTACAGCATGTGTTGCTAAAGTAAAATTACATGAAATACACAACAGTTGAGGATTAATCTACAATACTTAAACACACTGATGCTCTTAGACTGCCAATTAAGTAATGGCCTCTTCGGTGATGACTTCTTTTACTTTTCGTGACACCTCTTGATTTGGATGAGAATGTCGGAAACACACCATGGAAAACTCAGGAAATGGTCACTTGCCATACCCTTGTTGTAGCAACCCCAGTAACGATGATGATATGTAACATGGTACCATGCGGATGCTTTTGCTGCATACATACTGATGTCAGTTCCGATATCTGATGGATCATCACTAGTTGGCTTCTCCATAAACCATGTTCTTGCTTCCTTCTTCAGTGACTTCACGGCGTAGTTAATCGACTCGGGGTCCTTTCTCTTGTTGAAGAACTTTGATACATTGGTGATGTTTCCGCTCAGTATTTCAGCTTCAGTGGGAATACCATAATAGTCCATCAGCTTTCCCAGCTTGTAGTCATACTCACTTTTGTATCTGATGGCATCTTGGATGTAATCTTCAAATCCATCTACCTCCATGTCAGGATCATAAAACCTCATAGCCACATCTCTGGTGAAGGAGTTGAAAGAATGTGATCCTAGCTCAATATTTTTAACCTGTCGGTAAAGCTTCCCAATCACACGCTTGGACTCGTAGGTAGATCTATCAGTCTTTTCCATGAAATCTGGGTAAGATTTTACGCGCAGATTAGGCGGTAGTTGCACTATCACACCGGTTTTAGGAGAGTCCACAGCATGAGAGTGGAGCTTGGCGAGCTCAACACTTTTATAACTCATAGCCTTCTCTCGTTCAATATCTGAAGTGACAAGATGTGCATTTGAAATGATGCCCAAGTTGTCATTTACAATGTAGTTGGTAAAAGACTCGGCAACTTCCTGAAATGTAACACAGCAGAACAAAGTATCAACCATCAAATCATGTTTGAGTATACATACCGACTACACCTGATATTCTAAAAATTACAATACCTCAATCGTAACATCGTGATCCAATTCCACAACTGGTGCTGGAGTATAGCTCATCGGATTAGTTTGGCGACGAGGAATCAATTCACGATCCCAGCTAACAAAGTAATCATCTCCATCTAAATCACTGCCTGAGCATTCATCAGGATGAGGCCTATTTAGTGGAAAAAGAAAAGTTGCAATCAGTATATATAGTCACTGTGGTGAAGGCAAAATACTAATAACAAAATATTCATAAAGACTAAGCATCAAGCAATCTGAAAGTTACCTCTTTCCTTTTTGTGGGAACACAACACAATCCACCATGTGGTGCAGCGCCGGCACGTCCACAGCCATAAGAACACGCACATCTCCAGGGTGTAGACAGGGGTTTTTAGCAACTACTACTTTACCCTCAACAGTAAAATTACCTTGGCTTGCAGTTGAGGTTGTGTTGTTGCCAGTGAAGAGAGCATGGCGAGAACATTGCACAAATACCTGACCATATTCCAATGTCCTAGTTTCATCCAGACATCCCATCAGAGACCTTCCTTTTTGAACAAAAATCCGTGTTTTGGTCCGAAGTTCGGCCAGTTTTGATGCACATAATGACTGCAGCATCAACGAGAGAAACGGCTCGGCATTTGGCTCGTAACACATCAACATTTCCTTCAAAATGTTGGTGGCCTCTCCTTGAAACATCAATCCCAGTGCCTGCTGTGCTTTAAGTGGATCAGTTAGAATCCCTTGCAACTGATTCATTGCTTGCTTCTGCTTCTTCTCAAAAACATGATCCCTAACTCCAAGGGTGGACAAAAGTGTAATCAGTTGACGATTCAGGAAACAGGGCTGGTACTTGGTCCATGTTATGACATCTAGCGTTGTGTTGCGTGATTTGAACTTGTGCATGCTCTTTCTCAATGCCAGCTTCTTTGACAATGTTGGATCAACTGCCACAACACCTTTGTAGCCACCATATCGGATTTGAAATGCGGATGGAGTAGAACTTTTCCCACATTTTCTTGCCACTCTTTCAGCAAAATCAGCAGATATCTTCCCAATTCCGTCAGAGAAGCAATATTTGGTTCCTTCAATTTCAACATCAGGAATGACTTCAATTTCATCTGATCCAACACTAAAAGTCTCCCTGGATGAGCTGAAAGACTGACCAAGCCTGGCACCATATTTAGACACATTTTTTATGTCACTAAAATCGCCCATCCAGTCTCTAATCCCTTGTGCAGTAAGGCCCTTTCTGGAAGCAAACATCCATACAGAATTCTCTCGCAACTGACTTGCCGAAAATGCCAGAAGCTCAAACTTCTTCTCACCAATCACTATCCCATCTCTTAGAACAGAAAGTATCCTTTCATAAACTCCAGTTCTTCTTTCCTCTTCTTCACAACGTGTCCGCGGACACAAATCTATAGACCTCATCTTCCCCAAGTCCTCATCAACGAAAGAAACTCGAAGAAAATTGTCAATATCTTCAGGATAGTTTCTTAAAACACGATTGGAGAGATTTACCTCCGGACCACAGAAGTATACTTTAGTCGGTGTAATCAGAACTCTGTGTACATAGACAAAGCTTTCATCTAAAGAAATATATGGTGACTGAGGAATCCCCATGTACGTGTTGTACTGCTTAAGAAGCCACCTTGCAGGTTCATAGCAGCACTCCTTGGAGCTGAACAGCTTGTCCAGAGCGCACACTATATATTCAATTCTTGTACTAGTAGGATCTACTACGTTATAAAAATTAGCATCAAGAGCTTGCCCTGGAATACAACCATGCTGAACCAATGAATTTATCTTGAACAGGATTTTATATGGCAAGTTAATGCCTGGGGGTGGAGCCAGAATAGGACCAAGAGCTGAACTTGCAGAGAAGGTGTTACCTTCCTTCAGGGTAAACTGTCCCTCATTCTCTATATACTGCACACAACTCCTGTGTAGATCAGGAAGTGAATACTCAAATGGAAGTTCCAAGCATACAGAAGAGGATTTCCCAATGCAGCATGATGGAGTGAAATCAACTTCTCGAACCCAGTTATTTTTCACAGTTACATCTTTCTTATAAATCCGAGGAGCACCACGAAACTGGCAAGATGAGGAAGACGAGAAAATGTTAGATTTTTTCCCCTGGCGACGCAGTCCAGCACTCAAAAGCATTCACGTCGAAATATATATATATAGTGCTCAAATACTCTGAACTTTATCAAAAGTTCAAAGCTGAAATAGTGGTTACATATGACATCAGACCTAAATTTCACTCTGAGAAACCATATTTCTGTATATTATCCAATGCTAGAAGTCACTGCGTTTTATGTAAAACACAACATGAGTCTAAACCTTATAAAATATTGATGCTTAATCACACCCTAGAAGTATTCATTAGTGAACTCATAACTGTAGCTACCATAGAATATAGTTTATTTTGCAAGATAATGTAGCTGAAGAAGTTACTAGGATTCAAATGGAAGTATCAAGTATATAAACGATATATGATCCGCAGCAAATAGGGGAAAAGGAAGTAAGAACTTTTAACAAACCTGGATGAGAAGAAACTTTGTAAACTGACCATGTGGACAATACAGCTCAATCTGGCAAAGAGTGTCAGATGGGAGCTCGAGCTTGTACTCAACACAATCATAGGAGAATTCCAAGTGCACATATTTCAGTTCCTTCCCAAATTTCACAGAAACATCTGATTTTGTCCAAAGCACCGAAAACTTCTCCTCAGATATCTTGCATCCAAAGTGAAGTGTCACAAGTTCCTCCAAGACTGTTGATCTTGGTGCTATGTCACTCTTCCATTCGCGAGCTTTCAGATAAGACTTTCGATACAGCAGGCTTTTATCATTGGCTAATGGAAATATTATTTCAGCACATTCTGCAGTTGAGAATTGAACTATGGCAGATGTTCTTGATGCTCCATGTTTTGGAGGAAGAACATTGGCAGAGAGAACAGTTCCTTCTCCGGTATACTCCTCCAGAAATTTTGTCACTGCTTCTGGAGACTCGTCAGGGTGAAATCCATACAAGGACACTGTCTTGACCATGGTGACTAGTTGATAATGGCAATTGCTGTTTCAAAGTAAAAACTAGAATTAGTAAAGGGAATGCTCTGACAGAAAATTCAATGACATCTCATTAGACAAGAAGATAACTAAAAGAGCTAAAAGAACGTAATGCAAAGCTCACATTGACTTTTGGAATGTAAGCTCAGAGGTAACAATGCTGTTTTCTGTGGATGAAGCAAAGCTCATGAAGTCCATATATATAGGAAGGAAAAGAGCTCAGAGGTCAAAGAATGGTCCGCAAGTTTCAGGAATATCTCCCACAGTGTAACTACGAAAAACTTGTCATGGCAGTTCTCTTTTTTCTGTTTTGGCCATAACTTGTCATGGCAGTTATGCTTAGTCTGCAGAATCTTGCCTCTGTTTTTACTTAGAAACAACGGCTGTCATGATCTCATGCTTAACAGAAATGACTTTGTCACTGGTCAGCTTTGAGGAGTCGAATCGCCTTTCGTCACGTAGCAAAGTACACAATTTCTGTTGTGCTTCAAGTATAATGCTAAAGTAATAAATTCTTAATCTAAGATTTCATCCAATTAGGATTGTTGGTTGATAATAATGTAATTGACAAAATATGGTACACTAGGTCACTAGAATTATTTGATCACACCCTTTGTCCAGTTTAGTTTATTTTGTTTGTTTAGTTGATGTTGAAAGTGAACATTGACAAAGAATGTTATGGAAGTTAAGGGACCGATGAGCCCCAATGGCTTAAACCCTTATGACAAGGTTCAGGCCATGAATCTTCTAGAATCTCACCAAGGGGGAACAAGGACCTGTAACTATGTTCCCCATAATGATGAACTTGACTCCTTGGTGAGCAAGGTTTAGACCAGTGAGCATGCAAATGAATAAGACTAAAACAGTGCCTAGAATTTAAGTCAGCAATAAAGGGTGCTTTTTGGATGATATGAACTTGCTCTGAAAGGAGTTGGAACTTGGAGCCAGCAATCGCACTATAGCATCATCATAGATTCCCTTAAAACCAACCTTGGCTGGCAAGCCTAATGTAAAGGCTACACACGCTCCCTACAAGTGTACAAGATCAAGGAATGCAAATGTTAATTAGTATTTCATATAAAATTTAGTTTAATAACCTTAATTTTATGGTTAAAATCAGTTCATTCAATTTTTTTTAAAAATCCATCATTTTAATACATTTAACTTTTAAATGCCTACAACTTAATCTAAATTTTCATGTTAGACTCCAAATATGATATTAGGTGCTGATGTGAAGCTGACAAAGAAGCCGTACATACTAGTATTGGCTCTCAAAATGTATGAAACGATCAAAAATAACTCTTATGATTGTTTTCCCTTATGACATGTCATACATATTGAGAGCTAACACTAATATGTAGAGCCTCATTGCTGACTCCACATTAACATATGACATCATATTTGGAGTCCAATATGAAAATTTGGATCAAAGTGTACACATTTAAAAGTTAAGAGTACTAAAAAAATGAATTTGGAAAAAGATGGACTAAACTGATTTTAACCCCAAAGTTCAAGGTAATAAACTGAATTTTATCCTTCATACAATGTCTTATACAAGCAATAATTTTGTTCTTCTGATGGTCTGAAACTATAAATAACGAGCAATAAGTATTTAGATTCTGGGTCTGGCACTAACTGTTGTCTTCATGTTCAAAGCAACTTTTTGCATTCTTACTTTTTTGGTCTTTTTGGTCATCCGACTTCGTTTACAGCTTCCAAAATACTGTCTTTCTGATTTCATATAATTATTTAACACATGAAAACGTCCATATCTGCATCTATATGAGGTATTTCAGTCGAAGATTCAACACAACAAACTCTCACCATGATGAGACACAACTGTCAATTTAAAAATTTTAGGACATTTACTCCTCGAAGATAGGGCTCACCATAGGGATAAATAATGGTAAATAGAGTTAATCGCTACTACCAGCTTTGAGACGTTACCCGAATTACATGATTTTTCAACCATAAACGTATTTCACCATTCAGGTTATATCTTATTTCACGACTTTTTTGAGTTTGAATGTTCTACGGAGAGTTTGTTTTTGAAACGGAACATTTATTTAAAACTTAGTAACCAAGTAATATTAGTAGCCACATCCTGATTCCGATGATCAAACTTGAGAAATGAAAATCTGAGCGTCTGATATGACCATCATGATAAAATACATGTATGAGAAAAATCAACTTGATCCGATAACGTTAAGGGCTTGATCCGGTTGGGCAATCCCTTAAGTCAAACCCCTAAATGCACGGAAACTGTAATTTGATCATCTAAATTACGTATTTTGGCTGGATCTTCAACACAAAATAGTTTCAAATCGATGAGACACAACCAATGAATGGTCTTGACCTTAAACCTCAAAACCTTAACTGACGAATACCCTAAATATGAATCTCGTCGGGTAAAGCAACTATACTCAACGAATTTAAATATTTCTCGTCGGCTATGATATCTAAATATTTTTTATTTTATTTATTCTATAATAGCTGATGATAAATTCTTTTTTTCATCGATTAAAATATAGACTAAAGCAGATGAAAAAACTTTTAGCCGACGTAATTCCTTTTTCGTCGGCTAAAGTAATTTCGTCGACTAAAATTTCTCAACTTTAACAGATGAAATTATGAACTTTAGCCGACGATTTATAGTTTCACTCGCTAAAGTCCAGTATAGCCGACTAAAATTTTTTTGGCTGGCAAAAATTTTTTCTGGCTGGCGAAACTCTTAGGCGACGGAAAATCTTGTTCCGTCACTTATGTGCTCAAAATTTCAATCGAAAGGTTTCAAATAAACCCAACACCACCCTCACTCGAACACCACCACCATCATCCTCTTGCAATTCCTCTGCCCTCACCTCCTTTCCGTAACGGAACCGACGCCGACATATCTCCGTCGTATTTGGCATCGAAACTCTCCGGCGACATTTCTGCTGTCTTCAGCCACCATTTCCTCTGTGTGTGGTATGATTCTTGATGTCCTCGATGTGTTCTACAAATATGTATGATTAATTCCTCCCATCGATGATTTTTTGAAAATTTTGGTTGGTTGAGTAAGCTGTGTGATTTCGATTAAAAAAACACCGTAGATGATGAATTAAAAGGTAAACCGCCTATCCCTCCGACTATAAGTAACCCCACACCCTCCGCAAACGACAAAGCACAATGTATTCTGGGTCTGTTCCTTTTGTGTTGGGCCTAATGCGATTTTCGTTTTTGGAAACCTATTTAAGGGTGAGAGTGGTTCCTCTCTTAAATTTACCAGTAAATTTCAATTGAGCTGAGAAGAAGAAAGACACGATGAGGCCGCAATCCAAGGACCCATTCGAAGCCGCCTTCGAGGAGCAAGACGAATCCCCGCCCGATTCTCCCGCCGCCGTCGACGCCATACGCGCCTCCCTCGACGAAGACTACGACGAGGGCCTCCCTCCTGAAGAACCCCCGCCATCCACCGCCGCCGCACCAACCGCCGTCGCCACCGTAACTCCCACCGCCAAAGCCCTAACCAAGAAAAGCTCAGCGAAGCCGCCTCCTGCTCGGCCGTCGAAGCAGAACAAGGAGGAGGATGACGACGAAGACGAAGACAACGTCGATGTTGAGCTCGGGAAGTATCCGGCTACTGGCGACCCTGTGAAGATGGCGAAGATGCAGTTAGGAACTTTCTACCTTTGGAAATTTAAGCAATTTGTTTATGGAGTTGGTCTAATTTGATTTACTATAGTTCAGGATGTGATCTTTTAGTTTTCGAAACCCTAATTGAAATTGAAAATTGCTTTCTTGAGCGTTTTGGGATGATAATGCAGGACTAGTGTTAGCCTTTTGAACTGACTGCTGTGTTGGAATGATCCTTTTAGGGCTATTTTATCACGATTCTCGGAGCAGCAGATGAGTAGGTATGAGTCGTTTCGGAGGGCTGGGTTTCAGAAGTCCAACATGAAAAGGGTATGATTTCTTTTTTATTTTAACTTGTAGAAGATTTATGTGGTTGATGAGCTCTATGTTTGGAAATTGTTTGTCAGTCGATTTTTTTAGTGTTATTATTTCCTTGTGCATTGATGTTAATGTGAATTGTTCGTTTGTCTGCAGTTGCTAGCAAGCATCAGTGGAACTCCGAAAATATCGGTGCCAATGACGATTGTAGTGTCGGGGATAGCAAAGATATTTGTTGGTGAACTTGTTGAAACAGGTATGATGCTTTTCTCACATTAGAGTTAATAACAGCATTGTGATGAACCAGAAAATTAGTACAGGATATTGAGTAACTAAGGGTTTATGTCTCATCAAAGGACTCTTGTCTTATTTTGCAGCCAGAATGGTTATGTCAGAGAGGAGAGAATCTGGGCCGATTCGACCATGCCACATTAGAGAATCATACAGAAGATTAAAGCTGGAAGGCAAAGTCCCCAAAAGATCAGTTGGAAGGCTTTTTCGGTAGATGGAACAGATTTAAATTCTGTACTGATTGACAGGTTACTGACCAAAACCTTGTTCGATACATAGATTTCAACATAGCAATTTAGCTTTGTACTGCTTTAGGTTTAACTGTTAAAGTGATTTGATTGAGAACAATCAAACCCCTCAAATCATTTTCTAATAATACCTGCATTAAATAGGGGGCTTTCCTGTTCATGTTAAGTGTAGTAGTAATTGTTCTTCCCATAAAGTCGTTCAGTTTGACTTTCCTCATCCCACCATTTGAAGGCTTATCCTAAGTAGTGTCTGGTGGTTGGATAAAGATTGTTGAGAAGGCTTTGAATCAGTAGACTTTTGTTCAATTGGTTTAAATATCATTCAGGATTTGCGACTTGGAAGACTTTAAATATCATTCCTTAGTTGAACATTATTGTTCATCCTGGGTTCCTGCATATATATGTAGTATTGTGACTGGAGTAGATGTGAGAAAAATGTCATGATCCCATGGAGTAGATGTGACTGCTGAAATAGGGAGATCTATTAGTATTATTGTTAGTTAGTTTAGCTGTAACAAATCAAATATTCTGAAGATAGATAGTTCAGTCTTACAGTGCTCTGACTATATGTGCTGAACATTGCAAACACTTTATTTTAGTTTAACTACTAGTCTGTAATGTTATCTTCTGCAATTAACACTTGCGGCTGGAAACTGTTTCATGAGTTTTGTAAGAAATTGATTGATTAGCTGTAATACTTGTAGTCTCAGTTTTTTTTCTTGGCATTATATTTGTAGGTCAGCTCATCTGTAACTTGGATATGCCGATATGGGATGTAGACCCTGGGAGAGAGGCATTTCTTGAGGACCTAGTTTGATGGTCTTTGGGAAACATGAAGAGCTAAAATCATAGCAAGTTGCATAATACTGTTGATTTCGAACATTATGTGTACATTAATGTTCTTGTGTGGGTATTCTATGGACCCTGCGAGCGTTATTTGAATATGAATTGCTATTGGTACTTGATGCTTTTTTACATGGGGGAATGAGTTTATAATAGGCATCTGGTATGATTTGTCATTTGTTTGGCAGTTATACCTGCTTGTAAGATCATTGAACTCCATCTCGGCAGGTCGATCTGAGCGTGGCCCGTAGCCGGCGGCTTTGGGTTCGCGGATTTTCCCCTAACATAAAAGAACCAGTTTGTTGCAAATGAGATCAAATTGGGAAATGAATGGGATTCAGGTTTTGGCTTTTTGGGATCAATGCAGGGAAGAAGATTGGAGCTTTGGGGATAGGATAATATTGTGTCTTATCATATCTTTTGGTTCAAAATTGGGCGTACTTAGATTCACGAACAGAATGTGCTGTCAAACCAAAACGTAATTGACATTCCTTTTAATCTCAAAATAAATCCTGTAAAATGATGAAGATTGAAGAGATCAAATTCTCGGCTGTGGCCGTGGGAAAATAGGATCTGATTTAGGTTCTACACGTGTCTGATGTCTCTTAATTATATATTTTTAATAATATAATCATAATTTTAACTGTTTAATAATTTAATTAACCAATAAAATTAATTTTATAAAAAAAATCAATGTAAAATAAGATTGTTTGCTATCAAACAAATAAACAGTTCTTACTAAAGTTAAGACTTATAATCAATCGTTCATTTGATTGATGTATCTGATTGAGCAAATAATATCTTTTTATATTGATTTTTTCTATAAATGATTTTAATTAATTAATTAAATTATTAAATAGTTAAGATTACAATTAATATTGTTAAAAATATTTAAATAAGAGAGATTTTGCGCGGCTGTGATGGTGGTAATAAATGTAAATGGGCCTAAAGTTGCAAAATACAGACCAACAAAAGAAGCCCTATTAGACCAAGTCCCGAAGTCAGCCTTCAGCCCTTCACCATTGCAAACCAAGTAGTACCAACAAGAGCTTCATCTCTTCTCCTCTATCAGCTTCCCACACCCTTCTCTTCTATATAAATTCATCTCCATCACCCACTTTGGGATCTGCCTCTTGTTTCCTGCATCGCAGCCCCTCTCTGTTTCTCTCCCAATCTCTCTCTTCCTTGTCAGATTGTTTCTGAAGAAGACTAGATTCTGTCCACCACCAACTGAGCTCCTTCTTCTCTACCCATTGTTGATGAATAAGAAGAGGAGCCATTCTTTTCTCCTCATGTTTTGATAAGAGAGTGATTGAAAATCCAGCGGATGATGATGAGGTCTGCGTCTGTGGCTCCTCTTCATTTTTCTTGGTTTTTGACCCAGTGATTGCTTGATTCTTGGGGATCCGATTTTCATCTTGTTTTTCGTAAGTTTAACCTGTTCTTCTGTTCTCAATACTCGATCAGTTTACTGGATGAGATCTTCTTCTGCCTTCCGTTTTTCAACTTGGTTTGTGAAAATACCAGCGTCGGTTTACAGGATATTTATTTTCTTCTAAATTCTCAATTCTGTTAATTCTGTTTTTACAGATACCAGAGAGTGAGTCCAGATTGTGTTCCTCTAAGCAATGGCATGAAGTCTAGCAGCATGAGAGCTGTACCTAAAGAAGATATGATGACAGAAAACACAACCAGCACAGTCGCTTCACTGGAATCCAATCCCTTCAGATTCCGAGACCCAAGTCCCCTCTTCCAATTCGGAGGCCTACCCGGTGATGTGCTGCTCCAGTGGGGCCACAAAAAGAGGTCCCGGGTTTCGAGAATCGAGATCCGGGTCTTGGGCTCCTCATCAGCCCAAGCAAGACAAGCCAAAGTCCAAAGGAGAGCGGCTCATGCTGCGGCGGTGGCAGCTCACAAGTCCATGCCGCCGCCGCCTTCCGCCTCAACGTCGTCATTTTCGAATGGTAGACTCAGGAAGGAAGCCTCAGGTTTGCTTCCAAACAGGTACCGCCCGGAGCTTCTGTTTCTTTTTTTCCTGTTTGGATGGAGAACATTATTTTCACTTGTTTAATTTTTTCCTTAAGTTTTTTTGTTCGATCTTGTATGGAAAAAGGTAAAGTCTTTGTTCTCCGATCACAGTTGTCTTAGGTAAAGCTTCCATAGGAGGTAACTATCCTTCTTTTCTAGACTTCCAAGGTAAAGTCTTCTTTTCTCGGGCATCAATTACTGAGCCCATGTCACCCTTTGTGGTGTGTTGCTCTCCCTTTGTGGATTATTCTGGCCTTGTCCACCACGGGAGGGCCCAGTTCCACATATAGATATCAACCGGTCCCAATATTTTTCAGATATTTGGTCACCCACACCAAAAGAACCCATCAATTATCTGTGAGCCTTCCTGTGAACTTGTGTGGCCGCACGCTTAAAGTGCATTTACGCACTTACCTATTAGATTGTGGGTGGTCACGCATGGGTTCATCACCCCCATTTTCGTTGGTTACGGCTCTTGGATTTGGTTCTCAGTCTTCTCTTGTCAGCTTCTTCGCTTCCATGGCTTGGGTCACGATGGTGGATTGTATGGTGTTGTTATGATTGTGGATTTCAATATTATTTGTATAATGAGACCTGATCGGTATCAGTTACTCGGGCATCAGTGCTCCAATTTATTACTCATTATCTCACAATTGCTAGTGGCGATGGCAACGACAATACTAGCATACTTGAGTGTTAGGCGTGGTAGATTAGTTGGTATTGTTGTATTTTCTTATTTGTTTGTAGGACGTTCGATCCATAGATTAGCGAGCTATTGGTTTCCTCTCACTCTTTCTAGTCTGATCGAGTTGGAGACTTATGCTCTTTGTTCTTAGTTGTATTTATGTCTTGCGTTTGCGGGTGTTGTAATTGGACTTGTCCCGCGATTAATGAATTAGTCATTTTTCTCCTAAAAAGGGTAAGGCTTCCAATTTGTGTCATCATCATGTTGGGTTTGCAGGCTTTAAGAGGTTTTGTTCTGTTGTGGGCATGATCCATGTTCTTGTTAAACTGATCTGTTCTGTTCAGTTTTAGCTGTAAAAGATTACATCTTTTTAGTTGACCCCCTTACCCTTGAGCTTGACCTACAATTTCATAAATCCAATCTCTCTTATTATTAGTGGTAGTGGGCAACCCAACATGGTCTGGTGTTTGTTCTCACTCTGTGTGTTTTCAAATTTTGCAGTTGGGTTAGGTTTTAGAATATTGTTCATATATCCCTCTGTCCTTTGTCCTGATCTTGAAAGGCCACCCAATCCTTCTCATCTCTTGGAAACACTGTCTTCCCTAATTTTTTGCTTTAAAAAAATTAATTGGATTTCTTAGGACATGGATTTTTCTTGGAGGTTGTGAGTACTAGTAATTTCTGAATTGGAAGAGCACATCACATATATGGTGTATGATTAATAGGGTTTCTCTTTAAGTTGGGTATTAAATTTCTCTTTTTCTGCTTCTGTTTCCCTTTTTGATTTATGTACCAAGTCTTCAAAGTTTAGAACAACTTCATCTACTATACTAACTCCAAAGTCTCCACCTTTTTCATCCAATACAAAGCACCCTCCAGCCATTGATTTTAGTCTCTTCTCTTTGGCCATATGACCAGGAATTTGGAAGATCGATCCGCTGTGGTTAATGGGTCACCCTCGAGAAGCACTGTGGTCGGGAACGGCCGTGCTGCTTCTAGATCTATAGCCCGGAAAAGGTCTCCTCCCCCAGAGAAAAGTGAGAGAAAGATGGCTTCTTGCTCAGGAAGATCAGCCAAGGATGACAAGGCAAATGGGTCATCTGATCACCGGGCAATCCATGTCGATTCGGGCTCATTACAATCGGAACAAATAGCTGGAGCTGCTAACCATTCTGTTGCATCAGGAGCTGAAAAATTGAACCATGAAGTGGTCGAGTGGCCGAGATTTTACTTGGCTTTGTCAAGGAAGGAGAAAGAAGATGATTTCATTGCAATGAAAGGCATGAAACTGCCTCAGAGACCCAAGAAGAGGGCCAAGACCATTGACAGATCCCTTCAGGTAGAAATACTCATCGCCCATTCTTGGTTAATCTATTTGATTTTGGTTTTTGGGTAGTTGAGAAATTGAAACATGAATTTTAATTTTGTGTGTTTTTTTGTTTTGGCAGTATTGTTTCCCAGGGATGTGGCTATCTGACTTGACAAGGAATCGCTATGAGGTCAGGGAGAAGAAATGTGTGAAGAAGGTAAATGCTGTGCCCTCCTCTTTCTTTGCATCTTTGTCCTTTCTTTGTTTTGGATAATCCCTTAGCTCCAATACCCAAAATGAATGGGATGTCTTTCAGCTTGCTCATTAGCCGTTCTAATCTGTCTTGTTTCACCTCAAAAGCTCCTCCTTAATATGGGGGAAATAATTTTGCAAGACAACTAGATCCCACTAATAATGAGATCATTATTTATTTGTTTGTGAATTTTCCAATTAATTTCTATCCTAGGGTTTTTGCCTATACTTTGACAAGTGAAGATGAACTAACATCTCTAAGTTCTGTTTTACCTTTTTTTGGTTACAAAATTTT
This sequence comes from Comarum palustre, assembly GCA_951800085.1. NCBI lineage: Eukaryota > Viridiplantae > Streptophyta > Magnoliopsida > Rosales > Rosaceae > Comarum > Comarum palustre. The sequence continues at coordinate 16,054,223 of OX637587.1, read as the reverse complement.
GATCTGCCTTTAATAAAGTAGTCATGATTTCAAGGGTCCCAAAATTTAAAACGAGAAGAAACAGTCACGAGGATCCTTTGAGTGCCATGATAAACGGCAGAGGTGAAAATTTCATTGGACTTTCTCACATTTTTTTATTAATATTATTTTGTTAACCGGAGCCAAATGTGAATTTCACATTCCATTATTATCTATTTTCGTTGAGGTTCAGAGGGACACTGCAGTACTAATGTAGGTTAGTTCGGAGGTTCAGCCCTCATGTTTGGTATCCTAGAGGGACACTGCACCCGACATAATGCTTAAGCTATGTTGAAATTCTATTACCGTTGCCAGCCAGATAGCATTACGAATACGAGCTATATATGTATATTTACCGTATTAGAAATGGAAAATTAGCGTAACATATAATGAAAATTTGTCTCTAAACATTATGTTGATTTTGGAAATGCAGCAGAAGCGAAAGGGGCTCAAAGGGATGGAGAGCATGGAAAGCGAATCCGAGTAGCAGTAAAGTCCATCCCCAATTAATTTTTTATTTCATTGTAAACAGAAGTGGGAAATGATTTAAAAAGTCCGACCAAAAAAGAAGAGAAGGTGTGCGAGAGATGGACCTCTCCGAGCACCACCATCAGGGACAAACACCTTTTTGTAGTCCACATGCCCTTTTGTAGGACAATGTGTTATCCCCCTGCCGTGATCTACGAGTTTTGTACAGTGGACGACATGTCGCTAATGATATGTGAGCAATCGACTAGTAGTAGAGCTTCTTTCTAAATTAGCGAAATCTATTTGGTTTCTATCGTTTTTTTATTCTTGATAAATTCTGAAATAATGGAATTTAGATTTCCATCATTTGAGACTCTATTAATTATAATTTTTATTGTTTGGATATGTGGATTTAAAATGTGTGATAGATTAAGAAAATTTGAAATTGTTGTAAATATTATATTATATGTGGATGTCTATGTAAATACTCGTTAGTTAAGTCTTTATGATGTAAATTATAATCTTATATAAAAGAGCTTCATGAGAATGAATGATAATTCTTCCTTCTATTTTCTATTCTCACTCTTTTTATCTAATATTTAGTTTATAACACGTTATCAGCATGTTTTTGTTCATTCATTTTAAGAACTCTATGATAATCTATGAGATGTTGATGAAACTTTTGTTACTTATTATCTATACTCACGATCTATGAATTCATTTTTATTTGATTCTATCTAACCTTTTACGATTTGTTTACATATATGATTTATTTATATTATTTAATTTTATGATTACAATTGTTTTTACTGATGAGCTTGAAGTTTCATCAATAATATTTAAACTTGAATTTTCAAGATTATGGACCTAAAGTTCAATATTATATTAGAATCGCAATTTTAATTGTTTGTATAAACCAGAAGTTTTGTGTGTGTACATATGATCCGTTGTTTATGAAATCTGAAATTTCGATATTGATATTTATTTCTTATAAATATGAAGTTCTAAACAACATAACTGGATCTATTATGATCGATGTGATTTATATATGATGAAAAATTATTACTTGAGACCCATGAATTTATTGTTGTCGGTGTTATGTAAATTATTCACTTAGATCAAGAATATATGTTCTGATATTGAATATATTATAAGTATTAAGCCGAGTCCTTGATGCCTCACATCAGCCATTGTATTAGGTATTAAGGTATATGGGTAAAATTCTTTGTGTCATCATATTGACAAGATTATGGAAAGACACGTATCTAATGGGAAAGTTCATGTCGTTTCAACCTTTCCTGGTTCACATAGGAACAAGTACTAACCCATTTATAACAAAATGTATTCTCTTTTCCTAGAGGCATAAACTACAAGCACTTGCCCTCACTTGCATTTGCAGCCGACAGATTCCTCGATTAGTTCTTCTATGACGATATTTCATTGCATGCAAGGTGCACGCCCTTCTCACTATCTGGCAACGGCACCCTTATTCATTGAAAGAATGGTTCCTAGCTTCCATGACGCTATGCAATCCAGTATATAAATAGATCAAGGAAAAGGAATATGTTTCAGCAAGATTGCACCAATTGTATTTGGGTATGGGACGGGATGAGACGGGATTGTAGTTTTAAAAATCAATCTCGCACGGGACGATCCTATTCGGCATCGGGACAGGATCGGGATCCCGCAACGAAAGAAAAAAAATAAAAATACAAAACTTAGATAAGAGAAATTGATCTTAAATTCTTGAATAAATTATATTTTTTTATAAAGTTAATGTGTACTCATCTAATATTGATAAGAGTTTTATTGTGTATAATATTTCATGGTGTTATTTTTTTCATATGGTATAATTATCTTAGTTCTAAACTCCTAACTCTTTATAAGTAGAAAACGAACAAAAATTGTAAAAATGAAAAGGAGATCAACAACCAATTAATTAAATGTTTGCAATTTATATCTAACTAATTAATTAAGATCTCGAGAAAACTCTTAATCTTGAAAAATCAAAAGAGCTCTATCTATCGCTACTTAGATTCGTTGTGACGGTCGATATATTTCATATGACCATCCTCACCAAATGGAAATGAATTATCTAACTCTTGTCATGTGAAACTAGTACTTTGAATTTAGTTTTAAATTTTAGATGTTTCATTGAACGTGTTTGAATTCATTGTAAGAGTAAACACCTTGGTTACTGCAATACGACCAAGGAATCAAAGAACGGTTTTGGAAGATATAATATTGAAGTAAGACACTATAAAACTGACAATCTGAAATACAATCCAAATAAACTCACAAACAGACCCCTGGACGAAGATGCGGCACCTATCAACCGCCAATGAATGGAAGTGTGCCACCTCATCATAAACTATTAAAATCTAAACCCTAAAGATGCACGATTGAACAACTGGGCAAAGAGATGTGGGAAACGGGTGATGCAATCAGCTATTAGAGCAAATGCACATGTACGGGCAAATGTAAAGGATAAGTTTTGTCTCCTATTTGGTAATTTTGTCTGCCATTTTTATTATTTTCATTCACTCATAAAGGGTAAGACTTAAGTTGTCGATCATCATCTAAATTTTTATTTGTTTCTTCTCAAATTTGTCCTCATTTTGTTCTTCTATGTTTTTGTCTTCTTCTACTCTTTCTCTTGTGAAGCAGACCTCAACCTCGATCTTGATCTTGAATGTTTGTTAGGAGATGCAGACCCAAACTTTGAAATTGGTCTAGAAACTGGTCAATTGGTAGAAATTTCTCATAAACTCATACCCCCTCTTCTTCTGTGAATTCCCATATGAAGCATAAGATGAATTAAAAGTGTTTAATTATGATGAGGGAAGGAGGATATATGTTTGGAGAGCATACTGTGTTAATATGGAAACAAAGGAAAATCGAAAGGGTAAAAGAAAACCACTAACAAAACCCATAAACTCTTTTATGGTTTTCTTTCACTGATTGGAATTTTATACAGAATTTTCTATCTTTGAAGGTAAACTTTGTACATTGTGTGTTGACAACTTATAGCTTTGATTAATTGAGATTGTTTTTGGCTTTGATCAATATGGGTGGACTTTGCATCTAGGTTTTAATCGGAAGAATTGCTTTCACAAAACTATGAAAAGAAGATGAAGAGGCAAACACAATATACAAAATAAGGGCTGTTCTGTCATTTTCTTCATATACTCGTCGACTAGATGAAGAGGCAAGACTTGCCTGTAGGCTTTTCCGACCAACTTTTTAGTCGGGCAACAAACAATAATGCACCATAGTTTTGGTTTTTTAGGAGTCCAGACCATGGTCTTGCCTCCGCTGCACTTGCTCTTAGTAATTTTATACTTATCACTCCAACGGATCCACTTCCACCGCAACCAACAAAAGTATTCTCTTAATTCATACCAATTCCATAAGTCAAAATAAGACCAATCAGGAAACCCAAGACAAAGGTGTTGTGATATCACTCATTGCACTCAAGTCATCTTTATACACCAAGTTATGTGTCTTGTACAAGGAACAACACATGCCACCTCTAGCAATCTCCAACGATCCATTCATAAGCTTCCACTTTCAATCACCAATATACTGGTGAAAACCTTATCTATCAAGAGCACTTGCAGACAATATGTTGACAAGCAAATCAAAAACGTGTCTCACATCCTTCAATGTCATATGGTAACCAAGATTAATCTCATTGCAAATGTCTCCAATTCCTGAAATCTTAGATCAACCTCTTACCCATCTTCAGTATCCCAAAGTTGTATGCTTTGTATGTAGTAAAGAGCTCCAGGTTGGAAATAACATGACAACATGCACCAGTATCCACTAAACAATCATGACCCTTGTCACCAATATATAAATTCTTGAACAGTAAGATCCCCTTAGACAACATCAGCAAAGCCATCATCATCTAGGTAGTTGCCCTTATTTTTGTCATATTTCCACTTTCGACACACCCCGCTTTATGTGGCCCTTCTCGCCACAATAGTGATACGCACCACTAAACTTCTGAACTGAATTCTTGTCTCTACCCTTTACAACAAGGGATTTTTCATGTCCATCATCTAAGCCTGCATCTTTTCTTCTTGTTTCATCGTTAAAAATGTTGTTCTTAACAGTATCCATAGACAATACACCATCAGACGCAGAATTAGTCAAGGTCACTGTAAAAATCTCTCAATTGTCCGGCAAAGTTCCTAGCAACAAACATGCTAGTACCTCATCTCCAATCTTCACACCCATTGTCACCAACTGATTTATCGCATTCTGGTAATTGTTCAAGTGTACAATAACACTTTTATCATCATTAATCCATTGTCACTTTTCACACGGAAACACTCTTACCTACCTCTTCGTGTATAACTTGTTTAGTGGGTTATATGCAAGTGTACAACATTGTGAACCAACTATACACAGAAAGAAATTTTTTAAAAAATATCATGAAATAAGATGTGATCGGAATACCGAAATACGACTATGGTATAAAAATCATTTCAATCCGGTAACGTTATGATCTTGATCGATGCGGTCAACCTTATTTACCCTAATCTTCCCTAAGGGAAGCCTTATCCTCGGTTAGTAGGCGTCCCCTAATTTTTACACGGGCAGTTATATCTCATCTCCGTGAGAGTTTAATGTGTTGAAAGATCGACCAAACTAGGTCACGAAGAGGTAGGTAAAAGTGTTTCCGTGTGAAAAGTGACGATGGATTAGGGTTGACTACTTCAATCGAGCCTCGAACGTTCGCGAATCCAGTTGAATTTTATAGCATAGATATGTTTCACTATAACGATTATATTATACGGTCAAATTTTCTTTTTATGAATTTAGTCATCGGAATCACAACATGTCTACTAATATGGTATAACTTGTTTAGTGAGTTATATGCAAGTGTACAACATTGTGAACAACTATACACAGGAAGCAAAATTTTCAAAAATATCGTGAACTAAGATGTGATCAGAATAAGGAAATACGACTCTAGTAGAAAATTCATTTCAATCTGGCAACGTTATGACCCCAATCAATGCGGTCAACCCTATTTAGCCTTAATCTTCCCTATGGGGAGCCCTATCCTTAGCTGGTAGACGTCCCCTAATTTTTATACGGGTGGTTACGTCTCATCTACATGAGTGTTTAATGTGTTGAATGTTCGACCAAACTAGGTCACGAAGAGGTAGGTATGAGTGTTTCTGTATAAAAAGTGACGATGAGTTAGAGTTGACCGCTTCAATCGAGCCCTGAACATTAGCCAATCCAGTTGAATTTTATACCATAGATATTTTTCATTATAACGATCATCTCATACGGTCAATTTTTTTTTATGTTTCATCAGAATCACAACATGTTTACTAATGTGGTATAACTTGTTTAGTGGGTTATATGCAAGTGTATGACATTGTGAACCGACCATACACAGAAAGCAAAATTTTCAAAATATCGTGAAATAAGATGTGATCAGAATAAGAAAATACGACTCTGGTAGAAAAATCATTTCAATCCGGCAACATTATGGCCCCGATCGATGCGGTCAACCCTATTTAGCTTTAATCTTCCCTATGGGGAGCCCTATCCTTGGTTGGTAGAAGTCCCCTAATTTTTACACGGGTGGTTACGTCTCATCTACGTGAGTGTTTAATGTGTTGAAGGATCGACCAGACTAGGTCACGAAGAGGTAGGTAGGAGCGTTTCTGTGTGAAAAGTGACGATGAGTTAGGGTTGACCGCTTCAATCAAGCCCTGAACGTTGGCGAATCCAGTTGAATTTTATACCATAGATATGTTTCACTAAAAAATCATATCATACGGTCATATGTTTGAAAAATCATATCATTTTATGAATTTTAGTCATCAGAATCACAACATGCTTACTAATGTGGTATAACTTGTTTCGTATGTTATATACACGTGTACAACTTTGTGAACCAAGAAGCAAAATTTTAAAAAAAAATCATGAAACAAGATGTGATCAGAATTGTGAAATACAACTATGTTTGAAAAATCACTTGTTTCAGGTAATGTTTGGGTCCTAATAAAAGTCGTCAACTCATTTTAAACCAAAGTCTCCAGCAAGGTAATGATTCCATTTTGATTTTGTCTGACTTTTTATAATCTATGGATTCTCATAGATTCTACATAATGACTACACCAATATTAGTCTTTAGAAACGACTTTAGTGAGGGATTTAATAGTATCGTCTCTATAAATTGTGATAGAGACGAAACATTTATAATCGTCTTTAATAATATTTGTGACACATTGCGATGCGTCTCTATAATAGTATAAGACATCCCTATAAGGTGGATCATAACCGGGGGTATCGAAATGACGAAGACGGCTCCCATTACTCTTACCTTACAATTTTGCTTGGCACCCAACATATCAGTTCATGTTTTTCACCATCTTCATTTCACGTTCAACAGCATGGATAGTAATAAAACTAATAATGCGAGCAAAATTGAACTGCATTTCTACGCAACTGCAAGTCACTTTACTGTCACTAGTATTTTAATCCGCACTATGCGCGTTTTAACTTGTTTTTATAAATTTACTTAATAAAAAAGAAAAAAAGTATATTCCTATGTATGTGAATAGTGGCTTTTATATGTAAAACTGATTACCATCATGTATGTGAATATGGTTTAACTTTCAGTCATTTCGATTATACAAACTACAAAGGGTGGATCCGACTTGGTTCCATTTCTCTATTTATTATTATTATTTGAAAAAAACATTTACTGAGTCGGCCCCTTCTCCTACCCAAGAACATTCTAAACCAAATCTTCAGGTAAAGCCGCACACAAACCATTAAGCTTGAACTCTATCCTTCTGCAGTAGATTTATATCAGTTCATTGAAAGGTCAAAATCAACATCATCAGACTAATCTTAGGTAATATTAGTTTGAATCAAGCAGAGAGGATACTCAGAGGCAATTTTAAACCCTTCTTGATATTCAATGATTCTGCTAATCATGGACTTTTCTAATGTTCTATTACTTATGATCACATCTATTACAAGCATGTAATATTAAGTAGTTGCAGAAAACGACAATCAGTAAGTCATGGCTAACTTGACACTGTATTAAGTGATATTGTGATAATATTAGAGAAGAAGCAGGCTTGCAATTTCACCCGTAATTAAACCATTTCAGTCCAAACTCATTTGCTCATGGAACTACAAGGCCCTTCCCCTCCAAATCATGTTTACTTGTGATTCTGGTGCAGAAAATAGGTAAGAGTGTTTATAATAGTATGATGCATATATATACAAATCGGATGTCTCAATGTACTAGTAGCTTACAAATTGCTAGAAACAAAGGAGCTATATTAGTCTGCGCCTAAAATTGATTTACTGAACAACTAGCATAATCCTGAGGAAGAAACTGTGGTGACCTAGCAGCACATTCATATACAATGTTTTTTTCTTTAAATGAGTTTGTTTTTTTAAATATAATACTTCATCAATTAACAACTATAAACAATTTGAACTGGATATTAGTTTTCATCAACTAACAAATTAATCAATAGTTCAAGATATTTTTACTGCTGTGACCTGTGAGTGAGACATCAACTACAACTGTAGATTCCGCAATGTCAGAAATGATAAAACATCTGAGAATCATGAAAAGGGTACAAGATGAGGTGAGGCAAGTGTTCAACATATCACAGTAAGTAAACGAAACAAGCATTAGAGAGATGTATTTAAAGTTGGTTATTCAAGAGGTACTGAAGTTACACCCAATTCTTCCCCTGTTACTTCTAAGATAATGTGGAGAAAATTGTGAGATTGAAGGATCTGAAATACCTGTCAAAACAAAGGTAATCGTGAATGCATGGGCAATCAGGAGGGATCCCAATCACTAGACTGAGCTGGAGACCTTTAATCCAGAGAGATTCCTTGATAGCTCTAATGATTACCAAGGAACAAACTTTGATTACATCCATTTGGTGCTGGAAGGAGAATATGCCCGGACAGATTATATGCTCTGGCTAATGTTGAGCTCCCAACTAGCAATGTTGTTATATCATTTTGATTGGAAACTCCTCAATGGACTGAAGGATGAAGACTTGGACATGACTGTGGACTTCGGCTCTGTAGTCCACCGAAAACACGACCTGCATATGATTCCCATTCCATATCATCATTCTTCAACTGAAGCAAGTTCAAAAATATAACCAAGTTACAGTTTGTTTTTCCTATGAGTGCAATTGTACTTTGATTATGTCGTACTTATGTTATCAGATGTCTGAGAACTATCCAAAGCCTAGTTGCAAAATAACAATCAAACACTGCACCTCAAAAAGAGCTGTGAATCTTGATTACCATACTTGCATTATCATGATGCGCTAATCAGAAGAAACACATGCAAAGCGAAAAAGCTGCCGACTACTGTATCAAGAATTTTATGAAAGCTGAAATGTACAAATAGTCTTAATCAGCATGTATAAATGTCTCTATCTCCAATAGCTCTGGAAATTACATGCTCAACTTAACTACTGACAAACTCATAGATGGTCCACGGAATATGCATTATTATTAGGTCCATATTATTTCGAAAGCATATCTGCTAAATCAAGTCCTAGTCTAGAACTAATCCTAAAAGAAAACAGGTACATAAATATCCCTCCATCCCCTCCATGAAGTGGACAACTAATAAACCAGAAGAAATGAAACAACAGCACAAACCTTTTCCAGCCTAAACCACTGCAGAATCAACAATCACTAGATACACTGCAGTATAACCAAATATAGCATGCACACCCACAAGCATCCAAATCAGGACAAATTACATCAAAAATCATTAGACAGTGTTTCTTTTGATATCATTTACCTCCCTTTCCTTGAGTTGCTCCCTGCCACCTTCTCGGTCTTGAATTGCAACAAAACAACAGACCATGATGTACTACCCACTCCCTCAAACCATGGTTCACCGTCGGCTCCGCCCTCCTCCTCCCCCTCACCACCTTCCTCTCCTTCTTCGCCACCCCATTATACGCAGTGGCCGCCACCCTCGTCTCGTTTTCAGTGCACGAGCTCGGCCACGCGCTAGCTGCTGCCAGGTCATTTGTGTTTGTTTTTATTATGTTTCAGTCGTAAATGGTCATATTTGGTTTTCGGGTTTTTGATTGTATGGTGTTTTAGGCAGTGAGGGGATGCGTATGGAGTATGTGCCTGTGTTTGTTGCGTGTGTGTTTCCGGGGTTCTTATCATATTCTTTTGATGATGTGATGCAAGCATTGCCTTGTTTTGCTGCGCTTCCGGTTTATTGCGCTGGGATTTGGCACAATGTTGTGGTGAGATTGCTTGGTTTGGTTTTGAGTTGTGGAATGTAGAGCTTAATGTGGTTTGGTGGAAGTAGTGTTTGATTGGATTTGTATTTTTTTATGAGGTTGCCCATATTCGTGCATTATTTTTTATGATGATTTTAACTTTGAACCTTTGACCTAATGCTTTGGCCTAAGCCTAATGAGTGCAGCAAGCTGGCCATAAATACTTATTTGTGGACTTAGCCTGACCAACCCTGCACTTGGCCGACTAAAGATTAGTTCTCCTCCTGTGAGAGGGTCTGTGATGCCTTAGAAATTCCTATATTTAGGTCCCTTTAAGTTTGTGCAACTCGGTAGTAAAATAGTCTTTTCAACAAGTTTTGCTTTCTCGATTTATCAGCAGATAAACCATGATTAAAGTGATGCATTTTCTTATACTCACGATTCTTTCTTTTTTGTCGAATTGATATATATTAGGTATACTTGTTGGATGGTGAATCAATTTTAGAGGCGAGTCTCCTACACTTCTCTTCGCTGTCCCCGAGGAAAAGAAGGAAAGTTGTTCAAGTTTGTCTTTTTGGGGGCACGCTCATTTCCATCCTAGCCTTTCTAAAGATTATCTATGGTTTGTAGGCTAAAGGTGACAAATTACTTGAAGCTTTATTTATAAAATCTTGACCCCCTGTATTGTAGATTAGTATGAGTTACGAGCTTCAAGATGATACTCTACTATAATTCATACCTCATCCAGAGATGCACTGTGTTTTCCTCTGGGATGTAAATTTCAATCCAAATGCTAAATTCTGTTAGTGCATGAATCAGTAATATGCTGCTTAGCCAACAAATACTGATTTCTGATATTGGCTTTCCTGTTCTTTAGTGTGTCTTATGTTTTGTATCCTTTTCTATTACTAGTGTTTCAATCCGGTTATTGATTGCTTTAAAGTGTGTAGTATGAACCATTTCAATTGTTCCCTATTCAATGTGTATGCACAACTTTCAGATGATGCTTTTCTGTCTATAAATCAGAAAGGTTATACTCATAAAACTTTGGTTTGGTCATATCACTAATGTGTTAAATACTGATTACATCAATACACAGCACAATGATCACCTTTTTATGAACACGCACTTTGTGTTCCCATTTCTCACTTCTTTTTATCTTATCTTATCTTATCTTATGTAGTTACCGAACATCCCTTGTCCTTCCGGTGCTGGCATACTCCTCCATGACGCCGGTATAGATCACCACCACCGGCATGAAAGGTTGAAATGAGCTTTAATCTTCATAGACTCGAACTCGTGGCCTTTTGTGAGTAGAGCGTTGTACAGTTTGACAGTACCCTCAGTTAAAAAGTTGAAGAGCTCTGGAGGAGGCAGCTGACTGTGCTGTTCTTGGCATTATTGGTATACAAAGTACAACACACAGCCTCTTATTAGATTCTTTACCAATAGAAGCGCTGATATTGCAGCTAAACTCCTAAAGTTCAAAACTGAAGGGTAATGCACTGTTATTGAAGCTGAGTCCTGCCAAATGAATAGCGAGGGGCATCAGACTGTTAGATCCAAAAGTAAATGACGAAAGCCCATTTATGAAAGCACAAGTGGACCGATACCTGCGGTCAGGAAGGTCAAAGAATGCTCAGAAAGTCAAATGCGCTCGCGAGGAGGGCACTAACGAAACACGCTCGCGAGGGGAGAAAGTTTGCTCACAGGAGGAGACGCGCTTGCAGAAGAGGCTGTATATCATGGAAACACGCTCGCGGGAGGAAAAGCGTTAGCGAGAGTATCAGAAGAGAGAAAACACGTGGCCACAAGAGATTGAGTTACAAACAGAAAAGTATTGGGCTTTAAGAGGTTGTCTTGCATTGCAAGGAGGATTCCTCAACCCTAGCGGTATGGTGCCATATATATAAAAGGACTTGGTGATCAAGAAATAACACAACTACATCTATCAACAAACAGACAACAACTTCGTCACGCGAACGTCTTTAAGCCTCCCCGGAGCAACCAAGCCTGATCCGTCAGCAACCGTAGCCTGATCCGTCAGCTGCACAAGGGACTTAATCCGTTAAGTCTGACAGATTTCAATCCGTTGAAGTCTCACTACTCCCCTGTTCAATCCGTTGAGCAGTTTTACTCCCGCAACCAGTTCTGAAGAATCCGTTCGCCAGTCCATATCCTACATATCTTGATACCCGCTGCTTAGTATTCTTGCATACTAAGTAAGATTCGGTCATCCGCAAGGGGTGGAGAAAAATCCTAGAGGGACTTTTCCCTTGTAGGTCTGAGAAGAGAACCCAACACAGAGGAAGAAGATCGGCGTCTGTCACGATCGCTGTGAAAAGAAGTTAGAAGAGGGACGCGAGCAGCATCCAACTTCAAGGTTGTACCTGACCCAAAGGTACTGGCATGCCTAGCACAATATACAAGCCGGTTGTTTGAAGGACTGCAAATTCTAGAACAAACATCTGGCACGCCCAGTGGGACTGTGTCAAGATTGTAGGCTTCCGCGAGTACCAAAAGGAGTACCCTCCTTGTTCCAAACCGGAACACGTAACCGCAAAGCCGCACAACTCGGCTCATTGTAGGAAGCTATCTACAGAGCAAGCAATTACCAAGTTTGGTGCCATGTCTCAAGAAGGTCAATCACAAAACCTTGCTGAGCAAGTAGGAGCATTGAACTTATCATTGGAAAATCTGACAAAAGGTTTTTAGGAGTTCTGAGATCGAGCCCGACAACAGGACAGAAAGGTCGAGGCACATGATCTGAGGTACAAGGACTTAGCAACTAAGATGGACGAAAATCAGCTGGCGCTAAACAGGAGGATGGATATGTTCATGAAAGCTTTGAATGCTATGAGAACTGAACAGCTTATCAATCAACATCCTCCAGAAGAAGAGTTGCTAGAAGAAGTAGATCACCAGGTGGACAGAAGGACTGTGCATCGAGAGGGATTTGGACCACTTCGTGTGGGTGATGACCAGTTGGCGGTGCACAACAACCAGAACCCTGGAGGAGGTAGAGGAAGACAGAGGGCTCCAAGGCAGCAACCACGTCGTTCGCCTACGCCTGTTCAGAGGACACCTCAGCTGGATTGGGATGCAGTTCAGAATATGATACAAGAAGCTATAAGGGCAACCCCCATTGTTGCTGCTGTAATGATAAGTGCGTTTTACGCTATGTTTTTAATATGTTTTTACCCTCATTTGTACCTTGTTTATTCCTTAGTAATGTTGTTTTTACTTATATTGAGTCAAAAGGGTTTTTCTGTAGAGTAATGGTTAATATGTGTCTTTATACAGAAATTTGTGCTTAAGTGTTGTAAATTCGATTTGGAACAAACACTTGGTAATTTTCTCATGATTCACCGTACCTTTACATTGTCAATTTTGATGAATTTGGTTTAATGTGTAGATGACATGTAAATGAGCATATGAGAACAAGGATCATGAAGATTGGATTCATGGAAGACAACAAAAGAAGCCATGGAAAAGAAGACACTCTGAAACATAAGATTTTGATTCGAGCAGGAATTTCCAGAAACCATAACTCAACCTGAAAGATTTCCCTAGGACGATCCAGGAGGAACCAGGGAACGTGCCATATATGGATGGAAAGCTGTGGATGTCTAGTTTCTAAATATTTTGAAATCGCAGCAATCCGAGTTCTGAGGAAGAAGTTATGCCTGAAACAATGTCCGGAGGTCAGTCCCGCGAGTGAAAACTCACTCGCGAGTGAAATCTCTCCCGCGAGCAGAAATTTCCAGAAACCTTACACCAACTTCGGAAAATCATATCTAAAGATCCAGGAGGAATTTGAGGACGAGCCATATATCATTGGAAAGCTACGAAAGTCTAGTTTTCAGATCTTCTTGAATCGCAGCATTTGGAGTTCAGATAAAGGAGTTAAGATCAAAACAATGGACGGAGGTCAAGCTGCAAAACTGGGCAGTTTCTGCCTAAGTTGTCACACGAGTTTGGGAGGATGTTTCTTCACCAAAATTCTTCCCAAGCATGTCAAAGAACTTAAGAGAAGCTTAATGAAGTCATGAGAAGCTGCATTGAAGAAGAAGATTCGAAGAATGCATCATGGCAGCCGAAACAACTAAGTATGGAGCTTTTCCGGTCAAACCGGGAAAGTCTGTCCTTGCCGAGTTTGCCAATGATTTCGGCTGCCTATGAGCCCAAGAACTTGTGTATGTGGCCTATATTGATCCAATAACATGTAGAGGAGTCCAAGAAATCAGAAATCCAAGGTCCAAATCGAAATCCTTGTCAAAGATAAAAGGAGGAAACCAAGCCCAACAAGGAAGGTGTCTCCTTGAAGCTCCTGAATTCTCTAGGGTTTCTCTTCGAAATTTTCTGTATAAATAGGACCTATGTACATCAAATTTCGTGTCTCTCAATTGCTCTAAGCCTTAGTATAGCCAAGCTCTACCTAAAAACCCTAAACACAGAAATTGCACAAGCTGCCGCCGCCGCACCAACCGCTGTCAATTGCTTTCATCCGCCGCCGATTCCACCTTCTACCCTAGCCGATCTATATAGGTAGTCTAGGTATGAAGTTCATCAAGGTTTTGTGTAACAATCTACTGTGTTTTATTATAAATTATTTTATGGTTTTCGGTTTTATACGTTGCATGTGTTCTTAAGTTCTTCTTTGTGATTTTCTTGAAACCATGTGTGATGTATAACGTTTTAAGTATATTTTAGTTTCATGATTTAGATTAAGTTGTGGTATGTTCTTGTGTGTAGTATGTGTTAATTGATTAATCATCACCTGATCATGTAATCAAACCTAAAGATAGTCTAGGCCAAGACGTTTTCAAGGGGGGAGTTTAATAAGCCGTAGTAATCTAAGATCAAGTTAGGCATATTTGATAGTTTGATTCTAGTTGCTGCAAAGGGTTGGCAGGGTGAGAGATTTGCATGTTGAATAGGATGAGTGACTCCATACCTAGGATCATGTCTTCAACCGACTCCAGTTCGTAAGTGTATCTTGTTTAGATTAGGCATATTTGATAGTTTAAACAAGGTGACACATATATGTTTTAGGTTCAGGCATATTTGAAGTTCCTAAAAACACATGAGAAGTCATAAGAGGTTGAAATCAGTTAAAACATATGATAGTGCGAGCATCACTATTTAATTTTGCATGAAATTGTTGTATGCTTATTTCGGTGTTTGTTATGTTGTGTGCTTGAGTATTGATTGACCATGTTTTGTAAATAAGTGTCTTTTATTTTCGAATCACTTCATATAATCCCCATCATAATTCAGTAAATATGTGAATAGTTTGTAAATAATTTAATTCTTTTTGTTCATAAATTTCGTTGTCATGTCTATGTTTTATGGATTGTATGTGTGTATGTGTTTTATACTTGTATAGTTGTGACAGAATTATACTTGTATGTTTATATTATATTTGTGAATGTTACTAACTTGTTTTGATGCAGATATAATCCTTCCCTAGTGTCCCCGGTTAGAACGATCCCTACTTACTAAAGCTACACGATAGGGTTTTTTAAATTGCACAGGTCAAACTTTTGACAGGTCAATTTTTGGCGCCGTTGTCGGGGATGCTAAAAAGGATTTTTGTTTTGTACATGTATATGTTTGTGAATTAACCTTATTTTTGTGACTAACGATTCTTTTTCTCTTATATATATGCCGATTTTGTGTATAATATGTTTGTATCAAACTATTTTGTTATATGTGTATTCTTGCCGACACTTTAGTAAATATTTAGGAAAAATTGAAGTTATGGTTTTTATATATTATGATGTTTTGTGATTTCTAAAGTAAAACATGTCAGGTGGAGCCACTTTTGTTATTCTTAGCCTAAACCCTTCATGTTATTTGCGGATTTCATGAGGTTGAGGGCGGCTTTGATTAACATAAGGTGACTGATCTAGGGATCCGAGTTTGTTCCTAGCTGAGTAAGGGGCCGTTCTGTCATAGATATGAAATTCAGGTTTGTTCAATTGGATCTCAAGATCATGACTGACCACTCTTCTCGGTGAAGGGGTCGATAGGGGTCTGCCTCCTTGATCACAAACGAGTCCTGCCTGGTTCTTGTAGGGGGTTCGCCCCCCGTGACATTGACACTTGCCTTCTGAAACCACGGAATCCGCTCGACCTAGTCAAAAGCTCGGGCCGTAGCATCACCTTGCTTTAGATTTTAGAAAACAACTTGGCATATAGGCATTATAACTTCAATGTCGAAATTGGTCTTGATTTTCATGGTATATCGGACAAAGCAAAACACTACCTTGAGCTGCACAAGCTCATTGCACAGTGGTCTTCCCTGCTCCACGTACCGTGAAAGTTAAGAGTAATAAAATCAACTAGCAACTTTACTAGGTTGCCGACACTTTTGTGCTTACATGTCATTGAATTCGAAACTTATGCCATGACATGATGTTGCCGAAATTTTTATGCTAAGTTTCGAATTCTATCTAAGTTTTTTTGACAATGCTCACTTGATCTTTGTTCAATTGTGCCAGATTGGTTTTGCAGGTTCCCATAAATGACCAGTTCTGACGAGAAATTGTTTGGTGACGTTGGACGCAAGGAAGCCAAACCTGGTCATGATATCGTGCACAATGTTAACACAAAGTGAAGCAGAGCACGTTTCAAGAAGAAACAAAGGAGCTCATGAGAAAGTGACGTCACAAAGGAGAAAGTCTAGGCTGACAGACTATAAACATTAAGCGCTGCATGAGAGGCAACTCATTTCAACCGTAGCAGTGGAGGAGCCATTTACGAGAGTTTGAATTTTCTTAACCCTTCACTTTTATGGTTGATTTATTATGTGACTTATATGCCTGCTTAGAACATTATGACATAATTTTCATTTTACATTGAGGACAATGTAATTTTCTAAGTGTGGGGTAGAGGTTACATAGTAACATATTTTATTTGTGTGTTTTTTTTTTCAATTTGTGTCGAAATTTCCCTGCTCCACGTACCGTGAAAGTTAAGAGTAATAAAATCAACTAGCAACTTTACTAGGTTGCCGACACTTTTGTGCTTACATGTCATTGAATTCGAAACTTATGCCATGACATGATGTTGCCGAAATTTTTATGCTAAGTTTCGAATTCTATCTAAGTTTTTTTGACAATGCTCACTTGATCTTTGTTCAATTGTGCCAGATTGGTTTTGCAGGTTCCCATAAATGACCAGTTCTGACGAGAAATTGTTTGGTGACGTTGGACGCAAGGAAGCCAAACCTGGTCATGATATCGTGCACAATGTTAACACAAAGTGAAGCAGAGCACGTTTCAAGAAGAAACAAAGGAGCTCATGAGAAAGTGACGTCACAAAGAAGAAAGTCTAGGCTGACAGACTATAAACATTAAGCGCTGCATGAGAGGCAACTCATTTCAACCGTAGCAGTGGAGGAGCCGTCTACGAGAGTTTGAATTTTCTTAACCCTTCACTTTTATGGTTGATTTATTATGTGACTTATATGCCTGCTTAGAACATTATGACATAATTTTCGTTTTACATTGAGGACAATGTAATTTTCTAAGTGTGGGGTAGAGGTTACATAGTAACATATTTTATTTGTGTGTTTTTTTTCAATTTGTGTCTAAATTTTCCGTAATTTAAAAAAAAAATTGTTTCGAAGTGTATTTTTAATTTTTAATTTTTGTTTTAAATATTTTTATTTGTTTTTGAGTCTTAGGATATACCCTTAAAAGTCTATGATGAATTATATCTTTGAATGCATGATTGACGGTTTAACATTTATCTTAAGAAATTGTAAGTTTCATGGATATTGTGAATTCGTATGAATATTTGAGACTTGATTGATAATGAAGTATGCATGTTTGATTAGATTGTTCCAACATAACCTATGTGAGCTTTTGAGCCTAAAAACTTTCTTTCATGAGTGATGTGCCGATTTTGTCTAAATTTTTTCAAAAATTTCACTACTTTTTCACTACCTTTCGAAACCTCATCATTCTTTGCATATTCAATAACTATGTGCTATAGCTTTTTAATGGACTCTAGAATTTACTAAAACTTGCTTATGTGATTTTCGAAGCTTTATAATCATAAATTGTCTTGATTTTGAATATGATTGAATTAAATCTCATTAGGATCACCACCATAGCCAAATAAAGCATATGCCTATTTTGTGCTCGTCGTGGGACTCCTTAGTTAACCCCTTTGAGCCTACATTGAGCCTTTTATTTCAATCACCTTTAAACAGAATTCCTTTGCTTAGAATAGCTAAACCTTTACCTTGTTATCAAGACTTGGCAAAGTACTTTTAATGGAGCTGTATTGCGTGATGCTGTGAAGCAAGTGTGGGGTGAACAATGTAATAAAGAGCAAGTGTGGGGTAAAACACCATATGATTATAAATGTATGTGCCATGTATGAACAAAAAGAAAGAAATATGTCCGAAAAAAAAACAAAGAAAGAAAAAAATTCGGATAGAATTAAAGTTCAAGGCACAAATTCTTTCATGGTGTGTTGTAATGTTTTGTGAATTTAGAGTTAGTGATTATTTGAAGGTCTAAAAGTGTTTATATGACCTTTGTCCTGTTCACAATATGGGGATAAGTCAAGAATGACGTATGGGTCCAACATGAAGAAATTCGACTCTTGAAGTGAAGACATGAGGAGGAGCGAGATTTGCTAAAGTCTTGGTGATTTCTTATAGCACCACTTATCTAAAAATTTCTATCTTATGAAACCAAGCCCCATTACAACCATATTATTGAGATTAATTCATGATTCTTAAGATAGCTAAATTTGATTTGTAGAGATTTTCTCATGAGTCAAGCATATGGTTTTGGTCTATTATTGCACATAGTTGTTATATGAGGTTTTTCCAGGAAATTTTATTCACAAAAAGCTTTTATTTGTTGAAATATGCAAGTTATTTGTTATCTTATCATCTTTTCCCTTGCATATACTATTGAGTGAATACCATGGATCAGTGAAAAGAAGAGAGTATGCCATTGTGAGGTGGAACGGTTATCATACATGTTTGTGCTATATGATCTCATATCTTACTTGTTCATGCTATGATACATGCTTATGAAGCTTTGCAATTATGCTTTTCATTCGAATGTTCAAACTTGAAGGTTATGCATGATAAATATCCTGAGACAATCTTTCTAAGGGTATTAGAAGTTTTTAAGTCATTTGGTTTTGTTTTTGTTTTAGAGTCAGTTTGCTAAGGGACTAGCAAAGGGTAAGTGTGGGGTAGTTTGATAAGTGTGTTTTACGCTATATTTTTAATATGTTTTTACCCTCATTTGTACCTTGTTTATTCCTTAGTAATGTTGTTTTTACTTATATTGAGTCAAAAGGGTTTTTCTGTAAAGTAATGGTTAATATGTGTCTTTATACAGAAATTTGTGCTTAAGTGTTGTAAATTCGATTTGGAACAAACACTTGGTAATTTTCTCATGATTCACCGTACCTTTACATTGTCAATTTTGATGAATTTGGTTTAATATGTAGATGACATGTAAATAAGCATATGAGAACAAGGATCATGAAGATTGGATTCATGGAAGACAACAAAAGAAGCCATGGAAAAGAAGACACTCTGAAACATAAGATTTTGATTCGAGCAGGAATTTCCAGAAACCATAACTCAACTTGAAAGATTTCCCTAGAACGATCCAGGAGGAACCAGGGAACGTGCCATATATGGATGGAAAGCTGTGGATGTCTAGTTTCTAAATCTTTTGAAATCGCAGCAATCCGAGTTCTGAGGAAGAAGTTATGCCTGAAAAAATGTCTGGAGGTCAGTCCCGCGAGTGAAAACTCACTCGCGAGTGAAATCTCTCCCGCGAGCAGAAATTTCCAGAAACCTTACACCAACTTCAGAAAATCATATCTAAAGATCCAGGAGGAATTTGAGGACGAGCCATATATCATTGGAAAGCTACAAAAGTCTAGTTTTCAGATCTTCTTGAATCACAGCATTTGGAGTTAAGATAAAGGAATTATGATCAAAACAATGGACGGAGGTCAAGGTGCAAAACTGGGCAGTTTCTGCCTAAGTTGTCACACTAGTTTGGGAGGATGTTTCTTCACCAAAATTCTTCCCAAGCATGTCAAAGAACTTAAGAGAAGCTTAATGAAGTCATGGGAAGCTGCATTGAAGAAGAAGATTCGAAGAATGCATCATGGCAGCCGAAACAACTAAGTATGGAGCTTTTCCGGTCAAACCGGGAAAGTCTGTCCTTGCCGAGTTTGCCAATGATTTCGGCTGCCTATGAGCCCAAGAACTTGTGTATGAGGCCTACATTGATCCAATAACATGTAGAGGAGTCCAAGAAATCAGAAATCCAAGGTCCAAGTCGAAATCCTTGTCAAAGATAAAAGGAGGAAACCAAGCCCAACAAGGAAGGTGTCTCCTTGAAGCTCCTGAATTCTCTAGGGTTTCTCTTCGAAATTTTCTGTATAAATAGGACCTATGTACATCAAATTTTGTGTCTCTCAATTGCTCTAAGCCTTAGTATAGCCAAGCTCTACCTAAAAACCCTAAACACAGAAACTGCACAAGCTGCCGCCGCCGCACCAACCGCTGTCAATTGCTTTCATCCGCCGCCGATTCCACCTTCTACCCTAGCCGATCTATATAGGTAGTCTAGGTATGAAGTTCATCAAGGTTTTGTGTAACAATCTACTGTGTTTTATTATAAATTATTTTATGGTTTTCGGTTTTATACGTTGCATGTGTTCTTAAGTTCTTCTTTGTGATTTTCTTGAAACCATGTGTGATGTATAACGTTTTAAGTATATTTTAGTTTCATGATTTAGATTAAGTTGTGGTATGTTCTTGTGTGTAGTATGTGTTAATTGATTAATCATCACCTGATCATGTAATCAAACCTAAAGATAGTCTAGGCCAAGACGTTTTCAAGGGGGGAGTTTAATAAGCCGTAGTAATCTAAGATCAAGTTAGGCATATTTGATAGTTTGATTCTAGTTGCTGCAAAGGGTTGGCAGGGTGAGAGATTTGCATGTTGAATAGGATGAGTGACTCCATACCTAGGATCATGTCTTCAACCGACTCCAGTTCGTAAGTGTATCTTGTTTAGATTAGGCATATTTGATAGTTTAAACAAGGTGACACATATATGTTTTAGGTTCAGGCATATTTGAAGTTCCTAAAAACACATGAGAAGTCATAAGAGGTTGAAATCAGTTAAAACATATGATAGTGCGAGCATCACTATTTAATTTTGCATGAAATTGTTGTATGCTTATTTCGGTGTTTGTTATGTTGTGTGCTTGAGTATTGATTGACCATGTTTTGTAAATAAGTGTCTTTTATTTTCGAATCACTTCATATAATCCCCATCATAATTCAGTAAATATGTGAATAGTTTGTAAATAATTTAATTCTTTTTGTTCATAAATTTCGTTGTCATGTCTATGTTTTATGGATTGTATGTGTGTATGTGTTTTATACTTGTATAGTTGTGACAGAATTATACTTGTATGTTTATATTATATTTGTGAATGTTACTAACTTGTTTTGATGCAGATATAATCCTTCCCTAGTGTCCCCGGTTAGAACGATCCCTACTTACTAAAGCTACACGATAGGGTTTTTTAAATTGCACAGGTCAACTTTTGGCCTCGTCAATTTTTGACGCCGTTGCGTCAAAAATTTGTGTCGAAAACAAGTTTTGACAGGTCATGTAAACACTGCATATGCGCATCCATATCCAGAATGGGTGGCTGAAAGTCCATGGCCAGAGCATTATCGTCAGATAAGGTTTACCCCATTCTCAGGAGAGGGGTCTGAAGATGTAGCTACCCACATTGCAAGGTTCACAGGTGAGTGTGGACCGTATGGAGCAGATACTGTTTTCAAGCTGCGCACGTTTGGGCTTCATTATCAGGGTCAGCACTGACATGGTACACCAAGTTAATACCAAGGTCAGTTCCTGACTGGAACACGATGGAGACCTTGTTTAGAACCACATTTGGAACTGTGGAGCCAGAGGTTGATTTGTCTTCTTTGACTGCTATGTATCAACAACCTATGGAATCATCGGTAGAGTTCCTCAAGAGGTTCAAAGTACAGCAAGCTAAGTGCAAGACTCCAATCCCAGAGCCTGACCTGATCAAGATTGCAATCAGAGGATTGGAGAAGAGGCAGAGAGCAAAACACCATGATGGAGTGTTCTCTAGCATGGCTGACCTGATGAACAGGGTTGGCAGCTACCAATATTTCCTGAATGAGCTAGATGAGGATGCAAATAATTCCAGGAACAATTTGGCCCTCATCTCAGGAACGCTGAAGCCTAGAATGCCTCCAGCAAGGCATAGGACAGTAGGGACGATCTATTCCCACATGGATCCTTAGTACTCAGCTCCACAAGCTATGCCTTATGCAGATCCGTACATGATGGGATACGAGGAAGAAGTGGCGGCAGTGGAGTTAGCAGGGAGACAGCCAATCAAGTCCCATGTGCTTAAGATGTCCAAGGAGCCAGTGAAGATTTCGTTCGCCGCTTTTGCCAAACCGGAGTACGAATCCTACACCTATAATGCACACAAGGCACCAGAGATTCTGGAAGACTTGACAGCATTGGGGAAGGTTAGGAACGATTTTGGACCTCCCCCTACCCCTGAGCAGCTCAAAGGAAAGAAGTATTGTAGGTTCCACAATCTTTGGAACCATAATACATCAGAATGCATTCGCCTGAAGGACGCTATCCAGACGTGGATCAACGAGGTAAGACTTGGCGCGAATGAGGAAAAGACTGCAGCTTGGGTAGACATTGATCATTTTCCTACAGTCAGTATGGTTGACTTGGTGCCTTGTGATGGGATGAAGGAAAAGCCATTGCCAGTGAAGCCAAAGTTCAAGGAGTACACCTATGATGCTAGTAGGGCTCATATTATTCTGGATAAGCTGATTGCAGCCAATGAAGTGGTCATCCCATAGGGAGTCTATCCCCCAGAAGAAGCAATAGCTGGTAAAACATATTGTAAGTATCATAACTTGTGAACTCACAAGACCTCTCAGTGTGTGCAGCTCAAGGATCAAATACAACAGTGGGTCAATGAGGGGTCCATCACCTTTTGTGATCCATCAGTAGCAGATATTGCCGTAGTTGATCTTGTACAGGGCAACAGATTGCTGACTCTTAACTTGAGCACTGGAAAAAGATATGAAGAAATTTCTAAGCAGAAAGAGTCAGGAGAAGTTGCATCAACAGTTGTGTTGTGTGCCAGATGCAAAACTGAGTGTAGCATTGCTGAAGAGCCACGGCAGGAGAAGAGGAGTGCTGTGATTACACCCCCTGAAGCATATCAACCATACAGCCTGAAACGGGTGGTAAGATCAGCAAGTCCTAATCAAAGGGATTCCAACCTATACCTTCGCTTGCGCCAGGCAAGAGTGGAGGAAAAGAAGCCAATGGTCAACCCACAGGATGTCATGACCAAACCTTACATACCACCAGCTTCCAGGAATATACTTAAGGACAACGTCTGGATGGTTAGAGAGAAAGGAAAGGTGGTAGAAGCTACTCCTACTCAGAGTAGGAATGTGCAGAGGAGGTATGGCAGGACCAAGAGACTGTTGGAAGCTTTGGATAAGGGTTTGGTCAGGCCAGACCAAATCAAAGAGACTCCAGAGCAGTTGAAACGAAAGCTGAAATTGTTGTCAGCCAGACCTTATTGCCCTATCAGGAATGTTAGCAATGTTCCCAAGACTGCTAACACGGAACGTAGTGGACAGAAGAGAGTCTCGCGAGAAGAACATAGTGGCGAGCGAAAATCTGTGTGGTCAAGGGTAGGCGTTGACAACTGTCAACACGCACGTGGGTCAGTTTGGGCTCGTGTAGGTCAGAAGGTAGTGGATAAAACACCCACTTCCACTTCAAATGAGACACCTGAGGCATCCCCAGCAAAAAGGGTAGGATCTCAGAAGGTCCTAAAAAAGAAGATAAGAAGGAGGTGTCAAAGACAAGGTTTGAGTGGAGACCAAAAGCAACTCAGAGTCAAGAGCAAGGGTCTCGTAAAACAAGTGATGCTGAACCTATACCTGAGGTTGTGCAACCGAAACCTTCTCCAGAGGTTTCATTAGTATAGCAAATGGCTAAAACGTTTGCCCATGCAGAAGAGAACTCAGAAATTGATGCACTTCATGTTACAGAAGAGGATATGGAGGAAGATGAGGAGGAAACTGGGGGCATGGACATAAATTTGTCATGCAACATGCTTTACGTAGAGAATGAGCATGGCGAGATGGTCACAGACCAATCAGGGTCTGCCCAGGTTTATGTGGAAGCTGAAGCTACAATGCCAACCCCAGAGAAAGAAGCCTATTGCAATATGGTGTATGTCTTACCTTCTATGTACGCATTAGACAAGCTAATTTCATCTGAGGTTTTCCTCAACATGTCAGAGGAGGAGACTGGAGTCGAATCATCTGCTCGCGGGGAAGAGCTTGCCGCGAGTGAAGACAAGGTAGACGTGGACTCTGAGCTTAAAAAGAAATATGTCTTGTTCTCCAAGCCTACCTTCGCCATGAAGCAGCATTTACGACCATTGTACGTGTCTGCTGACATGGAGGGCAAAAGGGTTAGCAAGATATTGGTGGATACAGGAGCTGCTATAAGTGTGCTCACTGTGCAGACTATGAACTATCTCCAGATCCCTAAGGAAAAGATTCTAGAAAACAAGATGAAGGTGAAAAGTTTTGCTGGTAACATAGCTCAGACATTAGGAGTGGTGATATTGAAGATCAAGGTTGGTCCATCAGAGATGTATCAGACTTTCTTTGTGGCTGACTGCACAGCTCCCTATACTATGATTCTGGGTAGAGATTGGCTTCATCAGGCCGGGTGTGTTCCATCTTCTCTTCATCAAGAACTTGCTATCTGGAACCCAGAGACCGACGAGTCCGAGATACTAAAGGCTGACCCTAGACCATTCTCAGTAGCAGCTTGCTTTGTTGAGGCAAGTTATTACTATGGGGACATGAGGCCTTTGAAAGTCAGTAATGTTACAAAGAAAGGACATCCACATGGGGTGACCTCCACTGAACTTACACAATGGGAATTGGCGCAACTCCAAGCAGACGCCAGTAGACCAATCTCCATGGTCATACCCCAAAACAATCAATGAAGCCACAACTCAGCAAGGAGGAATTGGAAGCCTATGCTTCCCTGCACCAGAGATTGTCTATTTTTACGCAGGAGCAAGAGGCTTACCAACATGTGGCAGCAGTAGAGTGCATTAAGGATGATGTTTTAGAGTATGATGAAGAGGAGGAGGAGATTATCCAACCAGCTCCGGCTGCCTTGGATGATACTCCACCTAAGGTTAAGGATCCAGTAGAAAAAGTCAACCTAGGGACCCCAGAGGAACCAATGGAGGTTGGGATAAGTGCTTACCTGGAGCCTGAACAAAAGCAAAGGCTCATTGAGCTGCTACAAGAATACAAGGATTGCTTCGCGGAGAAGTACGAAGACATGCCTAGACTAGCACCAGAGTTGGTTTGTCATAAACTGCCAATTATGGACGGTTATAGGCCAGTCAGGCAGGAACCTAGACGAATGCATGCTGACACAGCAGCTTCAGTGAAAGAAGAGGTAGAAAAGATGCTCAAATCTGGAATCATACGACCCGCAAAGTATACCAAATGGTTGTCCAACATAGTGCCAGTCAGAAAGAAAAATGGTAAGATTAGGGTGTGTGTGGACTACAGAAACCTGAACACAGCCACACCCAAGGACGTGTATCCTATGCCAATGGCGGACATGTTGGATGATGCAGTAGCTGGGCATGAGCTGTTATCATTCATGGATGGAACCGCAGGGTATCACCAGATCCATGTGGAGGAAGAAGACAAGCACAAGACAGCTTTTAGGTGTCCAGGCTTTACAGGAGCGTTTGAGTATCAAGTCATGCCTTTTGGGCTTAAGAATGCTGGCGCCACGTATCAAAGGGCAATGAATCTTATCTTCCATGACATACTGGGGAAGATATTGGAGGTTTACATTGATGATGTGGTAGTCAAGTCCAAGGTTAAGGCAGACCATATGGAGGATCTGAGAAAGGTCTTCATAAGGATGAAGAAACATAAACTCAGGATGAATCCAACTAAGTGCGTGTTTGGGGTTCAGTCAGGAGATTTCCTAGGGTTTTTGGTTCATCAACGTGGCATTGAGATTCCAGCTGACAAAGTCAAGTCAGTGGTGGAAGTTCCAGCTCCAACCAACAAGAAGGAATTGCAGCAGTTATTGGGAAAGATTAACTTCTTGCGTAGGTTTATCTCAAACTCAGCAGGAAAGATTCAACCCTTTACACCATTGTTAAAGTTGAGAGCAGAGACAGAATTTCGTTGGGAAGCGATTCATCAGGAGGCGTTTGATAGGATAAAGCAGTATTTAACTTCACCACCAGTCCTGATGCCTCCAAGGCCTGGTTACCCTTTGAAACTCTACATTTCAGCGTGTGAGACATCAATTGCTGCACTCTTAGCACAAGATGAGCGTCAAGATGATGGTAAGGTGGTTGAGCATGCTGTGTATTACCTTAGCAGGACACTGATCGATGCAGAAACCAGATACAGTGACATTGAGCGATTGTGTCTTGCGTTGTATTTTGCTGGCTGCAAGTTACGTCATTATATGTTGTCTTTCACAACAGTAGTGGTGGCACAAACAGACTTGGTGAAATACATGCTAACCAGACCTATTCTCAGGGGTCGAATTGGCAAATGGGTGTTGGCATTGTCTGAATTCTCACTGCAATATGCACCTTTGAAGGCGCAGACTGGGCAGGCTGTTTCAGATTTCTTGCTTCATCATCCCGTGGAACAGGAATTGTAGTACAGAGAGTTAGACGTAGTGGCTATTTTGATGCAACCTTGGAGTTGTACTTTGATGGGAGCAGCACTGAAAATTTGTCTGGCGCTGGAATATCTCTTGTGAGCCCTCTGGGGGTTCGTCACGCCTACTCTTTCCAACTGGAATGGAAATGTACCAACAATCAGGCTGAGTATGAGACACTAATAATTGGCTTGGAAATGTTGCTCACAATGGGGGCAACAGTGGTACGTGTGTTTGGAGATTCTTTGTTGGTGATCAACCAGCTTAAGGGCTTATACAAGTGTACAACATTCACTTTGGTACCGTTCTGGGAAAGGGTTACAGAGCTACTGGAACAGTTCAGTGATATAACCTTAGACTTCTTCCCAAGGGAGCACAACTTTACAGCAAATGAGTTGGCACAAATTGCCACTGGCATAACATTAACTGATGGAGTCTGTGAGCGGATCTTGAGGGTCGAAAGGAGAACGTTACCTTCCTTTATGGCTCGTAGGGTAGACGCAGATGAATGGTATGTTGCTACAGTGGAGGCTATTGATACAGATTAGCGTCAGCCACTCATTAATTACTTGGATAATCCATCTGCTCCAGTGGATAGGCAAGTCAGACATTTTGCCACTAACTATGTGTTACGAGGTGGTGAACTCCTACGTAGAGGAGAGGATGGAGTTGATCTTAGATGTATCTATGGAAAGGAAGCTAAGCGAGTAATGAGGGAAGTACATTTAGGAGTTTGTGGTTCACACCAGGCTGGACCAAAAATGAGGTGGCTTATCCGTCGTTATGGTTACTTTTGGCCTTCCATCTTAAATGATTGCATTAAGTTTGCTCAAGGATGCCAGGAGTGTCAAGCGCACGGACAAGTGCGGCATGTTCCAGATGTGCCTATGTAGCCTATTATTAAACCTTGGCCAGCAAGAGGATGGGCGTTGGATTTCATAGGGGTTATTCATCCAGCTTCGTCTCAACAGCATAAGTTCATTTTGTTGGCAACAGATTACTTCACAAAATGGGTGGAGGCTGTACCCTTGAAGGATGCATCTGCTCGTACGGTTTGCGACTTCATCTTCAGTAATATCATTACTAATGAGCTGCATTCCAGAGTGTTTAGTAGCAGACAGGGGGGCAGCATTCATAGCAAAAGAAACTGAAGACTTCATTGCAGACTATGGGATTAAGTTTCTACACTCCACACCATATTATGCTCAGGCGAATGGCCAGGCTGAGGCTAGCAACAAAGTGATAATCAATATCTTACGAAAGATGTTGATCGATAATCCTAGAGATTGGCACAATGAGCTTGATCATACCCTGTGGGCGTATCAGACATCTAAACGGTCACCTACAGGGACTACCCCCTATGCCTTGATGTTTGGGCATGATGCAGTTCTTCCCATGGAGATAAATGTCAATTCCTTAAGGGTTCGAGAACAACATCAGTTAGTAGGGGAAGATTATGTCCAGGCCATATATCAAGAGTATGTACAGTTGGACACCATACGAATGGAAGCCCTAGATCATATTATGGTTAAGAAGCAACGGGTTGCTCGCGCGTATGATGCCAGGACAGGTGGCAGGAGTTTTGGCGTTGGAGACTTGGTTTGGAAAGCAGTACTCCCCTTTGGCGAGCATGTTCGCGGCAGGGGTAAGTGGTCTCCCACGTGGCAAGGGCCTTTTGTGATTGATCAGATTGTGGGTAAAGGTGCTTACTATTTGCAAGACTTAGATGGAGAAGTCCATAATAACCCTATTAATGGAAGACATCTGAAGAAGTATTTCCCAAGTGTCTGGGCATATGAAGATCCTTTGCCTCCACAGAATACAGAACAGACTGTTTCCCAGGCGGGGGGGGGGGGCAGAGTTTGGGGCCTTAGGGTTCGTTCGCCTGACCTATAGCAGCACTGGGGATCTTTTTCAGTTTCATTCGTGTTGTTCAAAGCTCAACCTATTTGAGGTTTTGCTTTTTGTGCACCCAATAAAACTGGGGGCACCATAGTTATACATGAACCAATTAATGTGGTTTTTTAAAATTTTTTGGGGAAAACAAGTTGTGTTTTCGAGCCCTAATTTATTTTTTGAACCAATACATGTGGTTTACACATTAAATAGACAATTTGTGTTTATCTAAACAATTTGTGTTTATTGATTCGAAAAACTCATAGATACATATGACTTCAACAAATACGGTGTTGAACAAGAGCAGAAACGCTTAAATGATAATCCATGTAGACAAATACAATAGTTACAGCCCTTCTCATAAGGCTTTGTGGCCTCAAACTTTTACAATCTTAATGAAAAAACTCAATAGTTACAGCCCTTCTCATAGAGAATCAACCGAGGATGGTGGAGTTGGAGCAGTTGGAGCAGATTTGAAGACATACAAGAGAGGCTTGAAAGAGGAATCCTGTCGCACATGAGCCTTTCTTCCCACCACCGAAGTTTGAAGAGACTTCTGGGCTAAGCATATCAGATCTTATGCCTGAGGTTAGGTTTTGAAACCTACCCGGGATATGAGGTTTGGTTGTGAAACCTAAAGGATGGGAAGCTTGAAGAGAGTGGTCTGGAGGAACTGCTTTGAGACTGAAAGGAGAATCCATGGTTTGGGTGCTGAAGGTGATGAGAAGAGTTGGTCACTATTTATAGGCCAAATGCTAGGGTTTCACCTAGGGACTGGGTGGTTTGCTACCCATTCATTGACCGGCATTTATCACGCGTGCTGAGTTGGATGAATGAGGTAAATGCGCAAGTTAATGATACAACGTTGCAGTTGAAGCGTGGGACAGTTTTCAAGAGGTCAAGGACATGGGATTAATCATAAAAACCTTTGCATTCAAAATTATACTTACGTGCAGAATTGGTACAGATGGTCAGTCAAATAAATCTGCCTATGTTCTTAATGTTAGTTAAGACAGCATCAAGAGCCTTTTGGGCATCTACTTCGATAATTAGGGAATCTTCAATTTTGTCTTCCTCGTCAATTGCCTGTTGAAGAGTTTGGTAGGAGGTCTTTTCCTGTTCCAAGAGACCTAAATGTTCTTGGGCTTCCTCCTTCGCAGCTGCTAGTTGAGCCTCGATCTCAGCCTTTTGTCGTTCCAGCTCAGCAATTCTGTCAGGAATCACATGAGTGGTGTTATGGATAAGGCCAGTAAGGCTGGTAGCTTTGGCAGCTCGTTCAGTTTGGAGTCTCTCAGATTGCTGACGGTGCTTAAAGGTCTCCAATTAGGTTAACTTGGCACGCTCAGAAATAGTTACAGCATTGGTCATAAACTCCCTTAGACGCCGCAATTTCTTCGAGAGCCTTTCGTCAGCCTGAACCCTTAGGATACGAATAACATCTTCAACCTGGGTCCTAGTGTCTGGGTGAAGAAAGTCCTCGTGCTCCAAGTTACGAAGGAATGCTTTCGCGTCAGAAACTGAACGGTTTGCCTGAGAAGGACTCAGCATCTGTTGAACTTGCTCCACAATGGTGGGCACAGCGTGGCCGGAAGAGAGGGTGACGATTGGCATGGCTGGGAGGTTCTCCAGAACCTGGTAAGCAAGGAAAGGGTTAGTGTTTGTAAAGGTACAAACAAAGGCTGTAGAATAAAGGAGGTATTTACCCTTGAGCTGATCTCAGTGGGGAAGTCTGGCTGGGACATTGGCTGAACAGTCTCACTCGCGCGACTTTCGCTCGCGGGAGCAATTTCACTCGCGGGAGAGATTTCACTCGCGGGGGGAAGGTCACTCGCGCGAGCGTCAGTCACTATGAGCTGTGGCGAGCAGGAAGTTTCCTCGCAGGGGATTGACTCGTTTGCTGTAACAATCTGGAGAGGGACGAGCTTAGTGCTTCCTTCACAGATTTCTTCAATAAGATCATCAATCTCCTGGGAAGCAGCTGCTGAGTCTGATCCGGAGGAGGTACTAACTTCAAACACAGGGAGTGATTCCTGGAACATAAAAGTCACATTGAGCTCAGGCTTTCAAGATTTTCCAGTCGAGCGGGTTAGCAAAGGTATACCTGTGGGACTGCCTCGGTGGGAGTTTCAGTGGCCAGGTTGATTGCAGGGAGTTCTACATCTTGAACTATGGTAGAGATTGCCTCAGCCAGGACGGTTAAGTTTGGGGTGTCTGAAACAGGAGGAGTCTGGCTGAGTTTCTCAGGGGATTGCGC
This sequence comes from Comarum palustre, assembly GCA_951800085.1. Classification (NCBI taxonomy): domain Eukaryota; kingdom Viridiplantae; phylum Streptophyta; class Magnoliopsida; order Rosales; family Rosaceae; genus Comarum; species Comarum palustre. The sequence continues at coordinate 16,023,477 of OX637587.1, read as the reverse complement.
GGCTTCAGGACTAGACTGCACAGGTTGATCCACCTATAGGGCAATTATAAGGTCAGTTGGCTTCACAACATAGACATACAAGGTTCCAAGGACGGTTGAATGAACCCATACCTGGGGTTGAGAGACGTTTGTTGCTTCTGTGGGAGGAGTTGGTTTTAGCTTCTTGGGAGGACGGTCTTCAATCTTGCCCGCACGTTTTTTGGCCCTTTGAGGACGCTGCAAGGAAAGAAGATGATCAGCAAAGTATACATAAGCCAGATAGTTGATCATTACAGTTGAAAGGGTTAAAAGATACCTGGGGGGCAGGGAGTGCTTCTGCTCTCACCAAAGGAACTAATAAACGTTCAACGTTCTGGGAAGGACCTTCAGTAGCAAACACGGCCAGGTCTTCGGCATGACGGAATTGCTTCCGGTATGGCTTAAAGAGCTTTGTGAACACAGGGAGCTGATCTGAGCTCCATTTACCCTCATTAATAGAGTTCCACCACATGATGAACTCATCAGTGGCAACAGGGCTCAAACGTACCCCATATTTAGGACAAGTATTCACAGGCAGTATGGTGTCCTTGAAGCAGGTGGGGATAGATTCAGGGTCGGTTCCAGCACTATAAGTCTCTCGCCACGAAGTGAAATGGTTGCAGCTAGCCAACGGGGGGTATGGAATTTTCTGGTGCATACAAAATTGTCTAGCAAAGAAGTTGGGCGCATAGACTTCGACTCCTGCCCTGCCTGGCAGTTTAAGATCGCGAGTGGAGAGGAGGCGTAGAAAGAAGAAGTGTTGATGGATGTTTTGGCGAATATTGCTAACAAAACCTTCAGCTAAAAGTGAGGGGTACCTGCGTCTACAGATAAGGGTAATAGAGTCGGAAGGTAGGACTTTCATACTGTACAGGTGTTGGAAACAGCGTAGATAGCTGATGGCCGGAGGACGTGATGCAGACACAAGGGTTTGGCCTAGGACCTTGTCCTCTAAGAAGCTGGTGGTGGCAGAAGAGCGGAAAAGGGGAAAATAGGTTTGTAGCCATAAATCTAAGATCCAAAGAGGACCACCGACAGATTTATGCTTGAAGGGTTCTAAGGACAAGAAATGCAATGCTCTATATAGCAACCCAGTAGCTAGCTCTAAGAGGTTGAGAGTGATACCATTGTAGAGTAGCTCGGCAGTTCTGACCCAAGCGTTGGTGGGTTTGTTGGTGACGCTGCATTCAACATACTTCAGAAGCCAGAATTCCAGGAATGCTAGGCCACTGAGGTCATCATCAGAGCTTCCATAGCGGGTGACCCACACAGTATAGGAGTTGTGGCGAGACTGATCAGAAAGAATTTGATACTTCAGCGTAAGGTCATTGAGAGGGCTTGGTGCGTCAGAGAAAGGAAACCCGGTGATAGTATATACATCCAGTAGGGTGATGCCTAAAGGACCTGCTGGGAGGTGAAAGGTGTTAGAAGAGGTGTCCCAGAAGCAGAGTGCTGCTGTCAGGGGGGCTCTGTTGCAGCCAGGCTTCAAAGAGAAGCAAAGGTCGATGGAATCAGCAATTCCAACGGCTTGCCACCGTGCGAGATCTTTGTTGCGGCGTTGTTGGTACCATTGAGCTTCTGCATCATTGGTATTTGGCCATTGCCCAATTTTGGTCTGGGCATCTGATTTCTGCCAGTCGGTAAAGGAAATTTCATCCTCACGAAAGACCAAGGGGGGAATCCGGGAAGCATGTTGGAGGTAAGGCAACTGATATCGATCTGGGAAAAGGTCGACCCAAGGGCCCAGAGAACAGGAGTTGTCAGGGTTAACTTCCAGCCAGGAAGTGTCTGGCCTGTGGACAGGCTGGAAATTGGTCATGACTTTCATAAAGTCTTTGGTTTCATACTCAGAAGGGGTTCTGAGTGAGGTTTTCACAGCAGAGAAAAGGTGTTTGGGAGCCATTGAACTGAAAGCAGAGAAGGAGAGCAAAACGGCGGTGGTTTGTTCCAGAGGGGTTTGAAAAGAGTTGCAGAGGGAAATGATGGTTGAGTGTCTTGAGGAGTCTGATAACGAAAGGACGTTTACATTTGTTTAAACCCACGTCTAGGTATAGCTCTTTTCGATTTCCGCAAACGGGCTTATACACCCTGCTGACGGGGAGACTTGGAAGCATATAGACCGTGAGTTTCCTCATTTTGCGTCAGATGTCCGAAATGTGAGGCTCAAGCTCTCATCCGACGGGTTCAATCCTTTTGGCAACATGAGTCTTCAATACAGTGTATGGCCGGTGATTTTGGTACCATACAACCTTCCTTCATGGATGTGCATGAAGAAGGAATACAATATGTTGAGTTTGTTGATTCCGGGACCCGGTTAAGTGTCTCGATGTGTATTTGAGACCCTTGATTGAAGAGCTTAAGTTTTTTTGGAACGTTGGTCATCCCACTTATGATAAGTTCATGCACGAGATGTTCCAAATGCATGCCATAGTTGTTGGTACCATTAGTGATTTTCCTGCCCGTGGGATGTTGTTGGGCAACGTTGATAGGGGATACAAGGCTTGTCCAAAGTGCCTTAACGATGAGGGGAGCAGTAGTCATTGCAACAAGATATGCAGATTGGGTCACTGTACTCTCCTTCCGTATGATCACGAATGGCGGTTCGATGACAAGGCATTTGATAGGACTGTAGAAAACGGTGTGCCTTCTAGAAGCTTCAAACGAAAAAAAAGTCGTGAAATAAGATATGACCGAAACAATGAAATATGTCTACGGTAAAAAAATCACGTAATTCCAATAAGTTTCGGTGCCAATAGTTGCGGTCATTGCATTTTTTCATTCTTTCTCCCTAGAGGACGCCTTATCTCCGATGGTTATTTTTCTTGTAATCTTTATACCACTAGTTGCGTCTCCTCGATTTGAAACTATTTGTAGTTGAAGGTCCGGACAGAATACCTAATTTAGACGGTCAAATTACCGTTTTTTTGTGTTTAGGGGTTTGACTAACGGGATTGACCGTCCGGATCGAGTCCTTAATTTTATCGGATCAAGCTGAAAATTTACCCCCACACATGTTTCAATATAATGATGATATCTGACGGTCGGATTTTAGTTTCACAAGATTAAACATATAAATTGGACATAAATTTGGTAAATTATTATAAAAAGTACTATAGCCGACGAAATCTTAGTAATTTCGTCGGCTATAGTATTGTAACTAGCTGACGAATTTAAAAAAAATCGTCGGCTAAAGTAGGACTATAACCGACGAAATAACTAAGTTTTAGCCGACGAATTTTTTATTTCGTCGGCTATACTTCTTCCTATATATGTGAACCCAGCGACAGAACCCTAGCTTTCTCCTCTCAACTTTCTTTGCATTTTTTGGTCTCCTCTCGGCCTCCCCTCCGCCTCCCACAGCCACTGCCCTCTCCAAAGCAATTAAGGTATGCAATTTCATGTCTATATTGAATTATATAACTATTTTCAATTATTGATATATATATATATATATATATATATTAAATTATATGAAATTTTGGTTAATTTGGTATATTTGATATTGAAATTGTGAATATTGCATAAATGTTGTTAATTTTTTTAATTTGGTATATTTAATAAATTGAGTATATTAAAATATTAATTAGTATATTTAATATATTTGTAATAATGTTGTTAATTTTTTATAATTTTGTATATTTAATAAATTTGGTATATTAAAATATTAATTGGTATATTTAATATATTTGTGATAATGTTTTTAATTTTTTTTAATTTAGTATATTTCAGTATAAAAATATTAATTGTTATTAATTTGGTATATTAAAATATTAATTGATATATTTAATATATTTGTGATAATGTTGTTAATTATTTAATAAACAAGATGAAAAGCTTGTTTAGTAAATCTAAAAGTTCAAAGGGTCAAAGGTCTGAATCGTCTGAGAGAACGTCTAGCAACCCTCGGGCGTCATTTCAGGGCCCAATGACAGCCCAACGTGCGTCTCTTCTAGAGCCGACACAGAGACAACCGGGGGCCATACATTCCTCCAGGAAGCCAGACGCCCCTCGTTCGAGGCAGCCGAGCGTCCCTCACTCCTCGAGGCAGCTGTGGCCTCCGACTCAGGCGGAATTGTTTGCACCCCGTATGCCTGAGATACACAGGGCACCAACTCTAGGCCCTACTGTTTCGGATGGTGGGTCTTCTGGGGTACAGATGTCGCCGCCTCTTCTCTACCTTCGACAATTGATACCGGCATTACCTACAGTCGATCACTCAGGGGCGCCGATTTATCCACTGCCCCCGCAGGTGACCCCATCAGCGGCGTACATGTTCGTGCCTTTTGGTACGGATTTAGTTTTTGTGAGGGTATCATCATCGGCGACATAGTCGGAATCCGTCGCGCCCGCCCCAACGCCCTCAGGTAATGATATATAAATAATTTGTTTGCTTATAATGTCATAATAAAAATAATCTATTAATAATCAATTTATGATAGGCACCGTCGGAGCCAAGCCGACAAGGAAGAAGAGAGGTCTCGTCACAGGGAAGGCTCTCGAGAAGACAGTGAGTACCTCGGGAAGGATCGTCATTGATACTGACGGGGATGAGAACGTAGTATCAGGCGGCAAGACGAGGATGTACTCCGGCCGCATGTGAGCGCTTATTAGGGATAGAGTGCCTATGTTGTGGTAAGACTGAGGCGAGGTCCCACAGGAGGTTAAGGACATGGTCCACAACGCAATGTCGGTAAGTATAAAAAATTCACATTTAACATTATTTATTACATTGTAGATTTATTAAAAACTAAACTAATAAACGTTTTAATGTAGGTGTGGTTTGACGTTCCCCAGCACCTGAGAAACACCTGGTTGGACGTTGTGAATAGGGGAATAAGGTACGTTGTAAAGTTAATGACAAAACAAAATTATGTATAATTAATAATATTTATAATTTTTTTGTCGTATTATGGGTATAAGGAGTGGAAGAACGAGTTATGGACCCACTAGACTACGCATGGGAACGAACGTTCTGGTACCCCCCTTGAGTTCTAGTTCAGGGAATACGAGTGGCGTTGGCTTCTGATATATGAATTCAACAACCCACATAAACAGGAAATTAAAAATAATAATTTATTATATTGAATTATAATTAGTACGTTTTAAAATATTTTACTAATTTTTTTCCTTTGTAGGCCGTTTCCCGAGCGAACGCTCAGAACCGGCAAAGCAACACAAGGAACCATCATGCCGGTTATAGACCGTTCGCATCGTTGATGGAGGAGGCGGCTAGGGAACATCCAGAAGTCAACCGGTACGTCTATACGTACGAGAAGGCATATCCTGACGCCCAGGATGATATTGTAAGTCGTTTTACGTTTTAACATTTTGTAAATTATATATATATATATATATATATATATATTTCAAAATGTTAATTAAATATTTTTCTTATCCAATTAGGCGAGGGTGAGGCAGGCTACTGACGAGGTGATGACTGCTATAGTGAGGGAGACATGGCCTGACACGCAGGAGGAAGAAATGTCTGAAGCCATGTCCCGGATCGACATTTCGGATCTCAGGGTTGGGGCGAGGATCATGGACACAGCATTCCCACCGCGAGGAAATAACTTCTATTGCCCGCGCAGGTGACCCCATCAGCGGCGTACATGTTCGTGCCTTTTGGTACGGATTTAGTTTTTGCGAGGGTATCATCATCGGCGACATAGTCGGAATCCGTCGCGCCCGCCCCAACGCCCTCAGGTAATGATATATAAATAATTTGTTTGCTTATAATGTCATAATAAAAATAATCTATTAATAATCAATTTATGATAGGCACCGTCGGAGCCAAGCCGACAAGGAAGAAGAGAGGTCTCGTCACAGGGAAGGCTCTCGAGAAGACAGTGAGTACCTCGGGAAGGATCGTCATTGATACTGACGGGGATGAGAACGTAGTATCAGGCGGCAAGACGAGGATGTACTCCGGCCACATGTGAGCGCTTATTAGGGATAGAGTGCCTATGTTGTGGTCAGACTGAGGCGAGGTCCCACAGGTGGTTAAGGACATGGTCCACAACGCAATGTCGGTAAGTATAAAAAATTCACATTTAACATTATTTATTACATTGTAGATTTATTAAAAACTAAACTAATAAACGTTTTAATGCAGGTGTGGTTTGACGTTCCCCAGCACTTGAGAAACACCTGGTTGGACGTTGTGAATGGGGGAATAAGGTACGTTGCAAAGTTAATGACAAAACAAAATTATGTATAATTAATAATATTTATAATTTTTTTGTCGTATTATGGGTACAAGGAGTGGAAGAACGAGTTACGGACCCACTAGACTACGCATGGGAACGAACGTTCTGGTACCCCCCTTGAGTTCTAGTTCAGGGAATACGAGTAGCGTTGGCTTCTGATATCTGAATTCAACAACCCACATAAACAGGAAATTAAAAATAATAATTTATTATATTGAATTATAATTAGTACGTTTTAAAATATTTTACTAATTTTTTTCCTTTGTAGGCCGTTTCCCGAGCGAACGCTCAGAACCGGCAAAGCAACACAAGGAACCATCATGCCGGCTCTAGACCGTTCGCATCGTTGATGGAGGAGGCGGCTAGGGAACATCCAGAAGTCAACCGGTACGTCTATACGTACGAGAAGACATATCCTGACGCCCAGGATGATATTGTAAGTCGTTTTACGTTTTAACATTTTGTAAATTATATATATATATATATATTTCAAAATGTTAATTAATTATTTTTCTTATCCAATTAGGCGAGGGTGAGGCAGGCTATTGACGAGGTGATGACTGCTATAGTGAGGGAGACATGGCCAGACACGCAGGAGGAAGACATGTCCGAAGCCATGTCTCGAATCGACACTTTGAATCTCATGGTTGGGGCGAGGATCATGGGCACAGCATTCCCACCGCGAGGAAATAACTTCTACTGCCAGGGTCTAGGAAAGAAGGGCGAGGGGGTACTGAAGACCACTCCCGGATTTCAGAAAAAGGCTGTCTCGACCAGCAGTAGAACGACTCAGCTAGAGGCGAAAGTTCAAATGTTACGGGAACAGCAAGCCGCCCAGACAGCATAAACTACCGCTTTACTGGAGTATAATGCGGCAGTATATGCCACCAACCAAGCACAGCAGCAGCAGATGTTCTAGTACTTGCAAGATTTTTCAGCTGCTCAGCTTCAGGGACTTCTGCCTCCGCCCATGCCTACGCCTATTCCCTTACCTCAACCGCCGCAACCTCCTCCTGACGCGAATATAGATTTAGATGATATAGATTTTATTTAGTTTTTTAGGTTTATGAATAATTTATAAATTAATAATTTAATGCAAAATGTTTAGACTACTTTTGATAGTGTTTGTTGTTGGTTATATCAAATTGTTTGTGTAATTTACAGCTTGCTTGGATGGTAATTTAGAAATTTTGTAGTTTTTTTAGTATAAAAAGTACTATAGCCGACGAAATTTACCATAATTCGTTGGCTATAGTATTTTTTTAATTTTTTTTTCAACGTTTAGCCGACGAAATATGGTAAATTTCGTCGGCTATAGTTGTAGTTAAGCCGAAGAAATATACTATATTTCATCGGCTTTACTCCTTTTAATTTTTAATTTTTTAAAATATTTAGCCGAAGATTTATGCTACATTTCGTCGGCTAAAGTTTTTTAAGTTGGCCGACGAAATATTAATATTTCGTCATCCAAAGTCTTATGTTTAAACCGACAACAATGTATTTCGTCGGCCAAACTCTTACTTTAGCCGACGAATAATTGGAAAATATGTCGTCGGCTAAGTGCGTCACTATAGCCGACGACGGCTTTTATTTCGTCGGCTAAAGTCTTTGCCGACGAGCCTTTGTCGACGACTTCTTAGCCGACGAAAACTCATCGGCTATGATCTTAGCCGACGAATTTGATGAACAGGCCAACGAAAAATTTTCGTCGGCTAAAGTGCTGATCCTGGTAGTGTTGCAAGCTTTCTTCAACCGTGTCAACACATGCAATTTCTTCTATAACCTATTCGTGGATGATTTCTTGAGGAATTGCTTCATTTGAAAGTTCTTGAATAATCTCTTGTAGAGCTTCTTCCGTTGGAATTTCTAGATTAGTTTTTGGTGTAGCTTCTTCCGTCGGATATTCATGTATAATTTCTGGTAAAGCTTCTACAATTGGAAATTCTTTTGGTTTTTCTTCAGTTAAAATATTACTCTCAACGGGCCAAGCAAACTGTCTAGCTGTTAATTTACTCGCTTCAACCTTCGAATGATACTTCTTGATAGAAACATCTCTAGGTAGAAATTTTCCTCTAAGAAGACCTCTCATCTTCCTCCACGTTCGAACAGGTTCTTTACCTTGCAACTTTCTACCTCTTTTCAATTCATCCCACCAATCAGCAGCAATGCTTTTAAGTCTGGAAGAAACAACCTTTGCTTGCTTGTCTTCAGGAACCTTCATAATCTCAAAGAATTTATCCACGTTATCCAACCAATCCAAAAAGTCTTCCACGTGCATGAAACCGGAGAATTTTGGAATTTCTGCAGTAGATAAGAAATTTTGATTATCAAAGTGATATTGCCCCATGGATCCTCTTCCTCCATCTCTATTGCAGTTGTTGTTGTTTGTCGGAATTCCTCCAATCTGAGCTTGAAAAGTTTTAATGATTTCAGTTATTTGAGCGAAAAGACAATCCAAATCTTCTCTTATAACTATCATGGATAATTAAGTAAATTAAAGAGACGGGAGAGACCCGCTCTGATATCACCTAACGCAGCGGGACGATACATGGGCTAACCAGCGTTAAGCCCTAGATAAGATGAAGAGTTAACCAGCATTAAACTCTTAGATAGAAGTCTGGAATTAACCAGAAAATAAGAGAAAGCTATACGCTTAATCGTTAATAATATGGTTGATTCATTGAATGTCTGAATTATTATATAGAGGTGTCTTTATATAGGCCCAAACACATGACTAAAACCTATTTAGAATAGAACTAAAATAATAAAACCTAACTGAACTAGAAATCCTAGAATAACAAAGAATGTGTCTTTTTGCTCGAGAATCCCGATATATCTAAAAGAATAACTTTTGATTAATTTCATCATTAAAAAGTTTATTTGAATACCAATTTTCGATATTCAAATCATTCTTCTTAATGTGACGCCGTTTCTTTCTTTTCGAGATTCTTTATTGATTTCGGCTAGAATCTCGTTCTACATTAGAAACAAGGGTAAAATTGTCTCAAAAAATATTATTTTATTATGAATTTAATAAAGTTTTATGTATTTGGGCATTAGTAAGTACACCTTGTATTAGAATGTGTATTTGATTTTTTAATTCATTGGTTTGAAGTTTGACTTTTATAATTTTGTGTAAATGGTCACTCTCCCTTATTCTAATACGGGAGCGGATTTCATGCACGCTATTAATGTGCAAATCATGACGATTGGAAATTAATATTTAAGTCCTTCTGCTTACCCTTACATTTTTAATCCAATCACATTAAGAGCTCATAATAACATAACCTCTACGCGACTTCAGATCCTTATCTTCTGTGTTTGAAATACTTGGACTAGAAGTTTAATTTTGTAAAATGGCATTCGTATATTTTGTGTTTCAAATACGTCTCTTATGTGCAAATCTTAGACTTATATATGCTATATCAAAGAATCGTGTGCTCACAAACATATCAAATCGGAGAAGAGTGATTAAGACTTGAGAGTTTCTTCTTCTTCTTTCTTTGAAGAGGTTATGGTTTCCAAATGGCGGGAATGCTTTCTGGTTTTATCATGACAAGTTCAGGGTCGTCCCTGTGTGTTAGGAGGCCCTAGACAAACAAAATTGTGAGGCCCCGACAAGATCGTGAAATATTTTCACAAATTTCAAGTTAGTTTTCTCATAATACAATGCCGAATGCTCAAAAATTTATAAAAGAAGAGAAGAAAATATTATCCCCAAAAAAATGCACACTATATTTTTTCTAATTCAAGAAAAGAAAAGAAAAACAACAAGTATTGATTGGACATATATAATATGTTCTTTATGCCTATATGATCTATATATCAAATTCTAAAATACCGAACCCAATATTAATGTGAGAATAACACACAGTAAGTAATAAACGATGAAACTTTTTTTATTTTAATTTCTTATTTTTACAGCCAAATCAATAAAAATACACTAAAATATGAGACCTATAACATATTTGTGGCCCTAGACGTATGTCTTGCCTTAGGGCCGGCACGGGACAGGTTATAGTCGACCTCCGTTAACTTCCATAACTACTTGCCCTCTGTTCCAGGTCGTGCCCTTCAAGATTTGGCTCCTTCAATGATTCAATATGCTGGAAATTCTCAGATGTAGAAATGTAGAATGATCCCGCTGATACACCAAATCTAGCATTTACATTTTATTTCGAAAAATCGCAATTAGTTAGGTACGTGCTTATTCTGTTTTACTACACCTAATCTATGATGTCCTCTTTGATTTGTTGATAACGTGCCTATAACTAGTTTAATTGTTTGGATAAATTACATACGGAATCTAATATTATTAATAATCTTTGATGGTGATTTTGCTTACGAAGAAATAATCATCTCCTATTTTAGTTGATTCAAATTCATGATATTTTTCAATTCAAATTAGTAAACGTGTCCTAAATATATTCCGTATGGTATTCAAACTGTCAAAAACTCACATTTTACTATGAATTATATAAAATGTTTTAATTCTCTCTTTTTTGAATAATATAGATAATGATATATTGATACTCAAGCCAGAAATAGTCATTACATATCCTTCATCTATCGACTATAGATATATAAAACGTTTGTGATATAAGATCACAGTGATACATAAAATATATGTAATCATTAAAACATTAAAACGCTTTTAAAGAGCTTACGAATTTAGGGCGACCAGCAAAGCTCCAAGAAAAATTAAAAAATAAATTAAAAGAACGCCAAACCCACAACTATAAGCCTGAGTCCAGATCCATTTGGAGCACCCATGTGAAGCCCACAAACTAGAGCCCAAAATGTGAACCTCACTGGTCCAGGCCCATGCCCAGCAGTCCATATCATAGCAACCCTAGTTCCCCCTAGTTGCTTAGGGTTCACAACCTCTGTCGCCACGAACTCAACAATCTCACAGCCTCTCCTCGTCATCGTCAAACCAGGCATCACTGATGTCAACATCGTTGACACTTCATCGGGGACCAAAACCGATCCAACCTTTCCTTCATCATCTCCTGGAATCAGAGCAACTACCACCAAGATCTGATACATCACCGCCTGATTGACCGGCAACCCAAGTTTGAGATTCTGGCTTGAGTCACAAGATCAAATCCAAAAGATTCCGACAACAACCCATCCTTTTTCGAAACACCACCCGCACCACAAGCAAATTCGATTTCTACAGTCAAACTGAAATCCGATTTGGGTAAATCCATACCCATCTTGAAACCCCGTTGGAAGTCAGACCACTGCTTTGATTCCCGAACACCCAGATCGGAATCTTCAGCCATCGTCACCAGATCCATCTGCTTTGTCACCAGAAAACCATCATGCCTAAAGTGTCAGAAAACAACTGCGATAGGAAGGAAACTCTCGGAGTAGACTTTCGCTGCCAAAGCACAATCAACGCTGAGCAAGCTACGAACAGCCGTCAACACGCAATCACAATCAATGCTCACATCTGAAGAGGAGCCCCGCCGCCCTTGAGAAACCCTAGGTTTCTGAGCATAGTTGCTTCGATAAGTTTGGAGCTTCATCGCTTTAGTTCCCTTGAATTCGCCTTTTGTAGTTAATGAGAAGCATATTCTATATAACAGTAGGATTTACTTTTATTTAAATTCACGTTAGATAATTTTTTTATTTTTTTTAATTAAAATTTTTTACATTAATTGTGCAAAAGTTTGGTTAACTATATATACAATGTTACTAGAGAAAGAAATGAAGACATATATGACAGTCATTATACTCATGGGGTTTGTCTATCAAACTGAATTGCATACCATGCAGTTCCTTTCTTTGAGAGGGTGTAGAGGATGGGACCAGCAGGGGCTAATGAGGAGATTAGTTTTTGTGGTGCATATTCAAGCGCATGAAATATAGGGCTGTATCTTCGAATTTTCGTCAAGAAAGAACTAGCATTATTAAAACATGACAATGGTCAATCATCGCCACGTACGATGTCGGCATATTGCGAATTAGACTAGGCAGCAAAATATGACACTCACATGGCTCTACAGATGGAGCTCAATGTCGATTCTCGGCTACATGCTAGCTTCTTGGAACAGTTCTACGTACCTCGATCTCAGACGTCTGTCATGTCGTGTGTTCCTACGTATTGTTTCAAGAATCTTATCCTTCCGACTTCGGTTCCGAAGTCACAATCCATTTCAGGATTCCCCCAAAACTATAGCTAGCTAGTTGGTTAATTTGGTTGTACAACACAAAGTATTTTAGTGCTTCAGAACATCGGTGCTCTTCCATCTATTTCCGTTGTAAGCCTTTCATCATACAGAAATTATAATGATCATAATAATCCGTATGAAATACTTGATTTGCTAGTAACTCGTCCTTATATCTAAAAGCAACTCCAAAAGCCTTTCCAAATCTTGAAGTAATTCTCAATATTTTAAAGAATTTTCTATAATTATAATGTATATTATCGAGATAAGAAACCCATCTTGTGAGTTAGAGTTCAAGCTAATTAGAAACGAAAAACGAGTATCGAATAGCTCCTCAACCAGTTCACAGCCAGAATTTTAATCACCCTACTAGGTATGAAACATGCTCCGTTAGTCTTTCCCATCCCTTTGCCAATGTCTTCTCAAGAATTCCCTCTATAGCTTTATATCAATTAGCTAGTAGTTCGAGAACTCGAACATAACAAAATCTACAATTTAAACTTCTGGTTTCTCATGAGCTTTAAGACTTTGAGAGCGTAGACCTGCTTTCTGTGGAGCTTGATTTACAACTTCTACTGTGTTCGAATCTTTTCTGGAAAAAGAATATATAACAAAGTAGGAGCAGCATATGAACGCGAATGATAAAGAGAGACAATAATTCCTCTCTTTCTTTCGATTAAATATGTGTTTTGATTTCAAAGAATATATGTCACTAACCCTCAACTGGACTCATGCTAGAACATCC
>OX637587.1:14447577-14554999 GCA_951800085.1 Comarum palustre | reverse complement strand
GGAATGTGGAATTTATGCATAACAATGGTATCTTATTTAGGACAAGAGACAACTGAGAACCTGGTTGAGGAAGGAGACTGTGGAAGAGTGACGGCGTTGCAGGAGGAACCTGGCTAAGATGGCTGGCGGCGGCGGCATTGGACTGGGATCAGTGGGATGTACGATGTTGGGTTCCCTTAGTGTGTGCATCCTAATATCTTTAGGAGACTCGACGGCTCAGCTTATTCTTGACGGGCTGATTTTTCCAATTTTCGGATCTGGGCTGCTGGCCCATAACTGGATTTGTTTCTTTTTAGGAATTTATGTATAATCAACGAATTTTTAGATGCAGTAACTCATGAGAGAACCTTTTGGCAGACTCGGAGATATTTGCAAACCAAAGATTTCTTCTACAACCGAGATGAGAGTGAAACAATTTTTTTTTTCATAAATAGACTGAGGACCGATCCCACTTGATCCACTAGCATTATGATTCATTCTCCTTGAGCTTGAGCTTGAGCTTGAGCCTGAGCCTTAGAGGAGTTGAGGGTCATATAACCATGTCAATCTATCAGGGACATCCAGTTCACTCGAATGGGAGGAGTCAATTCAAACAACATTATTGTAGTGTATATATAATTGGTTCAAATATTTGAACCAATTAAGCTTGCTTTCCAGTCACTATTTGACTCCTTATCGGCTCGCTGTATCTAGCCAGCTAGCTCAGAGTCAAATCTGGTTCCATATAACACAGTAGCTCTGCTGCTGATTGATGATCATCGTTGATCTGCACCCTGAAATAATCAAATTAAATGTATTCATATATAAATTATTAGTACGTTCTAGATAGAGCTCTCAGCACTTTACACCTCTCTAAGCCTCTAGTCTCTGTCTCTCCCCTTAATTTGTACCGAAAGGTTTTCCAATGAGAAAGATGAAGAACTACAAGCTGTTGATCCATCGTCTTCTTGTTCATTCTCTCCTGCTACTTTGCTTTGCAACCTTGGCTTTCGGAGCTAATCGGCTATCAGCTGATGAAGGTATTTATAGCTGTATAATGGTAGAAATATGATTTCTGAGAGTGTCTATCTTACTGAGTTGGGGATATGATGAATGTGTTTGCACGTATTAAACTGTGTATGTGTGCACGTATAGTACAAGCTTTGAAGGACATAGCAAAGACACTGGGGAAGACAAACTGGAATTTCAGTGCTGATCCCTGCAGCGGAGAATATGGTTGGATTAATCAAGCCGACAAATATTCTGCCAATAACGTCACCTGCGGCCGTTGTACAATTTCCGGTGCGGCCAACGCCACCGGCACTACTGATCAGATCTGCCATGTTGTTAGCATGTAAGTAATGAAATTTAATTATCTTCTTAATTTGCATATGATTTGCCTTCTCGACGTTTCAGATGAACAAATCTCAGACTTGCCCACACTTACTAATCAAAATACCAAATTGATCTCCTAACATCTACTTTGATTATTTCACATTGTTATCTAATTAGTTAATCTATAAAATATTCGCCGATACAATACATGTATGAAAACACGTAAATTAAGAAAGAACGCATCTAATTCATAATTAGATCACATAATCATATTCATTTAAGAGAAAAAAAAAACCTTAGATCGATATTAACACAAACGCATGATATATAAATTAATGGCAATAATGGACCGGAGAATAGTCAACAGTTGTGTAGTTGCATCCCTACACATTAAATGGTATAGATGGAATGGTCGATAAGTGTTGGAGCAAGATACAACTAGTAATTCGTCGTTTTGGAGCAAAGTCTTCTACTCGTTCCAGTCTTCTACTCGTTCCACTCATACGTGAGCGTTCAAACATAAAATCTAATCTAGAGAATCTAGACAACTACTTCGATCATCATTGTCGGCGACCTCGGCCCATCTTTGAGGCGTTGACTGGAGGCCCGTTATGAGCACGCCCAAGATACTCAAGACGCCCCTGTAGGAACTGTAACCCTAGCAATAGTTTTCTACTTTTGAATTGCGAGCTCGTTTCGCCTAGGATCCCAGTCCTACATGAAATAAGGAATGCAGAAAGATACTCCACCCTGTTCATATTTATCGAGTATGAAAGAAGATCACTATATACTACGATCGTTACACTATACAAGAATGTCATGAGTAAGAATTGGTTGCATGATTGAAGCTAAACTAGAGCAATGTGATAACCAAAAATAGGATTACCGAGTCTCAAAGCCTCACAGTACTGTAGGTAAGTTTTGGCACTGAGAATTCTTCTTAAGCTTTATTCATTCCATGGCCATCGTTTGAGTTCAATCCGACTGCAGAGGTAGGGATATGAGAACTTTAACGTTTTAGGAACATTAGTTGTGTGATTGTGAAACGTTTTAGGAAGATTAGTATATATAAATGTGTAAGATCTGTTTTGTGATGATGCGCAGACTCTTGAGAGCTCAGAATTTACCAGGAACAATTCCCTCAGAGATGGCGAGGCTTCCCTATCTTCAACAAATGTAAGAGGGATCGACTTCAGTTTTGTCATATTGGAATTTGTTGTCTTTCTTTTTCTTAATGTCTCTTTATGATAACTACTCTCTCTCTTGTTTCTTCTGTACGTAGTGACCTTGCTCGTAACTATCTGAATGGAACCATCCCTCCAGAATTGGGCTCTCTGCCACTAGTTAACATGTACTCTCTCTTTCTGTGTGATATTCAAGTCATGTTCCTCAGCAGTGTTTGCAATTTCGTCCTTATTTACGCCATTTCTTTTAAAAGCAATTATTCTACCAGTTAGTACTTCATTTGATGGTCCCAGAGCATCCAGGTTCCATTTTGATGGTAGCATTTGAGTATATTTTGGGAGGCTTTTGTGCATTACATATTTGATCATATCCATTTTATGTCTCATAGCCATTCTTTGTATGTTTTTAACATTTGGTAATTCTGCAGTTCTCTTGTTGGAAACCGCTTGACAGGTTCTATCCCAGTTGAACTTGCAAATATTACCACCCTAAAAAGTTTGTGAGTTTTGATGAGATATTTGTTTCTTTTTTCCTTGATTTATGAAGTTTTTGAAGTTCTTTTAGTTATTGATATCGAGTTTGCTTTGTGTAGAACCCTGGATTTCAATAATTTCTCTGGAGGTCTTCCTTGGGAACTTGGATTCTTGCCAAGCATAGAAACACTGTAAGATATACTATGAGAACTTTTAATCTTGAGACAATTAGTTGGTATATAAGAATTACTTTCTTATTTATAATTGCTTCCTATTATTTTGTTAGCGTTCTTACCTCAAATAATTTTACTGGAGAGTTGCCAGATACATTTGCAAAGCTCACCAAATTAAAGGACTTGTAAGTTCCTACTTTTATATATTTCACATAAGGTTTCCTTTACACCTAACTTGGTCATTATTTCCCCCATTATGTGAATAATTGGTATTTTATTTTTTCCATCATTATGCAGTCGGATTATTGACAATTCCTTGTCTGGGAAAATACCAGACTATATTCAAAACTGGACAAATATTAAGAAACTGTGAGTGCTATATACTTCATCCATGTCATCTGTTGCTTGATTTTGTAATGTCATTTATGTATGTTTTTCTGGCACTTACTATATTTGTGACTATTACAGCGGGATTCAGGCTAGTGGTTTGACGGGACCAATTCCTTCTGGAATTTCTGTATTGACAAGTTTAACTGACCTGTTAGTTTGGCTCTTCATGTCTTGCACGTTATAAATTATATATAGATTAAGAATTATATAGCTTTACTCATGCGTCCGTTTTAACATGCAGGAGAATTACTGACTTGAATGGACCTGAATCATCCTTTCCTCTACTTGAGAATATGAAAAACTTGAAGATACTGTGAGTTAATTCTTACTTGACATACATCACTGGTTGTACAAGAACTCCGTGCAAAATCAAAATTTTCCTTTTTGTGTGTTGCAGGATATTGAGGAGTTGCAATATTAATGGACAGCTACCGGAATATTTTTCTGACATGACAGAGTTGACAACTTTGTAAGTGCAGATTGCAGAACTGCCAGATATCTATGTTCATTTCTATTTCTTTTTCTGCCTTACAAACATGTTCTTTCGATATTTTATTAAACGATCTTGGCATTATTGCATATTTTAGACAATTACTTGTACGGACAACACAAAGTTGTATGCCTATATTTGAAAGAGATAAATTAATCTCTATTTTCTGGAGGAAACAGAAAATTTATAAATATAGAGAGAGAGAGAGAATACTGGAAATGCAAAAATGGAGGAAGAAGACAGAAGTTTAAGGAGTTACAGAAATTTTACTCCTCTGAAATTAACATATCTTACATACTGGACCACCATATATTTCATTTTTTGTATTTTACTTCCATTTCTATCATCATCCTTTGTGGTAACAATATACATTATCATCTGGTGCATAGAGTCTTAGTTGAATCGTTCCCATCCTTATACCTGTAGAATTTGTATGCTGTAAAACAGATCGATTTTATTGATTGTAGAGACTTTACATTATCATGTGTGTCTGTCTGCATCACATGTTGATTAACCAACCAAAAATGCTAATCATGTTCAGGGGGTTTGGGTTGGATAGATTACCCTTTTGTTTGAACAATATACCATCCCCTATAAAATGACCTTAAAACTTTCTTTTAAGTGGAGATTATAATGTTCTAAAGGATTTATTAGTTAACATCAAACTTTCATGATTTGCTTCTCGCAAACTTTAGGAATAGCAGACTTTTAAATGAACTTGATGTTGGTTTGTTTGCAGAGACCTCAGCTTCAACAAGCTAACTGGAAATGTCCCAAGGAGCTTTGTTGCTCCAACAAATAATTTGGATTACATGTAAGCAATTTGTAACAGAGCTAGATGCCCTTAAGAAGTTATGATGCAGGCAGGCATTTAAATGAAAGATGAAATTACTGATCTATTGCATGTACTTGTAATTGTTAAAACATTTAAGCTAACCTATTGAGCATAAAATTCTTAATAATAAACACTGCATTCTTTACTGAAATTTTTTAGTGCTAATTGTTTAGATTCTTAACTGGAAATTTGCTGACTGGACCTGAACCACTGTGGATGGTTGGAGAAAATGTGTAAGATTCTCTTCCCAATACTAATACTCTGATGCCAAATAATGGAATTCATTTCTATCTATTAAGTGGTGTAGTATAATGGATGTACATTATGGTGTGACTTAGAATTTGGATCTTGGTTTACTCTTATAGACATGAGAGAAGCGTTAACTGTGCATTATTTTTATTTTCTCTATGTACAGTGACCTTTCATATAACAATTTCACAATCACCCCAGGGCCTGTAAATTGTCAGCCACAAGCCGGCTGGTAAAAAATTTTTCATTATTCTCAAATCAGGCTATTCTGGATTTTGTAAATTATGATTAAATGTTCAATTTGAATTAATCTCTACAGGAACTTGTTTGCTGGCTCTTCAGAGGGCACCAATTCGTAAGTTTCAAATATATCTTCTGAAAACATGTTTCATATATTTAAGGGGAAATTCCTTCAGCAGTTCTTGACGTATTTCTACTTGGATGATTTGGTACATACCTAGTCAATAAACGAGTTATCCTTGGTTAGACCATTTTATACCTAATAATTGGAAGTATAAGTGGTGTAGTAGAGGATAACTTCAACTACTAAATTATCAAGTAGCTCTACCTCAGGTGACATAGAAGGACAATACCTTATACTTAGCTTTGGCATCTGTATATCATATTATTATGTTCCAGCTGATTTTTATTTATCATTTTATGTTACTGATATTCTTAGACATCTTCTATTTAATCTGCAGAGCTGTTTCGTGTTTGAGCAATAAAACTACAACATGTTCAAAAAGTAAGTTTTGTTTCTATTTATATCCTTCAGATATACATACATGAGTGATTTGATTAGTAGTTTTTGTTGAGTTCTTTGATCTCATTAAATTAATCCTCCTTAAACCACATTTAATGTAATTGGTGAATTCTTGTATGTAGATTTCTGGTAAATTCCTTACAGGGCGTTTTACCTATACTTAAGTACATCAGTTTCTATTAAGACGCAATTGAACTTAATTTTATCAGCACAGTAGCTCAAAACTACCTCTAACCATTCCATAACAATCCAAAAGGAAGAAGCATATTTAATTTGCTATATCATTTACAAACGATCAGTACTTCCTTGAAAAATTTATCTTTTTTATCAAATGTATGTTACATGGATCTTTAGATGTATGTTTTTGCATGTTTTTGTCTGTGCAAACCTCAGTTCTACGCCATTAGATGGGTGCTTCGACATTGCCATAAGTTTTCAAACATAATTTATCGTCTTTCAACTCAGTGGGTTCTAATTTCTTGTTGA
This sequence comes from Comarum palustre, assembly GCA_951800085.1. Classification (NCBI taxonomy): domain Eukaryota; kingdom Viridiplantae; phylum Streptophyta; class Magnoliopsida; order Rosales; family Rosaceae; genus Comarum; species Comarum palustre. Next base: position 14,548,641 of record OX637587.1, on the reverse strand, counting down.
ACAGGTTGGTATTCTCTCAATATAAATTGTGGAGGAACTGGAGTAACAGTCGATGGAACAGTATATGATGAAGATATAGTTGCAAATGGACCTTCAACATATTACATGAGCAGCACAAATTGGGTGTCAAGCAGCACTGGTTACTTCCCTGATGATGACAGTTCTACAGACCACTTTACTTGGTCTACTAATTCATCTAGACTCTCTATGGCCAATGCCCAACTATACATGACTGCGCGCCTTTCTCCTATCTCTCTAACTTACTATGGGTTTTGTCTCGGTAATGGAAACTACACAGTAAACCTCCATTTTGCGGAGATAATGTTTATGGATGGTCCAACATATAGCAGCTTGGGAAGGCGCATATTTGATGTTTATATTCAGGTAGCTGAGTAGATACATTTCCAGAGGTTTTAGCTTTTGTAATTTTTATTATGAAATCAACCTTACAACTTATAAGTATCTGAAATATTAATCTAGTAATTGTATAAGCATATTGTAGGGCATACGAGTGCTGCAGAATTTCAATATTGCTAATGAGGCAGGTGGGACTGGTAACGCTGTCATAAAAAACTATACTGCTGCAGTAACTACTAATACGTTGGAGATCCGTTTCTTTTGGGCTGGGAAAGGAACCACTGGTATTCCAGTAAGATGAGTTTATGGTCCTCTTATCTCTGCCATATCTGTAGTTCCAGGTGATTTCACACTGCTATGTCTACTTCAAGTTGGTCTGTTAACTGTTGAAAATTTCTCATCTATGTTATATACAAGTTTCCTGTTAGGTGCGTGTTCAGTAACTCGAGGTCTGAAAGTTCAACCTGAATGTTGCGCATTGATTCTTATTTTGAACAACTATTAAATTTCCCTCTCAAACAACTGATAAATGTATTTGTTTTCTATTGAGTTTAATTTTTAAACGCAATACTCTCCATTTGAAGGTTGTCTATATAGCGTAACTATTACCCTTTTCAGCTAAGGATACTATATAATTAGCATCAAAATTATCTTTGACTGCAAACATCTTGACATTTTTACTTATTGTCTACTTAATATAAAGATTCCACCAAATGGTACCCGACCCTGAAGCTCTTTTCTCTTTCTTTTAGACTTTGAACCCCCGGCAGAAATCTCTTCAGGACACATATCTAGGAGTTTCTCTATAGGTGCAGTGGTTGGAATTATGTCTGCAGGGGCAGTATTCCTTGTACTGCTGGTTTTCTGTTATCTTTGGTGGAGAGGCTATCTGAGACGAGAAGGGACTTTGGAGCAAGGTATTTGCAGTTGATTTGTTATAATGGTTGTTACTTTTTCATTGGAAGATGGATATATACATTGCTCCATATGACTTTACATCACACATATGATATGTACATGTACGTAATGGTTTTGATACTGATCTTCTCAATCTGTAACACAAATTCTTACTTAAATTGATGCTTATATGTAATGCTAAGAATACAGTTAAAGTGAAATTCAAGCCACAAATCATCTCAAGATATATCAGAAACTAAGAATCCCATCATCCTAAAATTTTTGGGAACTATTTCTAACAATACTTTTTGCAAGCACAGATTTAAAAGGTGTTGACCTGCAAACCGGTAAATTTAGCTTGAGACAAATCAAAGATGCCACGAAGAACTTTGACATAGCCAACAAGATTGGAGAAGGTGGTTTTGGTCCTGTTTACAAGGTATTCTTCTGAACCAATAATTTCTTTTACTTTTGCATTTAAGCTTCTTTGACTACTAAGTTTCTTTTCTCTTTAGTGAATGGATTTTTGATCGTCTATGTGTATTGTCAATGCAGGGACAGCTATCAGACGGCACCATAATTGCTGTCAAGCAGCTTTCTGCCAAATCAAAGCAAGGAAATCGCGAATTTGTAAATGAGATTGGCATGATTTCTGCCCTGCAACACCCTCATCTTGTCAAGCTGTATGGATGCTGCATTGAAGGAAATCAGTTGTTGCTTGTCTACGAATACATGGAAAATAACAGTGTTGGACGGGCTTTGTTTGGTTAGTATATCTCTAGTATATTCTTTTCCAAACATAATTTTATTTTCTTAAATGCTAGACGTTATTCTTAGATATTATAGGTTGAACATATTGTAGTTTCTTATGACTTACTGACTATATCTTATTAATTTGAACATTGAAGGTGCAAAAGAAAGTCAGTTGAAGTTAGATTGGCCAACAAGGCACAAAATTTGTATTGGTATAGCAAAAGGTTTGGCATACCTCCATGAAGAATCACGGTTGAAGATCGTTCATAGAGACATCAAAGCTGCTAATGTGCTGCTTGATAAAAATCTTGACCCGAAGATATCGGACTTTGGCCTAGCCAAGCTTGATGAAGATGATAGTACCCATATAAGCACTAGGATTGCTGGAACTTAGTAAGTCCTTTTCTTAATTCAACCTAACTTTATTTTGAGCTTATTCGACCCCATTAGGGAAGAAAAAAGGTGGGAAAAAAGAAGAGAACAAAGTGAGATCGTCTTTACCTGATATAGAAAACTGTTATTGTTATCAGAAAATTTAAGAAATTTCTGAGCTAGGTAGGCTTTGTTGCAACAATTCATTTTAAGCATTTCATTTTAAAAAATCTTACTTTCATTGATAATTACAACTTTAACGATTTTTACTCTATAGGGCTTTCTGTGCTGGTCGTTGCCATTAAGAATTAGACCAAACATAATTATTCATTTATGTGTGATTTCATGATCTCACAGTGGATATATGGCGCCTGAATATGCAATGCGGGGTTATCTAACTGATAAAGCAGACGTGTATAGTTTTGGAATTCTCGTATTGGAAATGGTCAGCGGAAGGTGCAACACAACTCACCGTGCAAAGGAAGAGAGCTTTTACATTCTTGACTGGGTAACATGAACTAATATTCTGGCTAGCTCCTTATTTAACTTGAATTTCGTTTTTTCACTATTTATTTCCATTTATCAATCATTTTCCTTTTGAGAAAAGAAAGAAAACAATTAAATCAGTTGCACATTGCTTTTTAGTTTTCATCATAAACCAAAATCTAGTGCTCCAGCTTCATCTGCTACTTAGCTAGTTTTAAACGTTTCTTCAGCTTGCCATCTATCTTTCATACTATCAAATGTTACTTTCAATACTTTGTATACACCTTCAAAGCCTCTATAAAACCAAAAGCTTTCCCTCTTTGTTATATCTTTTCCTCGGAATATAGGAGTCTTTTCCGTCCTCTACCATACTTTACTGTGAAACAAATTTTAACATACACAGAAAACTTATATATATTGCTGTTTGTGCTTTCCTGTTTCTAGGCACTTGCTCTACAAGAGAAAGCAAGTTTGCTAGACCTAGTCGATCCAAGGCTGAAATCTGATTTTAACAAAGAGGTGATGATTACCATCAATGTGGCTCTCCTTTGCTGTAATGTGACTGCCGCACTAAGGCCTGCGATGTCTTTAGTGGTGAGGATGCTTGAAGGCAGCGCTCGTGTTGAGGACTTGGTCTTAGATTCAAGTGCCTCATCACATGAGATGGGTGAAACGAGGAAACATTTTGGATCCAGTTACTCATTGGAGACAACCGGTGGGATTACTGAGAACGATGCCCATGGAAGGGGCGCGCACTACACCGACATCAGTTCAGGAGCTGTATCCAGTCAATCCTCATTCAAATTGCTGGAAGAACAGTAATTCAAGAACGTAGCAAATTGTCCTTGTAGGTGTAGCTAATTAAACTCTTGTAATTCAAACATACATATTTACTAACCATTACTGCTTCCTCTTGTTGAGTGTAGCTAAATCCTTTGGATTAACTTTGTCCGGAGATGGCGGCATTACAATGACATGTCCCTGTTCCTATTTGAATGTTCGTTTTTGCGTAATGTGAATCGTTAAGTGCTACATAAATTCTTGTGCACTATATAAACCTTGGAGGGGCCAAACCTGAACAAGTCTTGTCAACATAAGGTCAGTTTTTGCAGGGCTTAGTCCCAAATGGCAGTCTAGCTCTCACACTCGTACGCCTCCGTACATAAGACAAGTCAATCAAATGACAATGTAATCTCATCAGACATCAAAGCACAATGTAAAACTGAAGGAAAAAACTATAGTAAGTGATGAGCGCATGGTCTCCTATCATCCTATGCTCTTGTAGTCTTGTATCATATAGATATGAATCATATGATCATCATAAAACAAAACAAATAAAAATGTGAAGACCAAAATATGGTTCGCTTGCAATTAAAATGTTGATGATCAGCTAGCAACGGAACTGTAGAGCGCTCGTATAAGCTAATTGTTTTTTTTATGAAATGAGGAATAAGAGAGACGAATCCTCCTTACCGTCTCAAAATTTATTAAAATTTAAAAAGAAGGAGATACAAAGAGAGAGGGTCAAACCAACACATCTCTTAAAAAAATGTAAAAGAAGAACAAAACTATCTAAAACGATATTGTGGTAGACTTGAACAGTCTTTATCGCATGTTGACCGTATGAAAGGGGGATTAAATCCCATCAAACCATTGTTAGAGAGTTGTACCATAGTTTGCTAATAAGTCAGCAACCTTGTTACCTTCCTGAAAAATATGAGACGAGCGAAATTGCATCATAAATATCTGATGCAAACAGTTCATCTATGCTATCCTTAATTTCCAAAGAACCAAATGAGAAGAGCGAAGAAAATTAAGGATTAGAGAACAATCCACCTCTAGCCATATATGGTTCCACCTCTACCCTTGATCAGCTCGTATCAGCTGATTGACTGACCGGTCAATTTCCTGTGTGCACATACTAACACTTAGTACACATTGATCTACCAACCCCAAATCGAATAAAAGTTTTATGATACCAAGTTCTTAATTGAATAGTCGAATGTCCAGATTAAGTGTGTTACATAACAAATTAAAATCCTAGATAATCAGCGGTCTTTGTTGATTTTCTGTTAATTTAATTTCTAATTCAATACAATAATGGCCACAAAATCTGTCGTTGTCTTTAGAGCAAATGCACCCATTTTAGGTGGGTTGGACCAATCCTCAATCCGGACTAATACACTATTCATTCAAATCAGTCATTGGTCATTGGTTTGACGATACAACAGTGAGACCAATCCGAGGACCAATTACTATTCAACTTTTATAAAAATAATTTTTTATAGATAAATAATTATTGTCTTTTACTTTATTATTGAATTCACTGATAATATATTTATACACAAGATATATATAAAATTTTACATATATTCAATAATTATTATATAGCTCGTGTGTGTGTGTGTATTAAACTAGAATTATTTATAAGATATCAAAGACCCATGTTGGAAATACATGAGTTCATATCAATACCGTTATCTTTCATAAATATCTAAAATTTTCGATAAGGTTATACGAATGAACGGACGACACGTATCCTCTTCAGATATCGTTATCTTCAAAATTAATTGAGACGATTTCAGATAGGATTTCAAACCAATCACGACATGCCACGTGTGTAGACGATAACATTCTGTCTCCTAAAAACGTCAATAAATAAACTTCAAACTCGATCATTCTATATTCACACATTCATCTAATTCATCTCCTCTCTCTAGATTCAGATATTTTCATCTATTTCACTTCTCACTTTTCTCATGGATCACATAAGAAATTATTTGAGAGCGAGAGATGAAGAAGATGAAGAACACATTATGCAGATTCAGTCAAACAATGCTCAAGCCGCTGCATTGGTTGCCCAATATCACCATATGCAGATCCAGACTCCTCAAGGTCGTGGTTCACGTCCTGGTCGTGCCCCCAACGTCGAAAGACACAGGCAATCAAGAGGGGCTAACATGTTGGAGGATTACTTTGTAGAGCATCCAGTGTATAGCAACATAATTTTCCGTCAGCGTTATCGAATGCAAAAACCAGTATTCAATCGCATCATGGCAGACCTTTGCAATTTCGACAATTTTTGGAAGCAAAAACCAGATGCTACCGGAAAGCTAGGATTGCTCCCGGAACAAAAAATGACAGGTGCGTTACGAATGCTTGCATACGGTGCAGGGGCTGATCAATGTGATGAAGTCACCAGGATGGGAGCATCAACTGCTTTGAAATGCCTTAAGAAATTTTGTGCACAAGTGGAGTATTTATATGGGGGTTGGTATCTTCGAGCTCCTAATGCCGCAGATCTACAAAGACTTCTACTTAAAGGACAACACCGTGGTTTTCCTGGCATGATTGGGAGCATCGATTGCATGCATTGGAAGTGGAAAAACTGTCCAAAAGGGTGGTCTGGAGCTTTCTCAGGCCGTAAAGGATACCCTACTGTCATTCTTGAAGCTGTGGCATCCTACGACACACATGTATGGCATGCCTTCTTCGGTACCCCAGGAGCTCAAAACGATCTTAATGTTCTCGGTGCATCCAACGTGTTCGCAAGAGTTATCAACGGAAGTGCCCCGGAGGTCGCATATAAGGTGAATGATAGCACATACTCTGTACCTTACTACCTTGCTGATGGAATATACCTGAGGTGGCAAACATTTGTTAAAGCAATATCCAAACCCAAAGATGCTAAGGAGGCACACTTTACCAAAATGCAAGAGTCTTATCGTAAGGACGTTGAGCGGTGTTTTGGTATCCTTCAAGCTCGATGGGCCATACTTCGTCATGGTGCTAACTTGTTCAAACTAGAAGACCTGCGTACAATCATGATAAGTTGTATCATCCTTCATAACATGATTGTGGAAGATGAGTTTGTCGAGGACGAATTTGAGGAGTCTGAAGAAGATGATAACTTGCATCCATTAGCTGCAAACGTATATGAACGACCGGTGGATCGTGAAGGTAATGTGATCCGCCATGAACCGATTTTAAGGGCTGGAGAAACCCTACCGGCATTCTTAGATGCTAACTTCCAATTAGTCATAATAACAAATGATTTGCATAATCATTTGAATAAGTGATGCTTTCCTTAGTTCATCATTTTTAATTTCACTTGAATAATGTTGTTTGTGTGTTTTGTTTATTTTGCTTTATCCCTTATTAATTGTATGTGTGCTTTTCTTTTCTTTTTAATAAAAATAAATATATTTCACTATCATTAGTTCATAACAAATAGTGGACTTTTATTTCATTAAATAAAATAGCATAATACAATCAACTTAATAATTCAAGAATAATACATTAAATTACAATACTCTATTGTGGGGATTGTGGTTCTTCAAAAAGAGGCCTATAGCAATCCGCATTAGCATTAGGATCGGTTTTTCTCCTAATGTCTCTCCTCAATTTTTTGAACCAATCCTTTGACCCCGGCGAAATATCACTATTTTGCATGCCCATTATCCTTGCATCCTCTTTTGCCTCTTCAAATGCCATCATTCTTTCATATTCGGCACGACGGTTCTCTTCTTTTTTTTCTAAGAATCTCATTGGAAATTTTGTTGCTCTCGGAGATGGCGAGTAAAGCTTGAACCATGGATTCACCCACATCCTCTTTATTTTTCCCTTTCCTTCTTGCTTCTTTTGCGGTCTTTTGTCCCATTGGCCTTCCAACGGAGCTAGAAGGCGTCTCCAATACAACTTCGTCATCCAAAGTAATTGGTGATTCGGTTTGGGAACCACTAGCCATGGGATAAACAAACGAGGTGACCGGAGGAGTAGGTGCATCTCTAAAAGTCGGATGGTCCCTCACCGCCTCCCAACATTCATGGTGGTCGAATTGCTTCTTAGTCACTCTTATAAACTCTAAGTTAATTTGATGCTCCTATAAAAACATAAAAACTCATATATTATAAAAATTGTTAAGTATATGAATTAGTTGTCACTAAATTTAAGTGAATGGTCGAAAAAAATACCTCATCCAATTGATTGGTGCCGCTTGGTCTATGATTCCCAACTTGAATTTTTGCATTGTGCCACTCTTTGAGAATCTTCTTCAAAGGCTTGAAATGAGCTTGAAGAGCCCCCGACGGTCGAACCGGGGTTGATCCCGTCCAATGTTGAATATAATGTTCACGAATCTTGGACCACATTTTTGGAAGAGTTTGTTGATTGCCGGTGATGGGGCATACGGTAACCGCCGTCCATGATTCGCACAATTGAATTTCCTCCTCTTTGGTCCAAGTAGTACCCGACTCTCCCATTTTGTTGATTTGGAGAATGAAAAGAGGAACAAATAAATTGAAGGAGAAGGAGATGGATAGAAGAAGAAAACTATGGTAAAGAAGAACAAATAAATTGGGGAAGGAAGAGATGGATGTGTGGAAAATGAAGGAAAGTAGTATGGTATTTATAGGAAAATTTTGTTGTTTTTTTTTTGTTAATTTGTTCAGAATTTTCCCGTTAGGTTACATACTTTAATTTGAATGAATCATATTACCGTTATGGTTGAATATTGCCATTTGATCTTGATCTGACGGTCCAAATTAAAGACCCGTTCATGTTGTAGACAAATACCAGTATGTCAGCAAGTGGTAGGAGGAATTGTTGACTACATACGGGCCCACAAATTTGATCACTCCGGACTAATCCATGGAGTGAGAATTGCCCCAGACCTTAACCCAAGCAGCTGGGTCCCACATGGGACCCATTACTACCCCAGACTGATACCTTCCCGCTGCATGATATAATCGGTCCTACCCTCACTCTAACCCACCTTTTCACGCAGCGCTGCATGTGCTCTTACAAATGCATGCAGAAGCTGGATGCATTTGACAAGTAAAACATAGGAAAACACCAATGACATCGATTCAGATACGTTTTGTTTGTTTACTCTAAAAGATGCCAAGTAAAAGTGACTGGTTGGTTTGTGACCTCGTGCATTTTGACGAGGTCTCCTCCTTTTCATTCTCTTAATATTCAACGTGAATACAAAATGGTCTACGTATATATAGTCTTGCAATATAAAACGTACTACTCATCAATCCAATCTCGATATCTCCAAACTCTAACTTTCTTGATCTCCCTTATTCAGAAACACATTTTGGGTGTCAGATGCGCATCTGAACGGAAACGTTTTCACCATATACAGAGTAAAATTAAGGCAATAAGATGAATTATTACACGTACGTTCTTCTTCTCTCGGTTGCTTCCTGTTGGTTCTCTCTTGCTAGTTTTCTCTGCGAGCTTTTCTTTCGGAGCCAATCGATTATCTGCAGATGAAAGTAAGTGACTGACATATACGTGATGTTTGCAATATGTTTGAGCTCAAGAACTAAATTGGTGTGTTATAATTAATCATCGATATGCGTGAAGTACAAGCTTTAACGGACATTGGAAAGACACAGGGTAAGAGCTGGAACTTCAGCGTAGATCCATGCAGCGGAGAACAGGGATGGAGTTCTGCTCCGGTAGGCCAATATATGAACAACGTCACCTGCGGCAACTGCAGTACTGCCTCCAATTCTACCACCGATACAGTGGCGGATCCAGTATTAAGAACGTGGGTGGACTTACATTCTTTTTCTTAATGAACTGAAGCCAATATTTAACTAAAATACATTAGGTATCTAAAACTACCACCACAAAGAAAAAAAATTCTTTGAACCATTTATTATAAAAGAGTTTGATAAAAGATTTAAATTAAAATCACAAATACAAAATAGATTTGTACCGACCAAAATATAAAAAGATTAGATATATTGTTACAGTTAAATGAAGTATTCAAAATCACACACAAGCAGTGACCAATCCTTTAAGAGGGTTGCGGCCCCTCGGTAAATCCAAAATTAACCTGTAATTATGGTATAATTGCAATAGTTTTGGTATAATTAACTTGTAATTATTGTATAATTGCAATAGTTTTTGTATAATTACATATAATTAATATGGTATAATTGTTTTTAAGCATGGTATAATTTTCTTCAAAATACAATCTAATCATATAATTATGTTATAATTACATTCTAATTATGGTATAATTATGTATTATTAGTATTTACTACAAGAATTGGATATAGATTGACCTCTTCGGAAATTTTAGCCCCTCCAGAATTTCGTTTGAAGTTCCGCCAGTGCACACAAGGAAGACCCATCGCCCACTATATATGAGCCCAGCATGCATTGGAGGAGAATTAGAAAAAATAATAATAATAAAGAAATAAGAAAATAATAAGTGAAATTATAAAAGAAAGCTCGGTTGGGTTTAAGCCCAACCACCCTCCTACATAGATTCACGCCTGCACCGATCAAATCTGCCATGTCACACATGTAAGAAAACCTCTCTCTCTCTACTTATAAGAAAGGTCATCGATCCTTTGATCAGAATATAGAATTAGAATCAAAGAACTTTCATACGAACGAACCGTAAAGTTTACTCTGAGAACTTTGATCGTCTCTTCAAGCGTTTGTTCTGATGGATCCTGTACTTAATCTTAACACAAATAAAGTGAGGGTCGGCCGTCGCCAATAATGTATGCATTATTATATCTACGTTTCATGAGGGCGTATATAACTTTATGGAGAAAATACTTGTGACACCATGTACTTTACTCCTACAATCAGTTACGTATCTCAGTTTTCAATCTAAACTGATATACCCCTATATTTTTAAATTCACGACTGGATTGCCCTTACCGTCAGTTGACCATTAAAAAGACCGATAAGTTACTTAAAATGACTAAAATGCCTCTATTAACAATTATTTTTATTTTTTCCTCTCTTTCCTAATTTTTTTTCCTATTTCTCAAAAAATATATTAGAAAATATAAAAAAATAAAAGTACAAAGGAAAGAATAAAATTTATTGTTAATAGGAAAAATAAAAATGATTTTCAATATAAGAACTAAAATTGCTTTTAATAGAAAAAAGAAAAATTGTATTTCAAACAAAAAAATAAAATTGATTTTTAATAGTAGAAGAAAATTGATTTAAGAGGAAACAATTAAATTGATTTTAATAGATAAATAAAATTGGTTTTGAATAGAAAAAAAAAATAAAAATTTATTTTTAATAGTATAGCTAGAAGAAAATTTGATATTAAAGGGAAACAATTAAATTGACTTTAATAGATAAATAAAATTGGTTTTTAATAGAAAAAATAAAAATTGATTTTTAATAGTAGAAGAAAATTTGATATTACAAATTGATTTTTAATATTAGGAAAGAGAAATATAAAAAATAGGAAAAAAAATAACTGTTTATAGGGACATTTTAGTCTTTTTAAGTAATTTAACTGTCTTTTTTACGGTAAGGGCAATCCAGTCGAGAATTTAAAAATATAGGGGTATACCAGTTTAAATTGAAAACTGAGGGACGTAACTGATTTTAAGGGTAAAGTATAGGGTGTCACAAGTATTTTCTCCTAACTTTATATATACATTTAAGGACTACAATTATCAATGGCTGATCTATTTGGAGACGGGAGGACCCCACAAAGTTTTTAATTTTTTTATGTAATATGTATATACTAGGTAAAATTAATAGATATATATATATATATATATATATATATTGCTCCTTGAAACTATTAAATCATTATTATTTGAACAATTTATGTGTTTTTTTAATTTAAATGAGATTTTCCCAACTTTCTAGGCTTTCAACATTTCATTATTCTAGTCTTTTGATATTCTCACAAAGTTGATTATTAACTATAGTATAAAGGGAAACCACTAAGATTTCAAAAATCAAATTTTTCCCCATATTTTAGCTTTCTTCTGGCCCCTCCAACGTTTAGCTCCTAGTTCCGCCACTGACAATTACATATGCTACTCTGATACATTATATAGGTCTTTATCGTTAATTTGTTTATATGTTTCATATCGATCGATTTTGACAATTGTTGGTAGTTTAGGAATGTTTTTGCTTTGTAGTATCTTGAACTTTGTATTTATATTATGAGTAAACCTGTAAATGGACCGGATCTTATCCAGACTCACTCCAGATCTGTGGTTTGTAAACGGGTTCGAATCAAAAATTTGACTCGTTGATCCGTTTAGGACTTGGATCCGTTAACCCGTTTACTAAATGGATCAGATCCAGATTTTGGTTGATTCGATCCGTTAAGGACCCAAATCCGTTTAAAAATAATTAAATAATATTTTTATAAATATAATATTATTAATAAACAAGGTTCTAAAACTCGCTAGTCGGTCGGCTGGTCAGGGAGTAACGAGTAGATGAGTACTTGAGGGAGTACTCGATTTTTAATACTTGGATTAATTTTATTATTTTTAAAATATGTAATTAAATATATAATATTAAAAATAATAAAAATAGTCAATAAAACATTATCATATTTAAGAGATAATAATGTCTAAAAAGTAAAAACAATCATCACAATAACTCAATGAGTTCTAAGTAATAAAAGCACATACCAAATTGAATTCTTGGAAACAATCCTAAGCATATCATTTGTAATTATGTCTCAAATTCTTCTTCTCCATATCCATCTAGTACTCCCTCCGAATCCGACTCAAATTTAAAACTCATATCATCTATTTATGTGACACATAATAATAGAACAACTGAACAAGAACACAATGTGACATATTAAAATCTAATTCGTCAATCCAAGGTAATGCCACTGTGAGAGTCAGAGAGCTACAAAGTGTGAGAGACTGAGAGATGAGAACGAGAGATAGAGTTAAAGAATTAGGTTTCAATGAAAATGATGTCGTTTGTTTTTTTGTTTTTATCCTAGCTGACCGAGTTCACCGAGTTGCACCGAGTACTCGATCGATTTTCTTCCGGCCAACTAGAGGCACTGAGTAGGCAAAAATAGCTTGGCAAGCAGCCGAGTAGTGAGTACTCGGCCGAGTTGACCGAGTTTTAGAACATTGTTAATAAATATTAAATAATATGATAATTATCTAGATAATTTAAACATTCATATCTAAATTGCTTATAAAGTATGATTTGATGAAGTTGATGGTCGTTAATGTCTATGTTATTTATGTTAGAAACTTTAGAGGTCAAGTATTTTAATTATATTAGTTTACCGTTACGAAATATTTTAGACATGTAATTTAACTTTTGATGTAAACCTTTATTTTCTTATAAAGTTTCATCAATGTGTTATGATAAAACTACGAAATTATTATTAAAATTTGAAATATTTCTTATTATAAACGGATCGGATTAACAGGTCGGGTATCCGTTAACCCGTCGGATCGAGATTTGGATCGAGCTACTAAAGATTCGGCGGGTAACGGGTAGGATCCAGATTTAAAGTTTTTATTACGGATCTGGATCCAGATCTAGTTTGATTCGGTCCAGATCTGATCCATTTACAGATCTAATTCTGGGATACCCAATTTCTTAACTTCGCAGAGTGACTTCATTAATTGATTGGATCTAGACTCCATCTCCCTTAAAAACCCTAGGGTTTAATATTAGTCAAATATAGAACTTAGAATCATGTATGATGATTCGGCCAAATCCTTATACCTAGTCCCTAGTAGTACAAGGCATACAAAGTTGATGTTTCAAGTGTCGTTGATGTTTAGTGTTGCGTTTAAAACACCAAATAGTAGAAAACAATGATCACAGTGGAAACAACTTCCCTGTAGTACATTACCTCAGTAAAACAAAACACTAACAATAGTAAGAAATTAAAGAACACAAGAGATTTACGTGGTTCGGCTTAGCCTACATCCATAGAGCAGCAGAGACAAATTTACTATCAAAGTCTGAGAGGTTACAAAGGTTTCAAACAACAAAAATCTCACACTACCAACTCTTCTACTATAATAAACTGCAACATAGACCCTTATTCCTTCTCTTATAAACTGTCACTACAGTTACAACTTAACTATCCTATTTCTTAGCAATCTTTGATAACTACTACAAAATATGAAGACAAAGAGAAATAACGAGTCATAACACAATAATCTCCACTTTGGTGAGATTTCTACTAACTCAGTGTGAATCAAACAACGAGCCACAATATTGTGCTTCGCAAACCTCCAGATTTCATCCGTTAAACAATAAACAAATCACAAACTCTCTAATGCTCAAACAACTCAATCAAACTGACATGATGTTAGCCAAGTTCTTGCAATGTTCAAACTTGCTTGGAACAACTTTTGTTAGCATATCTGCTAGGTTATCTTCAGTTGGAACCTTCTTCAAAACAATTGACTTATTCTCTAGAACCTGTCTCACAAAATGATACTAAACCTTTATGTGCTTAGTTCTAACATGATAAACCTGATGTTTAGCCAAACATATAGCATTTTGACTATCATAGTGAAGCTCCACTTGATTTTGATCTACACCCAATTCAGTAACAAGTCCTCTCAACCACAAGGCGTGTTTTACAGCTTCAGTAGCAGCCATATATTCTACCTCTGTAGTAGACAAGACAATACTTGAAATCAAAGTAGATCTCCAACTAATTGGTCATTTTGCCATAGTGAACATATATCCTGCACTATACCTGCATTTATCCAAATTTTCAACAAAATCATAATCAACATACTCTGCAACAAAATTTCTCAAACCATTGATATTCTTCTCAAAACATAAACCAATATATCTTGTTCCATGAAGATATCTCAAAATTCATCTAGCATGATACCAATGTTCTTTACCAGGATTGTGCATATAGCAACTAACTACACTAACAACTTGTATAATGTCAGGACGAGAACAAATAATGGCATACATTAATCCACCAACAAGACTAGCATACGTAATATCAGCCATGTCTCTCCTTTCTTCTTATTCTTCTTCTTCTTCTTCTTCTTCTTCTTCTGTCTGAGTACAACAAATGACACTAAGCTTAAAATGGGAAGCAAGAGGAGTACTAACTACTTATATTAATGCATCAACTCTAAACCGCAGCAACATTTTTTTTCAAATATTGCTTCTGAGTCAATATACTACACCTTTGTCTCTATTCAGGGCTATCTCCATTCACAAAATCTTCTTAGCTTTCCCAAGGTCTTTCATCTCAAATTGCTTCTTCATCTGAGCTTTCAATTTTTCAATCTCTGTCATATTCTTAGAAGCAATCAACATGTCATCAACATATAACAACAAATAGATGAAACTCCCGGATGGGTTGTTTCAAACCATACAATAGATGAAACTCCCGGATGGGTTGTTTCAAACCATACAATGACTTTTCTCCAATTTGCAACCATACAACGACTTCTCTAATTTGTAAACCATGTATTCTTTTTCTTTCACCATGTAACCATCAGGCTGCATCATATAGATCTCCACATCCAAGTCCCCATGTGGAAAAGATGTTTTGACATCTAATTGCACCAACTCAAGATAAAATTATGCAACAAAAACTAACATAACTCGAATGAAATACTGCTTCACCACTAGTGAAAGCACTTCATTATAATCAACACCTTTCTTTTGAGCATATCTCTTCGCAACCAGTCTTGCTTTATATCTCACTTTCTCTTCTTTATTGTGAACTTCTTTTTTCGTGTAAACCCATTTACAGCCTATAGCTTTCTTTCCCTCAGGTAGTTCAACCAAATTTCATGTTTTGTTCTTCAAAAGAGAGTCCATCTCTTCATTCATAGCATTCTTCCATTCTCTGGACTTTCACTTGCTTCACAAAAAAAATCAATGAAATCTCTGAATTCACAATGAGAAATGCAAAAGCAACACAATCTGTATACCTAGCAGGTTTTCTAATTGTTCTCCGCACACTTCCTTCAGCGGTGGTATATGGTGGATCAACAACTTCTTTTACTACGGTTGTATTTGGCAAATCATCATCTACATTCTCATTGGTTGAAGCAGATTCATCATTCTTATTTACATACTGTTCAACTTTAATTTCAACTGGCCGTTGCGAAAAATTGAAATTTATTGCACCCAACTCCACCTCTGTACTTCTTTCCCTTTATCTATAAAATCCACATTCTTCTTTTCACCAGTCAACATGCTCATCTCATTGAAAGTTACATTTTTACAAATCACCAATTTTATTAACTTTGGACACCACAACATTTAGCCTTTCACACCACTACTAAAACCAATAAAAATAGCTTTCTTGGTCCTTGCATCAAGTTTAGACTCAGTAACATGAAAGAATACATGACAACCAAAAATTAGCAAATTATCATAGTCAACTGTAGGTTTTCCAGACTATAGGTGTTTTCCCATCAATTATTGCATAAGGCAAACGATTGACAATATAACTTGCATAAGTAATCGTCTCTGGCCAAAATGACTTATACAAACCAGCTTGTAGTAGCATACACGTCATCTTTTCCAACAAAGTTATATTCAGTTTTTCAGCTACCCCATTTTGTTGCAGGGTTCATGGTACAATGAAATGCCTCTTTATCCCTTTTTCTCGACACACTCTGTGAAATGGATCAGAAGTATACTCTGCACCATTATGTGTCCTGAGAACTTTGATTATCCTCCTGGTTTGGTTTTCTACCATTTTCTTCCAATTCACAAACACACTTAACACCTCATCTCTGTGACTCATTGTATAAACACATGACCTTCTAGAATAGTCATCAATAAAACTCATAAAAAACGCCTACCACTTTTAGATGTTTTCCTTGTATGCTGATCCCCAAACATCTGAATGCACATAATTTAGATTGCATTTTGTCTGATGCACTGCGGTGCCAAACTTTACTCTTGTCTGCTTGCCTAGAACACAATACTCACAAGTCAATTTTGCAAGTTTTAGCTCCTTTCAATCGCCCTTGTTTCACTAATCCTTGTAGATTTTTTTCTCCAACATGACTGAGTCTCATGTGCAAAAACTTTGTATGATCACCAACTACAATATCAGAACTCACTGCTGTGATGTCAATGATATCAGAACTCACTGCTACGGTGCCAGCGACTAGTTTTGCCTGCAGCACATACATATGATGCTCTCTAAGTGCTTTCATCTCAACCAAAGCTCTTTTTCACCTTCATAACACCATTTGATGCACAATAGTTGTAGCCACTAGCCTCTAAAGCATCTAAAGAAATCAGATTCTTCTTCAATTTTGGAACATACCAAACTTCCTTCAATTTTTTGATCACCCCATCATGATGCTTGAACTTGATTATTCCAACACCTTTTTCTAAACCATAATCATCACAAACTAAAACTACACTACGATTTTTTAAATCCAAACTTGAGAACCACCCTTTATTTGGACACACCCACACATTAGAGAAAGATTTTAAAGTTACAGCCAATATAAAGTCTGATACAGATTCACCTTCATCAACAACAACAAAAGCATTCGTATTAGCATATTTGCTCTTATATTGTAACATGGGACAATCTTTCTTCCAGTGTCCTTTGTTATGACAAAACACACATTCATATCTTGCAAGACTTCTTCTGCTTTTATATTTCCCTCTCAACCAGAAAATCTTTTATTTATACGGTTGTAACTTCTTTCAAATGATTTTCCTCTAACAACAAGACAATCAGATGAACTACTTTCTTTGTTTTGATGGCGAACCACATGATTTATTAACGCATTAGACACTTTATCAAACTTGATTGTCTCTTTCCCATAGATCAGAGTAGTGGCCAAATGATCATAAGAATCAGGCAGTGAATTCAACAAAATTAAGGCTTTATCTTCCTCCTTAATTTCTTCATCTAAATTGTGCAGCAATCAACTTGTTGAAGACATCATTATGTTGAATCATCTTCAACCCTTCTTTACTTAAACCTGTACAACCGCTTCTTCAAATATAGACAATTTTCTATACTTTTCGTCATGTATTTATCTTCAAGTTTCTGCCACAATTCTTTCACAAATGTCTCCCACATCACTGCATACTTCTGAGGCTTCGCAAGACATAGCCGAATGGTTGAACAAGTCATTTGATTCAACTTTTCCCACTTAACATCAGATATAGTTTCAGATATGTCTTCCAAAGCAACACTCAAATCTTATTGAGCCAAAACATCTTTAACTTCACACCACCACATCCTGAAACTATTTGTCCCATCAAATTTTTCAACTTCAAACCTTGCATTCTGAATAGTAGCTCTTGCCACTTGTGTTCCACCTCTACCAAATGAATTAAATGAATCATGAAATGACAGTTACAAGCTGTATTTTTTGAAAAACATCATGGTCTGAGTTCAACATATAACTAATGTTTTACTCCCCTTCTTGAAAGTGCAAAAGCTAGCTCCCCTTTTTCAGTTACCTGACCTGCATTCTGTATTTACTACTATTATTCATGAAAATATCATCTGCAATAAACTGCAGACTTTTGAAAAAGGGCAGAATCTGACAGGACAACTGCCGTCCAAGTTGATCAACCTCCCATATCTCTAAGAAAAATAAGCACAGTGTCACCACTCAAAGTTTGAGTTTGTACAGATTTCATAAAAGAAACTACCTATATTTATCTTTTCAATAACGAGATGCCTCATTTCTTTCTTTTTCCTTCAGCGATCTGGCAAGCAACTACCTGAACGACACCATTCCTCCAGAATGGGGCTCCCTGCCACTAGTTAGCATGTACACTCTTCTTTCTATCTGTGTATTTTTAACAAAAAAATACACAGATAAAGAGAAGATGTCTAAAAGTCTGCATTGGTGTGAGATTACTGGGATACATTGTCAACTGACTTGCTATTTGATAGGAACACAAATATTTGAATCTTAGAAATGTTTCTTTTCTTTTTTTGTGTGTATTTCATATGGCCATTTTAAATTATCAAGCCATTTGACAATTAAGTTTTGTGGCAGTTCTCTTGTTGGTAACCATTTGACAGGAAATATCATTGCTGAGCTAGGACACATCACCACCCTCGAAAGTTTGTGAGTTTCGATATAGCATTTCTTTTTCTTTCTCCGATTTACTTGATTTATGAAGTTTTTTATGGGACATTTTTGAAGTTTTTTTTAAATGTGAATCTATTTTTTGTAGGGCCATCGATTTCAACAATTTTACATGAAGATATAAATTTGTAAAAATTCTATACATTTAGAGGATATGTTTCTCTCTCTTCCCACTTTTTGCATTATAGATAATTCTTTACATAAGCTATTGCCAAAAAATGATGTTTTCCTCAAAAATAAAGATTATTCTAGTTTTACTTGAGTTGTTGGAGATGCCCTATTACATTATTACTCCAATAGCTCATGTATAGTTAGTATTTTCTGGTTCATCGAATAAATTAAGTAGGAACTATTTAATTCATGTTTGTGGATATACTTTCTTTGTAGGAGAATTACTGACTTGAATGGATCTGAATCATCCTTTCGTGAGCTTAATAATATGAATGGAAGCTTCTTTCATTGGACTTACCATGAAAACAAAAAATAACGGGGTCACAATTTTGTTCCCATAAACTTTTGTACTGTTTGTAATATTTCATCTTCCATCTACAAAGTTGCATCTCTTGATATATTCATTGATTTATATATCAAATGCTTTTACTCCCCCACAAATCTGGTCTGATATTGTCTAGGGTTGGCTCCGGTCCATTTCGGTTCGGTTTATACTCCAAACCGTGAACCAAACCAATGTTATACTTCGGTCCGGTTCGATTTTTTACTATTTAAGAGGCCAAACCGCAAACCAAACCACACCTATGGTTCGATACGGTTCAGTTTATTTTTCGTTTTTTTTAAATTGATAATTTTTCTTCTTATTATCATTATAGTGAAAAATGGTTATGGTTCACAAAGTTGCACATTTATTTACAAACTACTAAACAAATTATACAACATTAGTATGCATATTGTGATTCCGATAACTAAAAGTCAAAAATTAAAATTCGACCGTCAGATATGATCATTATGACGAAAGATGTCTGTGGAAAAAAATTCAACTGGATCCGACAAAGTTAAGGGCTTGATCGAAACGGTCAACTCTGATCCATTGTCACTTATCACACGGAAACACTCATATCTACCTCTATATTACGTATTTTTGTCAAACCTTCTACATGAAAAACACTCACGTAGATGAGACGCAACCGCCCATATAAAATTTTTGAGACATTTACCTTCCAACGATAGGGCTCCCCATAGGGAATAATAAAGGTAAATAGGGTTGACCGCTACAATCGGAACCGAGACGTTACCCGAATTACGTGATTTTTTAACCAGAGCTGTATTTCATCATTCCGAACATATCTTATTTCACAAGTTTTTTGATAATTTTGTTTCTATGTAGAGTTGGTTCATAAAGTTGTACATTTGCTTAAAACCTAATAAACAAGTTATACAACATTTGTATGCATATTGTGATTCCGATGACTAAAAGTCAAAAATTAAAATTCGACCGTCAGATATGATCATTATGACGAAAGATGTCTGTGGAAAAAAATTCAACTGGATCCGACAAAGTTAAGGGCTCGATCGAAACGGTCAACCCTGATCCATCGTCACTTATCACACGGAAACACTCATATTTACCTCTATATTACTTATTTTTGTCAAACCTTCTACACGAAAAACACTCACGTAGATGAGACGCTACCGCCCATATAAAAATTTTGGGAAATTTACCTTCCAACGATAGGGCTCCCCATAGGGAATAATAAAGATAAATAGGGTTGACTGCTACAATCGGCACCGAAACGTTACCCGAATTACGTGATTTTTTAACCAGAGCTGTATTTCATCATTCCGAACACATCTTATTTCACGAGTTTTTTGATAATTTTGCTTCTATGTAGAGTTGGTTCATAAAGTTGTGCATTTGCTTAAAATCTAATAAACAAGTTATACATTAGTATGCATATTGTGATTCCGATGACTAAAAGTCAAAAATTAAAATTCGACCGTCAGATATGATCATTATGGCGAAAGATGTATGTGAAAAAAAAATCAACTGGATCCGACAAAGTTAAGGGCTCGATCGAAACGGTTAACCCTGATCAATCGTTAGTTATCAGACGGAAACACTCATATCTACCTCTATATTACGTATTTTTGTTAAACCTTCTACACAAAAAACACTCACGTAAATAAGACGCAACCGCCCATATAAAAATTTGGAGATATTTACCTTCCGACGATAGGGCTCCTCAAAGGGAATAATAATTGTAAATAGGGTTGACCGCTACTATCGGCACCGAGACATTGCCCGAATTATATGATTTTTAAACCATAGCCGTATTTCACCATTCCTAACACATCTTATATTACGAGATTTTTGATAATTTTTCTTCCATAATTAAAGTCTTTTTCCTTCCTACTACATAATTAAAGTCATTTTAATTCATGAGTTTATTTATTTATTTATTTTTTTTGTCCAGTTTTTCGGTCCGGTCCGGTTTCTACGGACCCCAAACCGGAAACCGAACCATACATACATACCCAGTTCGGTTCGGTTTTTGTTTTTCGGTTCGGTTTTTTCGGTTTTTTCGGTTCGGATTTTTTCTGTTTTGGTTTCGTATGGCCACCCCTAATATTGTCTTCATTTTCTTCATATTACGGTTGATTCTGCTTCATTGCACTAGTAAATGGGTTGCTATGTATAAATTTTGTTCTTAACATATATAGGTGAAATAAATCTGAAATAAAGTATCTACCTATTTAGACCATATTTAGAGAGAATGACATCCAACTATCACAAACCGTATTAAAACACAAAAAACATACTTTTAAAAAGATTTAAACAAATAAAAATAGAAACTCAGGCCCAAAACAAAATGAATTATGTGTAGTTTGACTTTGTGGTGTACAATGACGAAAAGTCCCTGACTTTTTTCAAAAAATTACATCAATGTCGTTGTGTGTGTATATATATATAATTCTTCTCTGCTAAGGATGTTTTTATCTTAATTTTGGTGAGGATTTTCTTAATTTGACCCACTTTTTTGATCAAATTTTCTCATATTAACCATTATGAATCTAGATATATATGTATATATTATCTTTGCAAAATTTCAGCTGATTTAGTAATAGTTAAGGTATCGAAAACGTATAAATATAATGAACGAACTGATTTAATCTGTTCAACATGATGAACCGTTTGTGTTCTTATTTGTAAATCACAGTTTTGAATGTCTTAACGATCACCAAATTAGTTGAAATTTTGCAGAGATGATCTACTCATATATATATATATATATATATATATATATAAACTGAACGGTTAAGATGAGAAAATATGATCTAAAAGTTGGTCAATTAAAGAAATTTGCACCAAAGTTAAGATAAGGACGTCCTTACCTGAGAACACACACACACACACATGTATATATTATCTCAACTGCAGATCAACGCTCAATGCCAACTCCAGATCGGAGCTCGATGTCGGTTTCGCCTATGCCAATGCTTAAAGAATGTACCCTAACTGACTGGAGACTTCGTCAGAGTTGTCAACGAGCATATCAAGCTCACCGATCTTCGCCACAACATTATGGTCGTCTTTGACAGTGGATTTAGAGGTCACAGCTTATTCTAATATAGGCCATGGAAAACGGAGGAGCAGGTATGACATATGAGATTGAGGAGAAAGGAGAACAAGGTCAACGATGCCGTCGTCCCTCTTTTGGAGCTCCAAACTCACTGCTCGGCTCGAATTGATACGATTCATTGACAGAAGGAGGGTCGCATCGAAGAGTGGAAAATTTTCTGATTGGTCATTGTATGGATCTGCCAGAGTTGGCGGTAAAAATCGTGTCGAGCCACCGCGTCAGGTTTGTGTTAGGGTAAGATGAGTACAAGTGTAAAAAGTAAAAACAGAACTTATCCTTTTAAAAAAGCAAAAACAAAACTAATGGTGAAACAAGTGTAGTTGAAGTGCAGTAGTAGTTGGCAATAACATGTCATATTAGACGCGTACAACACCGAGTGTAATAACTCTATAGCAGCGAGATGAGTAGTAACAGTTGACAGTATCAGCAAGTTGAGACAACAGTAACAACATGTTTGTAATTAGTCGGTAGTAGAAACATGTTTATAAACAATTGGTAGTAGCAATCATAAATGAAATTCTCAATACCACATTTATTGAAGCAGCTACTACACAAGCAATACCAATAAAACCCGCAATTACAACACGTCTTGAAAATAGTTGCTACTACATTTGCTGAACTACTAAAAAGTTGTTACTGCACTAACCGAAATTGCTACTACACTAGCTGAATCATTAAACCCCTGCTACTACATTTGTTGAAAGTGTCGTAGTATCAACTAACTCTCTAGTAAAACATGCTATGCACTACATTAGTCGAGCCAGTGAAAACTTGTTATTGTAGTTCTTGAAGCTGCTATTACACTAGCTGAACCACTAAAAGTCTGTTACTGTATTTATTGAAAATGTAGTGGCAGCAACATTCTAACAAGTGTAATAACAGCTAAAATCGTGGGATCTGATTTAATTTGATTTTATTTGTATAAGGTTAGTTTAATAATTAAACAATAACACATTACAAATAAAAAAGAATCTGTTAAAAAATATTTTTATTTATTTAACATTGACCCAAATAGATTTATTTCCGTTTCAAATCATTTTAAAAAATGTATATGTGATTTGCTAAAAAAATTAAATTAAATCCACCAGGATTTAATCAAAAGAGAAAACTAACCGAAATGGACACAATGATGGTGCCCATCCTCTCACTATAAAACTCTCCCATCACTCTCTTTCTCTCTCCCTCCCCCTCTCTCTCTCTCTCTCTCTCTCTCTCTCTTCTGGTAAGGACTCAGAAATGGGTTCCGGGGTTCATACCAGCATTAGCTTCACTGCCATAGCTCTCCTCCATCTTCTTGTTCTTGTTTCTGGTCGTAAAGCAACTGGTGCAATAAGAAGAAGCAGTGAGACCAGTTGTGATTTCTTCAATGGGAGATGGGTCTTGGACGAGGAGTACCCACTCTACCATCCCAGCACGTGTCCGTTCATCGAGCGCGAGTTCAGTTGCGAGAAGAATGGCCGAACTGACCAGGACTACACCAAATATAGATGGCAACCCCATGACTGTAATCTACAGAGGTACGTACCTAGCTACATTCATCTCTTTCTTCTTCATCATCGCCCTTGTATATTTTTTTTAATTTCTGTATGATACACAAGTAAATGAGTATGACGATGATGAGAAACTATTATCAAATGCAACCTGGCCGGCCCAGAGTTTTTTTTTCTTCTTTTTTGATGAACTTGAGTAGCTGAGCCATTTATTACTTACTATACTGAACTTTTAGCCAGTGAGTCAGAGGTAAAATGCTTCATTATTAATATACTTTGGTAAAGTAATAATATAATTTTTTCTGAACAAATTTCATTTTCTACTCAAAATCATCATCTCATGATCATGCACACGAAACATAAAACATCGATCAATTAAGTAATTTACAGTTTACAATTCGTCACCCCAAATGCTATTAAACAAAGTATCTACTTGCATGCCTGAAGATTTAGTTTAAATTCATCATAACCTTTGAATTCATAACTTTCTAACAGATAATTTTTTAGTGCTAGCTTGATTTTTTTTAGTTTTGGGAAACAAAATTCAAGTCCTACTATTACCTAATTGCAACTTCAATGACTTGGATTCTTCACAAGCTGAATAGTTTTTTCTGTTCTCACATTTTACGAACATAAATAGTGAACTCGAACGGGATCTTAGTTTAGATCTGTGAACCATTTGTGACTTAAGCCGTCTCACAACATGATCGAACTGAGTTCTATACTTTTAGATCATTTCATTCCAATTATTTGTAGACATCATGTGAACTAAGAACTTAGCAGATCTATGTTTTGTGACTGTGTAAAAGAATATAGTAATTCATCTTCCACAATCATGTCTGCCGAGAAATATAATGTCTGGCTGCATGGGATTCTGTCGGTGCTGGCAGCGTTTGATTGGTGACAATACATCTTCGGTTTGTGAGCTTAGCTGTGATGCTGATAATGTGATCATGACATTATACAGTTTATACATAGCAGGGCATGTTATGCTCGAAAGAAACTATAAATTAGCAGGGCATGTTATGCCATCACGGGGCGGTGGTTGTCATGTATTATCATGTGAGTAGTGGCATTGCTCTATCTATGGCCAAGGTAGCTACTTTTGATTCTTGGGAGGTGCTCCTACTTTACTTTCTTGTGCTTGTGCATTATGATGATGCATTGTTTGTAGGAATCCTAGAATTTGAACTTAGAGAGCTAGGTTTTGCAGGGTTTAGGGTTAGGTGGCTATAGTTTGTAGTTGACGAGAAATTCAGAGATAAATGTAACTCTTTAATCTAATCACACATAAAGTTACTGTACTAAAACGATAAGTAAGGAGTGTTGCAAGTAAAAATAAAACAAATTAAAACGATACGACTCTTCAATAGTTTACAATGTGGAATGTTGGTGCATATATGTAATGAATGTTTACTCGAGAAGTAAGTTTTAATTCAAGAGATTGAGAATTCACATAAACCGTCTATCGTGTACGTCAGTGATATTTACGCGATAAAAGGTAAGTGATGATTATAAGATATGAGAGTCCAACTATGTTTAAAGCTGTGGTTTTACCACGGCCCGCAAACCGCAAATAATTCTGTCATCATTGTAATGTTTACAAGATGAAAGATGCGTGATGATTAGAGTTGGATAATGTTTAAACACGTATAAACGTTTGAAGTTAGGGCTTTCTCACATCCTGCAAATAATTCCGTCTGCAAATATTACTGTTTCTGTATGTTCCGAACCAGCCTGGCAATACTGCATTGAACTTTATAAAGGAGTAGTTGAAGATGTCATGGAGGTCCCTCCATAATGAATAAGCTAGGATATCGATGATGGTGTAAACTTGCTTTCCCCCAGAGGTCCAGAACTGCTCTATGTATAGTTGTTGGGCATCAATCTCTAGCTACCAATAGAGCTTCATAATTGTTTTGGGACTGCCATAGATGCAGCTTTCTTTCTGTTTGAATTTGCTATGTAAGCTGCAGTTTTTGACTTTTTGGTCATTTTCTTTGGCCCAATTTGCTTAGCTTTGCAGGCTTGTGTTTAATATGGTCAACTGCTCTATGTATAGTTGTTGGGCATCAATCTCTAGCTACCAATAGAGCTTCATAATCGTTTTGGGACTGCTATAGAAGCAGCTTTCTTTCTGTTTGAATTTGCTATGTATGCTTCAGTTTTTGGTCATTTTCTTTGTGAATATTCTAAGATACATACTTACCTATATTTACTAATATAACAATAAATTTGTTGTTATTTTGATAAATGTAGTAGTTATTATTTAGGTAATATTGTACTATTAAAAGTAATTACTCAACTTAAGACAATTTACAAGTTTATATACAACTTGTTGTCATTGTAGTAACTTTGTACAATTATATTTAAATGTATAAAATAAATGTAGTAATTTGTTATGAATGTTGTAAATTTTACTCATTTAAATACTTATTTTTTGTTCAGTTAATGGTAAATAAGTGTATGGTATACATCTCAGTATCGTCGACAACCCATTTTCTTTGGCCCAATTTGCTTAGCTTTGCAGGCTTGTGATAAATATGGTCAATCTAGATGGCCCTCGACCTTAATGTTAATGTAGCTTTCTGATTGTTTGGTACACAGTCATCTCGCAACAGCTTCCTCTGCATATAGCAATTAGTAGATTACTTCACTTAACACCTAGTTTTTTAAATTTCCTATCAAGGTCAACCGTCTCTTTCAAGAATGAGCAAGTCTCTTGCATTTTCAAGAAAGAGTAATTAATTTGATTTCTATGAAAATCGAAACCAAAATTCATTTTGACAGTTTTGTTTGTGCAGATTTGATGGCAAAGCATTTTTAGAAAAATTTAGAGGGAAGAGCTTCATGTTCGTTGGAGATTCATTGAGCCGGAATCAATGGCAATCATTGACATGCTTGCTTCACTCAGCTATGCCAACAGCTAACTACAATATCACTAGAGTAGAAGATGTTTCTAATTTCGAGTTTACGGTATGCAAAATTCAACCTCCATTTCTCATTCATTGTTTTCTCCTTGGTTCATGTATTATTTTGATTTGTAAGTATACCAAATATCATAATGTGTGAAATCCAATTAAGAATACCACAACACCACATATTCCATTCCCAACTCAATTCAAGTAAAGTCACATCATCCATTAAGATGAATCCCTCAACTTCATCTCTTGATTGGCCTCTTGGAAAGCAATGTGGAAGTCATTTTCCACACAAATAGTTGATTAGCTAAGACCTATCCGGGGTCCAATTTTAAGTCTATTTCACATGAAATTTCATCTTCCCGTTCCCTATTGCAATGATTCCGCCAAGAACTAAGATGCATATGCAGGTGGTCCGGTTCTTCTTTTATAGCTAGAACATGAAATTGATTAGTGTATAATCAAATCTCAATTATATATACTGCAGGATTATGGAGTCAAAGTGATGCTTGACCGCAATGTGTATCTAGTAGATACTGTTAGAGAACAGATTGGTAGGGTTTTGAAGCTTGAATCGATTGAGGGAGGCAAGTTGTGGAAAGGAATCGACACCCTCATCTTCAACACTTGGCACTGGTGGAATCGCAGAGGACCTTCGCAACCGTAAGTATCTAAATTTGTAGGAACTTACTTATACAGGAGATGGTAACAAAACTGAATATACAGTGTGATATTGCAGATGGGATTTCATTGATGTTGGAGGCACGATTATCAAAGATATGGATCGGATGCTTGCTTTTGAGAAGGCACTCACAACTTGGGGTCAATGGGTGGATACAAACGTTGATCCTGCAAAATCTAGGGTTTTCTTCCAAGGGATTTCACCCTCCCATTACAAGTAAGATCCTTATTTACATGTATCATCCTACACCCTAAACCCTATTTTTTTTCTCTATTTTTCATATTAAATAAACTGTGTTGATTTTAGTGGGACTGGTTGGGGTGAGCCAAGAGCAAGGACTTGCGAGGGGCAGAAGGAACCTTTGTTGGGGTCGACCTACCCAGGAGGGTTGCCACCAGCTCTAGGTGTGCTGAAGAATGCTTTACTCAAAATCACAAAGCCTGTGACATTGCTAGACATAACAAATCTCTCACTCCTTCGTAAAGATGGGCACCCTTCTATTTATGGGTTGGGAGGCCGCACAGGAATGGATTGTAGTCATTGGTGTCTTTGTGGAGTTCCAGATACTTGGAACGAGATTCTTTACAATTTTCTTCTTTGAATTACATTAGCCATCGTATACCATGGAAGAATCGATAAACAGGTGACCATAGTTGAAACAGTTAGAAAATCGATCGATAAGATTGAAACATGATAAGATCCTTTGTAAGAATTTACTTAGGACTCATTGGAGTCATTGGTGAGATTATGGAGCTAGCTAGCTCGATCGGAATAAAAAGTGGTAAGGATTTAGGGTTCTTTTCGTTCTTTTGAACTATTAAATAACCTGTTTGAACAAGTATCATCACTATTAGCACAAATTATTTTCAGTTGTAAAAGATCGAAGAAAGTTGCTTGCTAGCTAAATGCAACTACTTTAACCTTGACCTCTTCATCATCTCACCGTTGAAGCGTGACATGTGAATTTATGTTTCATCAAAAGACAATGTCAGAACATGTTACTTTGACGATGAACTTAAAGATGATGTAAAAATTATACACCCTATACATATAGAGACGGGAATGTGTGTACGTACTACGTGCTTAGCTTCTTTGGTTGAAAATCTTGGAACTCTTTGCAGAACATGAACTGATCACCAAGGCCTAAATAATTGTCAAGCAGACAGTAATGTACAAAACTGTGTTTCCTATGTATACTGCTGCCGACACTTTATTCTTCATATCATTTCAAGTTGTCTTTCCGTGGATTGTTAGCGGCCAACTGATCAGTTTCTTCAAATTCTACATAAAGAACTCTTGTGAATAGAAGGATGCCAGAAATGAAAGTTCTTTGGAATAGAATGATGAGAAACCATGCTTTACGCCAGAGGTAGCTGGCATGGAAAGCGTCCACACAACAGCAAGCTAGGCTAGACCAATATATACAAAATGACAAGCTAACACTGCGTCCTCCCACCATGGCTAAGGAAATTAAAATGTGACTTTGTCCCCAAGCTACGTGATCCATCAGAACCCGAATGCAAACAAAGACCTACGTACCTAACAAAAACACAGGCCCGACCTAAACACATGTTGGGAGTCTTCCACTCCAGCTATCTGATGCTACATTTTCTGATTCCTTCCCCTCCACACAATATAATCCAAGGAACTAGCTATAGTCGGTCATAGCAGTACCCCCGGCCAGTTGTGACTTTCTCTAGCAATTATGAGAAAGGTGCTGCATGGCTTCGGCCTATTTGCTTGCATTGCTGCTGTGCTAGCCTTGTGCCTTTTTCTAGTTCTTCATGATAGCCGGAATTGCTGCGGGAGAGTGCAGAAGAAACAGATGAATGAGTCGCAGTCGATAGGCCGAAGCTGTAACTTGTTTGAAGGGAGTTGGGTTTATGATGTCACTTACCCGCTCTACGACACAATTTCGAGCTGCCCCTTTGTTGAGAAAGAGTTTGACTGTCAGAAAAATGGAAGGCCAGACAGTCAGTATCTCAAACTCAGATGGAAGCCAGACGCTTGTGCTTTGCCAAGGTACACGCGTATGTACCAATGATTCATGTCTATCTCTCAATAATTCAAGTGAAGAGAGAGCATAGAGAAATGAGTTACGAACTTAGGATTAAGATAAGTTACACCTTCTGTAAAAACTCTATATGCGCGCTTTAGCTTACCAACCGCTGTAATGGCCTAGTGATTATTTAACTAATGGCAATTAGCATTGCAATTAGCTTCTCACATTTGCATTATATAAATGGTGCAGATTCGATGGAAAAGACATGTTGAGGAGGCTAAAGGGGAAGAAGATACTGTTCATAGGGGACTCTCTAAGCCTCAACCAATGGCAGTCACTAACATGCATGCTACATTCTGCAGTGCCCAAAACAAATTACACTATAACAAGGAAAGGAGACCTCTCCACGTTTTCTTTACGTGTGAGTTTTACAACCTCATAATCTATCAAAATGATTATATAGTTTCTATACACTTCAACTGCTACTTTAAGACATGTTTGAATTGATTCATCGTAGGAATTTGAAATTTCTGTTATGATATCTCGCAATGCATTTCTGGTGGATCTAGTGAAAACAACGACAGGGGGTAGCACTGTTCTAAAGCTTGACTCCATTGAAAATGGACATGCATGGAAAGGATATGATATGCTTATCTTCAACACTTGGCATTGGTGGCTCCATAAAGGAAGCAAACAACCGTAAGACCTCGATATGTTTCGCGATACTGTGATGATCTGAATATATAACTGGATTCATGTCCAAATTTGTTTATGGTATCTGGCTGTAATAATGTACTGTTTCATGATTCATCAGATGGGACTACATTGTATCAGGAGGTAAGGTACTCAAGGATATGGATCGTTTGACAGCTTTTAAGGAGGGATTAACTACTTGGTCCAAATGGGTGGACTCTAATGTCGATCCTAAAACTACCCAAGTTTTCTTTCAAGGCATTTCTCCAGCACATTACAAGTACGTCCTAATATCTCTTTTACCCTGCCGGTTAAGTTTTTCTTTCAGCATTACTAATCTTTCCTATCACATTATTTCTTGCATGCATGTTATTGTTGGAGCAGTGGAAAAGAATGGAACGAAACTGATTCGGCAACCTGCAGTGGACAAACTCGACCTATTGGTGGTTCAACTTACTCAGGAGGTTCACCACCAGCAACAACTGTGGTTAACCAAGTGTTGGCCAAAATGTCGTCTCCGGTGATTTTGCTGGACATAACGTTACTGTCGCAGTTGAGAAAAGACGGCCACCCATCTCTGTATGGTTTCGGTGGGAAAACGGGAAACGATTGTAGTCACTGGTGCCTTAGTGGCGTCCCTGATACCTGGAATGAACTATTATATGCAACTCTAGTGAATACTGACCAAAGGAGAAGCTAGCAGGGATCCGGATAGTTGCTGGTTACGTTATTCAATGAACATTATTGTTACCATGTCATTTATCATATTACTCAATGGTGTGTAGACATCATACACAACAATTTGTGTATGCATCAAGGAAGATTAAACCTTCGTGTAAGATAATGTATCTCAAAATGGCCCACGACATTGATGGTCAATCGCAATGAATTACTAGGACACCGTAAAGTAACTATTATTATGGTGAGGGCAGGGATATGTCAAGCTGAAGGCGGAAACAAGAAATGACTAGCACTCTAACAGCAATTTTTCCTTAGAGAACTTCAGTGACGTGGAAGCAATGTCTTCTTAGATGGAACGTGGAAGCAATGTTGATCAGCAATATTTGTACAACTTATTTCGTTGATGTAAAAGTTTGTCCTAAATCTTGTTTTCGGGGTGAAAATGAATTTTTTTCTTGAACAATTACCTATTGGCGTGTTAGCACATTTGGGTTAGGTGCAACCTTCTTTTCTACGCTTGTTCGCCTTCTAACTTCCTCTCAGAACGATTGACGTACGAGCGCTGATCAAACCGACACTCAGGTTCTTTCTAAGACCTAATAGATGACTGCTAGAATTTTCATCCACTCCACGTGCGTTGTGCAGTCAACGCTTCTGACTCAAATCGGTGTGGTTGATCAGAGTCAAACGATATCATAACTAGCTAGGTACTTGCCAAAGATTACTCTCTGACTGGGAAAATTTGCTAAAGGTTTTACCCTTTAACAATGGTTTTTGCAGACTGGTGCTCGTGATGAGGCTTTATGAATTTGGAGTGGACTTTTGCTCGCGATGAGGTTTGGGTGAGGTAGTTGAGGGAATTGCTCTTAATGAGGCTTTAATGGAATAAATACCCTGGAAGTCTTTTAAGTAGAGGTGCTTAGAGGGATGCTTGTTTTGTAGTGTTTGCAAGGTTGTTTGTAAGTTGATGTGTCTATATGTTTATCATCAACCCTTTTATGTAATGAACACTAGAGTTTTGTTCAATACTTACAGATCAAAGCATATCATATCCCCGAATCAAATAGGAAACCCCAAACAAACACACATAGAAATGGATGTAGGTGCCCAAGCCAGCCTAGGACCATGGATACCCAAACCCTCTGAAGCTACACACTATTACCATGAATCACGAATTCTCATTCTAGCTTTCCAAAACATCATTGCTGACATCTCATGATGGAAACATGATCATCAAACTGCTAGAATTGGGGCCTGACCATATCCTAGCGAATCTATGAAGCAATGGTATGAAAACCGAAGAGCCCTTGATATAGATCGATGAAAGCAAAAAGGAATCTTGGACGCTATCAATTTAAGCTTCAAACTGGAAAAACATGGAACCCACAGACCTTCGATGATGGCTGTTACATGCCTCTGGAATACCATTAGCAACACCTTTGACTTTCGATTTGGGCAAATAAGAATCACTCTTCTGGACATCTATGCCATTATCGACCTTCCAGTTACTGAAGAACCATATCAAGAACACCTCCTTGAAAACTAAAAAGTGGCATTCGCTACTAACTTGTCAGATTATCCATCCACCATTTCCTACAAGGCATGGGTTGATCACTTCTGCACTCGCACGGATGAACAAAGTGATATTGCTTTCCTGGACTTATGACTTCACAAGTTTATCACCTGCACCACTGCCTAGAAGTTAACTCGATCTTGGGTCCGCACCGCGACACTCTTTTTCAATGGGTACAAGCTGGGTTTAGCACAATGACACTTAGTTTACTGTATCGATCTCTATACAACCTATCTCTTTCCCATCTCAACTATGCAAATATTTCAGGTCCGTTGTGGATTCTAGATCTCTAGCTTTACTTTGTTCAATTCAGGGATGAGCAGGTAACTGATTTTTCAGAGAACCGTGTATTAGGAAGGGCTTTTGTAGACGCGGATACTCCTCCATCCATAGGATATGCCCGATCAATTGAATCTCTTTACAATCTTGATGCCATAATTTTGGATTCATTCCAGTGCCCTCATCTTAAGCCGCAAATACCCTGAAGCAGTGGCGAACGGCTTCAGATAGTCTTCTGAACAATCTGCCGAAGGTAAGACATTATTCAATCAAGCTCTTTCTCTAATAGATCTTCCCCTTCCAAAATTAGCTGGCTTCGAACTCTATGTGCCAAACCACTTCTGTCGCCAACTGGGTCTTCACCAGCGAATACTTTATCCTATTACAGAGAGTCTAAACTGTTATTCATTATGACGAATCAAGAAAGAACCCAGACAAAGCCCGAAGACCCTTGCTTCCATTCTTCACTCAAAAAGTCTAAATTTAATGTTTTCACTAGACTCTTACTTGCAAGCAACACAGTGACTATTATCTATGAGAGCTGGTGGAATTCATTGTATAGGGAACAGTGGACCAGAGAAGCTGAAACGGTCTTTAGGACCATCTACCGCAGAGCCAAGTCTATCTTGCCCCAGAAAGATGTATCTATCTTGGCTGGTTTTGTACTTCCCTCAAAAGCTTTTCTCTAAGTTTCAAGAGAAAAAGAGGTAATCCAATTTCTTCGTGAAACTCTCTTTGTTATTGATGTGTCAAACCAAATGTCGATTTCCCTCTCACAGGTCGAAGAAACTCATATTCCAACGTCAGCATCTGCTTCTACCTCAAGGAAAAGAAGTATGGAGGCTATTATTGAGGATTTTGACTCAGAAGATGATATCCCCATCCGGTATACCTTCTATTTTAATGATACTTCTCCACTTTCACTCATCTGACAAACATCACTTTCTGATGTTTTTATACTTTATTAGAAATAGCTAATCTATAGTCGAAGGATGAAGTCTCCTGAAGCCTTCAAACCAGGTTCGTCATCTCCTTCTGCACCAATGGATTATGAAACTTAGAAGCCAACAACAAAGGACACTATTCTATGTCAAATCATGACACTCTCTGATGACCTTCCCATAAATAAAATGGATGCATCAGCTGCCATAATCCCCTTTTACATCCCTGAGACCGGTACAGCTGCTGAGGAAGATGTCACCATCCCTAATGCCATCACTAATCCAGAAAGAGTAAATGAAAGTGAGAATGCTTCAGCGAACATCATTCCTCCCAAAGAACGTATACCAACTCCTATCCCCGAACCAGTCGTGGCCAAAGAGGACTTTATGAAGGAAGATAATGGCGAAGGTATAATGGTGCTGGCAAATACCATTATAAATGACAGGGATGAACCATATTCCACGGATCATGAGACCATTGAACCAAATGCCTTCCGGTTTCAGGTATATTCCTTTTTGAAGTAAGAAATCTAAACCTCTGACTCCTCACAGAAACTCACTTTCCAGTTTCTCTTCAACATAACCCTGCTCCTCAAGAATCTACGAATGCAATCTTTACCCCGGATACATCTACTTCAGCTCCCACATCACAACCATTCTTCCATAATGAACCTGAAATGAGCACTGATCAAATATGTTCCCAGCCTAGATCTCGGCTGACTGGGGTGAGTAAAATTGAAACTGCTCACTCTCCCTGGTTTTCTCTATCTGTCTCTAACCAATTCTTACTTCAGGTAACGGCGAACGCTCCACCAAGAATCCTTCTGACGAACAATGTAGATAGTGAAACTCTGATAGTTTCTGAGCATGAGCCAACACTAGAAGAAAGTCTTCAAGCTTTATTTGAAACTCTAACTCCCGCTCCTGCAATCTCTTGAGCAAAAGAATTTCTGACAAACCTTGATTATGTGGATGTTACCACAGAGGAGTATGAAGTGAAAATCCAGCAAGACATTGACACTTTACGAGGACATATTCATGAGGATCAACTTTCGCTTCTAGAGAGAAACTTGTCTCATCTTTCGTCTCATATCGAAAAATGGACAGTTGGAGAAGAGATGGTCAAAACACTAGGTGAGCAGAAACACCAACTTGGGATTTCTTTCAACAAGTCCTCCTCAGATCCTCAAGGTTGCTTATCAGAATGTCACTATTGTCATGGATGAACACATAGCAGCCCTGGAACGACAGAAAGCTAAATAGAAGCCCAACTCTAAGCTGCTCATCAAGAAAAGCAACACAAGATGCAGGCAATACAAACACAACTTCCCGAGGTGAAACTCTTATAGAACTAGATTGAAGAAGCAGAGTCCGCGAAAAAAGAAACCAAGGCCCAATCCTTACTATCCAAGGCTGATCTTGATGTGTTAATTATTGATGTTAGGCTTGCTGACAAAGTTTTGTAATTTAGGCCCAATAAGACTTGTTTCATGTAATGTATCTGGCCCAAGCCCAACTTCATCTAATTTAAGCTCTGTCATGCTGTTATCTTTTAATGACTCTTTTAATACAGTTTTTTAGGAAATCTCAACGCTACATTTTCTACCAATGTCGCAATCCTCAAACGACACAAGTCATAACTGTTTCTTGACCGTTTCAGTATCCCAAAACTCTCCTCACCGTTGGATCTTCCCTTCGCCAGCTATAAATTTTGAACCTTTTTTCAATTTCATCACACCATCCTCCTCCATGCCTTCTTACGCCCTACACTGCTTCTTCTCTTTGAAATTCTTTCCACCATAAACTCATGGACACCGTGAAACCTCATAAGTTTATCAATTTGTTCTCATATTCCTTTTTATAAGAACTCCGTGTAGAGGTATGATCTAACCAACATTTTTCGTCTCGGGGGTGCATTAGAGGATAATGGGGACGAATTATCCAACCCGTCTCCTAAGTTTCTCAATTAAGCCATGGGAGTTAAGATGAGTTCTTCGTTCTAGCAAGTATTCATACCACTATCACAGTCTCCTCCCAAAACACATGGAGGACTTCAATCTTGTACTTCTTGCGGAGGAGAAGGAAGCTGCACCACATATTTGGTTTATACTATCAGAACCACTTTCTGGCTTTCTTTTGTATAAGTTCTTGGCCACAAAGCCAAATAAAAAATTGTTATGAAAAACACTGAATTGTTTCTCTTTATTATAATTATTACCAATAAAATTGGAAATTTCAATTTCTAAAACTACACGTGTTGGTGTTTGGGCCAAAATTATATCTTCCGGCGAATGCTTTGCATGAGAGCCAATTGGACCGATTCTTGCGGTCTACGTTATTATTAATGTTTTTTCTTTCCTGTTTAAAGTCATGCTTGGCGAAAATTTGCAGTTGCTTAAGGATTTAATCTTCAAGATATTTGATATTCCTTGATCCGCAAGTAAGAACAAATCCTAGTAAGAACAAATCAATCAATCAATCCTAGTAGGCATATGACATGAAGAAACTCCAATCAATCAAACACAACTTTTGCATACTGCAAAACAAGCCTCTCTCGGAGCACTTCTACTAGAAAGATTCCTTGAGTCTTTTTGTCCACTAAAACCTTATCCGTAGCATTCCCTGCTACTATTTACCAAAGCCTCATCTGTGAGGGTTACCCGCTTCTACTCACCAAGCCACATCCGTGAGCGAACAGTCCACCATCACTTCATAAAGACCAATGTGTTTGCGAATATCCATAAAACCATTGTTAGGATGAATGAAGAGGTCCGCTAAGCAACCTGCAATTTAAAACTCTATAATTGCAGTAACTGTATGTAGGGATCGTTCTAGCCGGGACACTAGGGAAGGATTATATCTGCATTAAAACAAATTAGTAATATTCACAAGTACAAAATACACATATACATAGCATATACAATTATCTGTCAC
Source organism: Comarum palustre (assembly GCA_951800085.1). NCBI lineage: Eukaryota > Viridiplantae > Streptophyta > Magnoliopsida > Rosales > Rosaceae > Comarum > Comarum palustre. The sequence continues at coordinate 14,512,124 of OX637587.1, read as the reverse complement.
ATAATATACAAGTATACACAAATGCATAAGTATAAACATATATACATATTTACGATTTTAAATGTGGAATTCAATTTGTTTATCTAAAATTCTAAATCCTAAGTCTAAATCTAATATTTACAAGGTTGGTCAATCAATAATTAAGCACATAATCATAACAAGCACCGAATAAATAAACATGCAAAACCTAAGCAAGATTAAGATGCAATATTTATGTTATCATAGACTCTAATTAATTCCAACTATTAGACTCCTCATGTAAACTTAAGACCTACAATCGCATGATCTTAAGCCTATATATGTGTCATATTTCTCAGTGCCTACAATCGCATGACACTAAGATAAAATACACTGATCGAACAAGAGTCATTGGAGACATGATCCTAAGTATGGCGTCACTCATCCTAATAGCATGTAAATTACTATACCTAACAACCCTTGGCAGTGCCTAACAATCAAGACCTATAATCGCATGACCTTAATCTTAGAACACTACGACATGTTAAACTCCCCCTTTAGGAACATCTGGTACCTAGACTACCCTTAGGATCGATTACATGATCAGGTAAGCAATAAATCAATTAGACATCCATTACACACATAAATATAAATAACTTAAACTATGCAAAGTCCTAACATGCATACTATTCGTTACACAATCAAAAAGTTCATGAAATAATCACAAAGAAGAAATATAAACATGTAAATTGTATAAAACCATAAAAATTCAGAAATAATATATATAAATAAAGTACTGTTCATAGAGTAAAAATACATGCAAATTGAGTTTTTTCATACCTAAAACCTACCTAAAGGTTCGGCCTAGGGTATGGAAGGAATCAGCGGTGATGGCGGCGGTATGGTTTGGCGACAGCTTGATCTTTCTCTGTGTTTAGGAGGGTTTTTAGGTTGAGCTTGACTATACTATGGCTTAAACAAAGATTGGCACCCTAAAACTGAACTATTACATGTGTATTTATAGGGAGAAAACCCTAGCAAAATCGGCTGCAATTCCTTGTCCATATCGGATTGGGCTTCTTGCTTTTCCTTGTTGCAAACAGCTTTGACTCTTGAATTTGCTAACTTGGATAATGATTCATGGACTTCTTTTCTGAATTCTTAGACTCCCTTACATGTCAAGGGATCAATATAGGACTCCCTTACAAGTTTTGGTACCCCTAGGACAGCCGGATGCCATCCATAAGCTCGGTAGAACAAGTTATCCTGATTTGACCGGGATGACTTTCCTAGCTACTGTTTCAGATTCTCCTTGATCGTTTCTTCGATTCTTCTTCTAGACAACTTCCCATATTTTCATTAAGCTCCTCATCCATCATTTGACATGCTTGGAAATAATTTTGGTGAAGAAACACACTCACGAACTCGGTAGACACCTTCAGCAAAATCTGTCATGTTTCAAGCAAACTGACCTCCTGTCATTGTTTCTATCATAACTCTTTCCGCAAAACTAAGATTGCTGCGATTCCAAATGATTTAAAAACTAGACATCCACAGCTTTCCATCCATATATGGAAAATCTCCTAGTTCCTCATTGATCGTCCTAGAAAATTTTTTGAAGTTGAGTTATGGTTTCTGGAAATCCTCTGTTTTTGTTCAGATTTCATGATTTTGGCCTCTTATGTTTCCATGCTTCTTTTGTTGTCTTCCATAAGTCCATTCTCATGATTCTTGTTCCGTTAAGTCCATATACATGTCATCTAAACATTAAAGAAAATTAATCAAGTAATGATAATGTACAAATTCACAGAATCATAAGAAATATCACGATAACTATATAAGTCAGCTTTTAACAATTTAGTTCATAATTTCTCTACTTTACGCACATTTTAGTCATTGCTCTACAGAAAAAACCCTTATGATAAATAACTAACTATACTCAACTAATAATGGATAAACAAAGCATAAATGAGGGTAAAAACATATTAAGAACCTAGCATAAAATGTTCTTATCAGTGAATAACCTTAGCAAATATCCCCAGTTTGTCGGAGAATCCTTTGGCGAACGACTTGAATCATTGTTTTTAGCTTTGCTCAACCACACCGGTCCGAGTAAGATACGTTCTCTTCGCAAGAGGAGGAGAAAAATCCTAGTTGCTTCTCAGCTAGGTCTAAGAAGAACCTAAGTGCCAGCTTGACCAACGCCTGTACGATAGTTGTTTGAGAAGAAGTCAGAAGGCGAACAAGCATCAAGATTAAGGTTGTACCTGACCCATAGTTATTGCCACGCCTCAAGCCTGGTTGTTCGAAGAAAATCCATTTTCACATTGAATATTTGGCACGTCCAGTGGGACAGACGTGCTAAGAATTACGGGTGTCAACGAGTACTCAAAGTTGTAATAAACCACAACATTCGCGGATTAACCTGTATAACTTAGCGAACTGTAGAGGTTTATCAGTTGAAGAAATGATCTTGTGTTTCGGATTATTATCAGAAAAACCAACAGAGTCCATCAGCTGTGAGAAGGTTATCATGGACGACGAATCAAAGCGCCTACTAGCAGATCTTGCTGCCAAGATAGTAGTGCTTTCCGAGAAAATGGAACGAGTTGAAACAACCATACAACAGTTTGAGCGGATTCAGACGCAACATGACCAGGAAATCAAGGCAACAAGCCAAAGTGTTGAGATGCTCCAGAATTCTACCACCTAGGGCAGTGTTGAGACTGATGACAAGATCGACAGGCAATTCGAACGTCTTCGAGAGGTGGAGAAAGTCTTGGGAATAGAAATAAGCTGAGAGGCTCAACGAACTGCTTGGGAAAAAGGAAAGCTTGAAGAGGAGCTGGAGCCGCAGAGTTTTGAAGAGATGACAAACCCATCGTCAGCTGCCAAGACTATGTCCATTAAGACTACTAGGCCATTCACATTGGTTCGAACAGACGCAAGAGAGCCAGTAGCCGGGACGTCTGCCAGACAGGAGTTAACTATGAGGCGTCAAAGGAATCAGGATCTACCCAGAGGTCTTGAACCAAGGATGAAAATTCCTAATGGGGTGGCGAATGGTCAAGTATGCACACCAGATCAGGTGATGCAAATGATTCAAGAAGCCGTGAGGACAATGCAGGGACAGCCACCTGTTAATCTGAATTATTCTAATCCATACCTAGACGAAGTGACGTACATGTCATGTCCTGAGCATTATAGGCAGCTTCGATTTACCATTTTTTCTAGAGAAGGATCAGAAGATGCTGCCACCCATATCTCTCGCTTCTAGAGCGAATGTGGTCCTTATGGGACCAATGATATTTTTAAACTAAGAGTTTTTAGGTCTTCTCTTGCAGGTTCCGTATTAACTTGGTATACTAGGTTAGCTCCTAGATCAGTTCCTAATTGGCCAACCATGGAAGCTATATTTAGAACAACTTTTGACACAATGAAGCCCGAGGTTGACCTATCTTCGTTGACTTCCATATATCAACAACCAATGGAGTCTCATATGGAGTATTTAAAGAGGTTTAAAATTCAACATACCAAGTGCAAGACTCTAATTTCAGAGCAGGATGTCATTCGCGTGGCTATATAAGGGTTGGAACATCGTCAGAGGGCTAAATATCATGACGTTTACTTTACAAGCATGGCAGATCTGATGACCAAGGTAGTCAGCTATCACAGCTTCTTAGATGAGCTAGATGGAGGTCCTAGTTCATCACAAAGTTCACCGGCATCTTACATTCCAGGAACCTTGAAACCCAGATATGGTCCCAACAGGGACATAATGATGTCAACGGTGTATTCGCACTTGGATCCTTTTTATAGTCCACAACATCATTATATAGAGACATAGGGATATGTTGAACAAGATGATGAAGAGGACGTGGCAGCAGTAGAGTTAGCTGGGAGACAAGTAGTCAAGTCCAGGGCTCTGCGCATGGAGAAGAGCCCAGTCAAGGTAACAATTGGAGCATTCGCCAAGCCAGAATATGAGTCCTACACCTATAATGCCCATAAGGCTCCAGAGAACCTTGACGAACTATTCGCTCAATAAAAGGTGCGACATGACTTCGGAGTATATCCAAAGCCAGAACAAATCAGGGGAAAGAAGTACTGCAAATACCACAATTTGTGAATCATAATACCTCTGAATGTATCGGGTTGAAAGATCAGCTCCAGACATAGATCAACCCTGGCAAACTAGATGTTGACGGCGAGAAGACAGTAACTTGGGTCGATGTTGATCCATTCCCTACAGTCACCATGGTTGACATTAAACCTGTGACAACTCCTTCATGAAAGAATGTAAGACCTCGATTCTCAGATTACACATATGATGCTAATCTGGCCCATATCATTCTGGATACATTAATTGCAGAATGAATAATGGAGATTCCTTGGGGGTCAGTTCCAGCTGAAGAACCAGATCCAGCAATGGCTAAATGAAGGGCACCTGAAGTTTGGAGACAAGCCAGAAGCAGAGGTGTCTATGATGGATGTTGCATTCAACCAAAAAGGAGCACAAAAGTTGACATTGGATCTGCACGAAGAAGAGTGTTCAGACCAACTGGTGATAATCAAGAAAGCGGAACCAGCTATGGAGGTTTCGATAGTGGTGTTGTGCTCTACATGCAAGGTGGAATGTGGACTGAAGATGAGTTACGAGGAGTTTGCAAAGACTATTACATCATCGGAGGCCATTACCTTGCATTCGCCACCAGACCATTATGCATCTTCTAGTCCACGGAGCATGAAGACATCAGGGCAAGTGAATTAGATCCTTCGGGGGTCTAAGGCAGTTCAGCAGTTTCAAGCCTCTACTAGCGCCAGTCGTTGAGTTGGGACTCAGCAAAAAGCTCAACCAGATTGTCTAACAAAGCCATATATACCACCTATTTCAAAAGCAGTCATCAAAGAGAATAAGTGGTACGTACAAGAAAGAGGAAGAGTGGTAGAGGCGACACCAACTCAAACCAGGAATGCTCAGAAGAAATATGGTCAGGCAAAGTGAACGCTAAAGGCCTTGGAGAAAGGTGAAATTCAGCCCGACCAGATACGGCGAACGTCGGAGCAACTGTGAAGGGTGGTTGAGAACTTGAAGGCTAGGCCTTATGTGCACGTTCGCCATGGAACCAGACAAAGCGAGCCAGCGAATGTTGCTTTTCAGCAAAGAAAGAGTGTCTTCAGTAGGTTGTCACAACGACCAATCGATGACAAGCACGGACAAAGAGTTTCAGTCCTTGATAGGTTGTTGTTCGCCAAAGAAACTACATCTGAGGAGGCTAGAAGTAAAAAAGTCAGGGTGGCTACATCTCTGAATAGAGTGGAGCGCCACTAGAGGTGCGAATGGAAACCAAAAGTGGTTTCTCATGAAAATAAAGAAGTGACTTGTTTGCAGGATGCTCATAAGCCTACACATGAGCTATTTTAAAAAGGGAATCTATTCTTGAGGTCCCTATCATCGATGAAAGAATTGCGCAAATTGCGATGGCAATGTGTAGCCTTGAGCAACGGGTCCAAGACGAAGCAGTCTTGAACCTCGGTGAGGATGAAAATATGGAAGGGCTAGAAGTGCAAGAGTCTGGAGAAAGCTTGGAGTGTGACACGCTACATCTGACATGGGGGGCAGACCTTAAAACACCAGTGTCCACTGAGCTGGAGTGTAACATGGATATACCCTCTTCAAGAAGTATGCTTTGTCAAGACCCATACCATCCCATGTCTTCTTGAATGCAGATAACATTGAAGAAAAAGAGCTTCCCATTATAGAAAAGATAAAGCAGTTATCTTTAGATCTGCAGAAAGTTCAAGTTAGGAAGCATGAGGTCGCAAATTAGAAATCTGAGTGCAAGAGGTCGTTTATGACGTTTACTAAGCCAACCATAACCATGACCCAACATCTTAAACCCTTATACATGACATCTGAGATGGAAGGTATGAAGGTAAACAAGATCTTAATTGATAATGACGCTGCTGTTAGCATCATTACAGTACGAACAATGGAAGCACTGAAGATTTCCAAAGAGAAGATCCTCAATAGCGACTTGAAAGTCAAAAGCTTTGCAGGCAATGTGACCAAAACCTCTGGGGTTTTGTTGCTCAAGATAAAGTTAGGACCATCTGACTTCTTCCAATCATTTTTTCTGACCGATTGCATTGCTCCCAATAGTATTATACTTGGCAGAGATTGGATTCATCGAGCATATTTTGTTCCATCTTCTATGCACTAGGAGCTACTCATGTGGAATCCAGTGACAGATCAACCAGAACTAGTCAAGGCTGACGAGCGACCATATTCAGTAGCTGCATGTATGCTAGATTCTGAGTATTACTATGGAGACATGCGCCCTCTTGGGGTTGTTGGGGTAGATGACAAAGGTAATCCGTACGGGGTCACCTCTTCAGAACTTTCGTGATGGGGTCTAGTCCAAGCTTGCGCAGATACCAGCAGGCTTAGCTTCATCATACCACATTTCAACAATCATAAATGATAACAAGTTTAAGCAAAGATGAAATAGAGACTTATGCGTTCCTACATCAGAGGTTGTCTGTCTTTACGCAGGAACAAGAAGCCTGGAATGGTATAGCCGTGGTGGAGTGTATTGAAGACGAGTTAATCAATGGCGAATGTGAGGAGGAGGAGATTATCCAACTAGCTCCTGCAGCCTTGAATGATACTCCATCTAAAGTAAAAGATCCAGTTGAGAAAGTTAACCTAGGTTCCTCTGAGGAACCAATAGATGTTGGCATTAGTCAGTACTTAGAACCACAGCAGCGACAACAACTGATTGAGTTGTTGCAGGAATTTAAAGATTGTTTTGTTGAGAAATATGAAGACATGTCTGGTCTAGCACCTGAGCTGGTTTGTCACAAGTTACCTATAATGGTTGGTTATAAGCCAGTTCAGTAGGAACAACGGCTAATGAATGCGGAAACGACGGAGGCTGTCATACAGAGGTGCAAAACATGGTCAAGGCAGGGATAATCAGGCCAGCAAAGTACACATAGTAGTTATCCAACATGGTCAAGGCAGGGATAATCAGGCCAGCAAAGTACACATAGTGGTTATCCAATCCGGAAGAAAAATGGGAAGATACGCGTTTGTGTCGACTACCGGAACTTAAATACGGCAACACCTAAGGATGTGTATCCTATGCCCATGGCGGATATGTTGATAGATGTTGTAGCAGGACATGAAATTCTATCTTTTATGGATGGAATAGCTGGCTAGCATCAGATACCTGTACATGAAGAAGATAGGCATAAGACAGCTTTTTGGTATCCAGGTTTTACAGGGGCTTTTGAATATATAGGTATGCCTTACGGTCTTAACATTGAGGGGCCACTTACCAGCGTGCCATGAACCTTATTTTCCATGGCATCCTCAGCACCAAGATAGAAGTTTACATCGATGACGTGGTAGTCAAGTCAAAACAGAAAGAAAATCATATTGAAGACCTGCGAATGGTGTTTGACCGGATGAGAAGGCACAGACTTCGTATGAATCCAGCCAAGTGTATTTTTAGGGTTTGTGCAAGAGATTTTTTGGGTTTTTGGTGCATCAGCGTGGTATAGAGGTTCCAGGAGATAAAGCTAAAGTAGTAATAGAAGCTCCAGCCCCAAGGAACAAGAAGGAGTTGCAGAGTCTGATAGGCAAGATTAATTTCTTACGAAGATTCATCTCTAATTCTGCAGGGAAGATTACTCATTTCTCTCATCTTCTTAAGTTGCATGCTGAAGAAAAGTTTATTTAGAAATCAGTACATCAGGGAGCCTTTGAGAGAATCAAGGAGTATTTGACGAGTCCTCCTGTGTTACGACCACCACGGCCAAGCATTCCTTTGAAGTTATACATATCAGCATCTTCTTATTCTATTGCAAGATTATTAGCTCAGGATGAGACCAAGGAAGATGGTAAGATCATCAAATACGCGATGTATTACCTTAGCAGGACATTGCTGGATGCAGAAACTAGATATTCACCAATTGAGAAGCTCTGTTTGGCTTTATATTTTGCTGGATGCAAATTACGACATTACATGCTGTCATTCAGTACATTGGTCATAACACAGACTAATTTAGTGAAGTATCTGCTAACTAGGTCTTTTTTAAGAGGTAGGGTTGGCAAATGGATGCTAGCTTTGTCTAAATTTTCGCTTCAGTATGTCCTACTCAAAGCACAAACTGGATAAGTAGTTTCAGATTTCCTTTTGCATCATCCTGTTCAGGACCAGCTGGAATGTCAGGACAAAGCAGTTGCCTTGGTTTATACATAGCCATGGGTCTTATATTTTGATGGTAGTTGTACAGACTCTCTATCGGGAGCTGGTATTTGATTGGTTAATCCAGCAGGGGACAGGTTCTCTTATTCCTTTCAGATGAAGTGGAAATGTACTAATATCCAGACAGAATATGAAGTTGTAATAATTGGCTTGGAGATGCTTTTGGAGATGGGGATTAGAGAAGTCGAAGTGTTAGGCGATTCACTTTTAGTGATTAACCAACTTAAAGGTGTGTACAAGTGTATTGTTTACAGTATCTGACGAATCCATCTGCTCCAGTGGATAAAAATGTTTGGTATTTTACATTAAATTACATCCTCAAGAGAGGCGAGCTCGCGCGCCGAGGAGAAGAAGGTGTAGACCTACGATGTATCTATAGAAAAGAAACTAAAAGGTTGCTGAGAGAGGTACATTTAGGGGTCTGCGGATCTCATCAGGCTGGACCCAAAATGAGGTGGCTTATTCGCCGTTATGGTTTATTCTGGCCATCTATTCTTAAAGATTGCATAAGCTTCGCTTAAGGTTGTTTCGAGTGTCAGGCTCATAGACCAGTTTAGCATGTTCCAGACATTCCCATGCAACCTATTATCAAGCTTTGGCCTGGTAGAAGCTAGGCATTAGATTTTGTCGGAGTTATTCATCCATATTCCTCTAAACAACATAAGTTCTTGTTGGTGGGGACAGATTTCTTTACTAAGTGGGTGGAGGCAGTACCAGCGAATGATGCTTCTGCTACAACAGTTTGCCGGTTTGTGTTTCAGAATATTATTTGCAGATATGGCATACCAGAGTGCTTGGTGGCAGACCGGGGCAGCTTTTATGGCCAGAGAAACCCAAGAGTTCCTTGAAGGATATGGGATTAAGTTTCTGCATTCTACACCTTATTATGCTCAGTCCAATGGACAGGCGGAAGCTAGCAACAAAATTATCTTGAATATTCTACGGAAGATGTTGGCAGATAATCCTAGGAATTGGCATAGTGAGCTAGATCATACTTTGTGGGTTTATCGAACGTCAAAGAGAATTCCTACTGGAACTACTTCATATGCCTTAATGTTTGGTCATGATGCAGTCCTTCCCATGGAAATCAATGTTCATTCTTTACACGTTCGCGAACAGCATCAGTTAATTGGTAAAGATTACGTTCAAGCCATGTATCAGGAACATGAAGATCTGGATTCCAAACGAATAGAAGCTTTGGATAATCTCATCATGGAAAAGAAAAGAGTTGCTCGCGTTTATGATAAACGCACTAGAGGACGTAGTTTTGAAATTGAAGACTTGGTGTGGAAAACTATTTTTCCCTTTGGCGAACATGTTCGTGGACGTGGCAAGTGGTCCCCAACTTGGGATTGACCTTTTGTTATTGATCGTCTCGTTGGTAAAAGTGCTTATTATTTCAAAGAGTTGGATGGTGAAATCCATACTAATCCTATTAATGGTCGCCATTTGAAGAAATATCTCCCTAGTATCTGAGAGTATGAGGATCCTCCATCAGTCGTTCAACCTCCAGACATGACTTTGTTCTTTCTCTAAAACATTTCTGACTCGGGGGCATGGTGCAAATGACAAGTTTGTTTGGTTTAGCTTTCTCTGGAACCCGTTCGCGACAACCAAATCAAACTGGGGGCAACACTATACCATCTGAGAAGTTTTGATACCCCACGTTTTCAAAAAAAATTTCACTATTTTTTTGAAACTTTAAGAGTTTCATTCGATCTGTAACTATTTGAATTGCAATTTCATTAAGATCCATTGAACCAACACCTGTGGTTTAAAGTTGGGAAACCAATTTTTGTTCTGATACAGATACAAATAAGAAAATAGTCAAGTGTTTTTATTCATAATTAGCTTTGTGGCCAAGAACATTTACAATATAAAGAGGCCAGAAAGTGGCTCTGATACCATAATACAAGTTCTAATGTTATTTGCTAACTAGCGTAAGAAGTACAAGATAGTAGAAGCAGCTAGAGAATTGGAGAATCAAACATACCATCTGGCAAAACATGTGTTGATCAAGGAACAAACACAAGCCAGAATGGGATGGAACAAATTAGCAGTCTCCATTATCCTTCTATGAACTACGTTGTGAGGATGTTTCACGTTCGTGCAGATCCTATAACAATAGTTACACTTTGAGGAAGGACATGTGGACATGTCATTAAATTTATGTAGCATTTGAGGACAGACCACTAAACTTAGGAAAGAAGCTCAAGGAGTTTGATATCTGGAGGAAAGAATTTCTTAAGAATAAGAAGAAGAAGAAGAAGAAGAAGATAAAAGAAAAGAGGCATGGTGAAGATACTGTGAAAGTTGAAAGGAACTGTGTTGAGTGTCTCAATTTATAGTGGAGGATGGATGAATCTCGAAAACTTTGGGAAACGGTTTTTGATTAATTTTGGTCAAAAGTAGTTGTGTTTCACATCTTTTCAGGATCTCAGCATTAATTAGAGATCAGGCGTTGTGATTTTCCTAGGTAATGCATTTAGAAGAGAATCAAAGGGGTTAATTTTAATTGTTGAAATGAGGTCTGGACCATTTACAACAGGAACTACAAGAGTTCAGGCCCAATGAGCTGTTTACAAAAGCTTACCAGCGAACCTAATGTCTATTTGGATTCTCTCAAGATCAGCTTTTGACAATAAAGCTTTTTCCTTGGCCTTTTTCTCGGAGTCATCTGCTTATGCTAGTTGTTTTTTTAACTTCTTTATTTTTGGGATTCGCACTTGAATGGCAGAGAGTTTGACTTGTTTCTCCTCATGTGCTTCTCTCAGTAGAGCTTCCAATTTCGCTATGCGTTTGTCCGCGATCACAGTAGCTTCTTGATATTCAGCTTAGAGCTGGTTGGATGCTTCAGAAAAGGTTTTCAGGAGCTGATTCCTTTGTTCGCTGGTGACATGTGCATCGTTTTCGTCAGACTCCCAGTTGTCAATTTGTGAAGGCAGATGTTGCATACAGCTTTCCAGAAGCTCCAGTTTCTCTTCATTCACATGGCCCTTGAGGGATGAGATGGCTTCAAGGATTTTGTTTTCATTTTCCTCTAATGTGATGTCAACAATATCTAGATTCACCAGGAATTCTTTAGCTGCAGCTACTCCAGGGTTAATGGTGGAAATCTCGAATAGAACTTGAAGACTTTCTTCCAAGGACTTGTCAGCAATAGGTATAGTTATGGTGGCTGCACTTGTTGGTCCACTAATTTTGTGAATTTTCAGTCGTTAATATCTGAGAATTGAGGACTTAATCAGTTAGACCCCAGGAATGACAACAATGAGTGGTATAGCAAGATATTAGAAGTATACATACCTCAGTTGGAGGAGAAGATCCTTGTGGAGTAACCAAGGAGGAAGGGGGAATATCCTCAAGCTTCTCAGAAGTCATGGATGCATTTGAAGGTTCAGGAATATCAACTTGAGGCACATTCGCGGTTGGTAAGGGAGTTGATTCCTGAAAATAGAGCTAAGTATGAGTTTCTGAAAAGGGATAAATATTTTATGCAAAATGGAACTATCATAGCTGGACAGCTGGTGTCTTAGTAGGGTCTGCATCTTCCTGTATGTTATTAACGGTTGTCCTGGAAGGTATTTGTTCTTTATCTGGTGAGGTTTGAGCTGCTAGAGGTACATTAGCGGATACTTCCAAGACTGACTTCTGTTGGAAAATGTCAAGGAGGCATGATCATGAGTTTTTCTAGGAGAAAAACTAATAGTTAAGATAAATCACAAGGAAGTTATCTTACTTGTGGAGTGCGAGTATCAGATGGTGTTACATCTGGGATTATCTCTGGAGATTCTGAGGCAATAGGGATTGAATTGTATTCCACGTCATGAGCAACCCCTGCCAGGATAATCATTTTGTTGTTCTCATTAGACTCGCCGGAATTTTCTGGCATGGAACCTCCAGCTTCTGGTCCATTAGCGGAGTTAGGGTTCAAGGAAGCTTCAACTTCTGAAGGGCGTAGCATTTGGAGATGAACAACATTAGATGAAGGCAATATACTGCACAGCACAACGTCCACTGCTAATCGTCTTTCTATTTCCCAATCTTGAGCAGGAGGTGTGGGGATTGGAGCCTATTGGGATGAGGAAGCATCTGCTGGGGTAGTTCTTCATCTACGAGTTAACTGCAGTAGGTTTAGATATCAGTGAATAGCCTTCTACAAAAAAACAGTAGTGAAGGGATTAAAAGGTTCTTGAAAGCTTACTGGATGGGGTTCAATGTCTTCATAAGAATCATAAATGATTACTCCCTTGCTTCTCTTTTTGGGTTGAGAAGTGGATGCTTGGGCTGGAGGTACACTTAGAATATTTATCTACATGGTTGAACAATCAGTTAGTGGTTTGTTAACTAGGATGAGTAAGAATCACTTTAAAATATAGTTACCTATCAACTGGTGCGAATTTCTTAGGGATAGCGGCTCCATCAAGAATTGAAAAAAAAGGTCAGGCATGAAAGATGTCAGTAGTGTAGCCCAACCTGATGTTATGCAGTGCAACATTATAAGGGTAAAAATAAGTAAAATATAAATTGCTGATCAATCCTAAAACTTAGTTACAACATTGAAGTTAGTTCCAAGGGGACAGAGGGGGCTATGAGTCTGGAGGGAACCCTTGCTGGACTTTTGGCATATGTTCTTGCATTTGTTGGTTCTCATGGGTCAGGTGTTGTTTACTTCGTACTTGACCACTTTGCATTGGGTAATATCATTTTGTCTACCTTTTGTTTTATTTCTAATGTCCCTTGTACTCACGGTTTACAGATAAATGGACCTGAATCAGTTATATGTGTAATAGCTTCACAAATGGCAAATGTTGGTGAGAGCATTATAGGTGCTGCTCTTCAAGACAAGGATTTTGATGGGTAGGCAACCATTTCATTAATTTCATCTTATTTTTGACGTACTATTGATTACTGTGACAAAATTTAGCACCGTTTTGATTAAAAGCATCTCTAACATACATGTATGAGAATGACAATAACATTGTTGAGATTTCAAATCAAAAAGACATAGGCACTAAACAGAACCATCAGCACCAGTACTCAAGACAAAAACAATGGTGGGCATGCTGCTGGAACGAAAATATCGGTCACAGTGAACAAGTACAGAAGTTTCTAGCAGATCATACCAGAGGAAAGGAACGATATTTGAGGCTGCTATTGCAGTTCTGCTAACAACCTAACCAATTGGAAGGGTCAGCATTCCTAAAGCACAATACAACCACATCAAAAAGATAAGAGGCAGATAAACCTGTCTCACTGATAACTGCAACAATCTTGATGATAATTAGCTGGAACACGAATTGACAATAGTTGTACCTAATGGGCAGGGGTCATCATTTGCTTAGATTGCATATGATTATATGACAAAGAACCAGCTGAAATATCTACAACAGCTTTAGCAATTCTAAGGAGCTCCATGCTTTTATATGTTTACATATTGAGGTTACCATATGCCGAAATGTGCAAGATTTTGAACAAATATCTGAAACAGCCAATCATGAACTCCTTAGGTAAGCTGTGGATCAAACTTGTACCCAAGTATGTGATTGTGTTCACTATAATTTATGAGGACGTTCTTGCAAAAGTCCATGAATTAAAATTGAATCTGTATGCATTAACAAGTAAACCTCATTTATCCTTATTTTACGTGTTGACGTTTCCACAGTTACAAACACTACATCGCCAGTGGTAATTAAGATCTACTTTCACATTAAAAAGCTTAAAACAACTTCTCTATTCTAAAAGAGGGAGAAGCACACAAGACGCTCTTAAAGAACAAACCAAAACTTAAAGAAACTGTTGCGTATCGAAAAAAACAAAAAAAACATCCAGAAAAAACATTTCAAGCTTGGGTTAGAACTGTCTAGGACGTTTTGAGACAGTACCATTCTGTTGATAGTGAAGAGGATCCTGCATATCTGAGTAGTTAACGTCTGGAACAAACACGGCAGAATCCAGTGGGTTCTGATAAGTTTTGGGCCTGTAATCCCAGTATAGCCCCGAAGATGTAGGCGGGGAAGGTACCTTTGGCACCATCCAAGAGAGATCTGGCACCTGACCTATGGACTCGTAATCCTCCTGTTCCTCCTCAAATGATCCTAAAACTGATGAATCAGAGTCCCCAAGTTTACCACAGTCAGCCTGGCAAAATAAATAAGCAACATTAGTTGCACTATGCAAGTGCTAAATTGATAATCACAACAATTAGAAGTGATCAGACACAAGCATGGTTTTAATGAAGAAAAAAAAATCCAGAGTACAACCCTTCTATTGAAAATCTCCTGTTAGAAAAAGTAAAATGCAATATAGTGAGTTCCACTAAGAGACCCAACTTACAAACTTTGGATCCATATTATGCAAAAACTAGAGGATAACACTATCATGAGGTTTCACTTTCACCAAAATCAACTGTCAATAACTGGATAAAGACCAAATGCCGAATTTCGTCATCGTTATCGATATCATCTCAACAGACACACAATGTACGAGCAATTCAGTATTTAGAACCAATGAGCACAAACCTTAGACGATCCATTATCCATGTATCCAAAGCTCTGATCAAAATCAGCGAATCGCAGAAACTCCTCCATAGGCCACTGCGGAACAGACCCAGCTCCAGACCCCTCAAAACCCATCCCGGCAACACTCGCCGGCGCCACCTTGCATTCCTCAGTCAACTGATTATCCACCTTACATTTCGCCACAGCCCCAGACTCCGATTTCACCGAGGAAGACGACCCAGAAACACCACCGCCAGAACCGGACCCACCCGGAGGATTGGGCTCCAGCCAAACCTGAATTCCGGTCAGCAAAAACCTCCGGTGACCGGAAACAAAGCTATTCACAGTATGTATCGCAACATCACAGTTCCTACACAGCAAAGCCCTATCCTCCAAGCAGAAGAAATACCCAACCGCCTCCTGCAAAATCAATCCATCAAAAAAATCAATCTAAAAAAAATCCCAAATTTCTGGGTTTGGAATTTAGGGTTAGTGAAACGACGACGTTTACCTGGCAGATATCGCACTTAGGCATATGGGAAGCGGTGAGAGGAACCCTCTGGTGCTTGCTGGCGAGCTTGTTGGCGGCGTGGACCTTCTCGTCACAGGCCCAGCACAATGCCGCCTCGTCGGCGCAGCAGAGCACGGTGGCCTCCGCCGCCTCGCACACGTTACACTGTATCTTCATCTCTCTCTAAAACCTCCCAAAATTTTTGGTTTTGTTTTCTCTCTTTTTAACAGAAGTGGAAGAAAATGAGTGATCCTTAAAGCGGCCATTGGGCGTGTTACTAAAGAGGAAATTTTTAATGTTACGGCAAAATTAGATAAGTGTATTTTAGAAATGAAAATTTGTTTTAGTTATTTTATTAAAGATTATTTTATTTTTATTATTTTTAAAACTCTAAACCCTAAGTCCTAAATCCTATATCCTATCACTCTATCATATATCCTAAAATCCTAAATTCTTTACTCTAGTTTGAATTCACTAAATATCCATGAATGTAATTTCACTAAATCATTTCAACTATTTTGTTAAAGATCATTTTGAGTTTTTTTTGTAGTTTATGAAACTCTAAACCCTAAGTTTTAAACCTTATACCCTATCTGTCGATATTTAATTTTGCCAACGTGTCAAGTCTGAATCACGATATTTTAAGACTTTTTACAAATACGCATTTGTAAACTGAAAATATAAGATATTATAAGATATCAAACTTTGTTAAATATCCGACGATTTTGAAACAAAATTTTTCATAAGAAAATCTAGATATTATAATGATATCGAATAGCATGAAATATCTAAACTTTCGATAATAATATAAGATATTAATAAAAACGGATCGAAACACGACATGTGTTTGACAATATATATCTAGGATGGTTTTGATATTTTTGGAGCTAGTGTAGATGAGATGTGCAACTAGGATGAATGCACTTAATAGATGGCTCATGGGTCATTGTGGGAATGGTATGGTGTGCCATCCATATGTTGAAGCTTATGAATTGATTCACATGGTTTTTTGGGATCTAAGGAATAGTGTAGGTGGTCCTAGAAAGATGGAGGTTAATTGTGAGTTATAGGGGTGAGGATACCTAGCTGTCCTAATGTTGTACGTGATCCAACTTGTGGAGTTTGCTTGTGATTGGTAGAGATTTAAATCCCAAGTTATTATCACTCAAGAGATGGGTGGTGAGAATGTGATGTAAGTAAATTTATGGCTCCAATCAGTGAGATTGTTGTGGATTATTTGGGTTCCTCTAATCTATTAGAATGTGTAAGTGATTGATACAAATGATGGCCTCTATAGACTGTAGTAGCTTAACTTGAAAAATGTATGTACTATTTTAAGAAATGTATAATCGTTTATTTTTTGTTAATAAATGATTCTTACTAAATATTTCTCTTAAAAATGAAGCGTTGGAACTTACTAAAGATTAGTGAGAGGCCTGACATACATTACTTGATGCAAGATAATGCAAAGTATTCTCTTTCCATTGCCTATTTTATGTGAATTTATTCTTTTTGGAAAGTTTTTTTGGGTCTTAGATTTTGGAAAGTTTTGAGTTTAGAGAAAAACCGAGCTCCGCAACCAGATCACGTCCATCGTTACCACCACATCTTCACCTCCAACATATCAGCTTTCGAACCTTGTCTAGGGCTTTGTTTTAGGCAACGACTTTAATTATAAAAGGAAAATACTTGCGTCAATATCAGTATTGACGCGTGTGTACATACTCTCTTTTATTTACATACTTCTAACAATGTAAATTATAATCTTAGCCGTTCCAAAAGTTTAATTAACCAATCAATATCATCTCTGCAAAAAATCAATTTGAAAAAATATCGTTTGCTCAACCGAATACATCAATCAAATGGACGACAGTTCATGAGGCTACTAACTTTCACTATAACTGTCTATTTGATTGAGGCATTTGGTTGAGTAAACGATCATTTTTCAAATTGATTTTTTGCATATGTGATCTTGATTGGTTAATTAAATTTTTGCACGGCTAAGATTATGATTTACATTGGTAAAAATATGTAAATAAAGTAAAGTATGCACGCACGCGTCAATACTGATATTGATGCAAGTATTTTTCATTATAAAACTAACGGGAAACCGGTTAGTTTTTGGGAAGTTTAGTAACATTTTCACTTAAATAAATGCCTTTTTTAAAAAAAGATCAATAAACATTTAATCACGGCCCTTGATAATTCTTGGATTAGGAACGTATCGTTCTCTGACTACCCGACCCGAATCTAACCCGACCCGTGTTAAATCGATCTAGTGCAGAGCGTTTTGCTGGCTCACATAAAACGAAGCGCTCAGAATTTCTGATTCAAATCACAAGCCATTCACCATCTTCCATCCAGCCCTAGAACTTTTCCCGCCAAATTTACCAGCCAAAAACCTAGGTCCTCTTCGCCTCGCTCTCTCTGCACTTCCTCCGAGCTGCGCCGACCTCATTTCTCCGATTGGAAACGCCGAGCCAGCGAAAGGTTCGAGTTTTGCTTTCCTCTACAAACATTCGCTAGGCTTTAATCCGTCTTTATTTTATGCCTCATCGCTAGGTTTAGGTTTTCTTTCTAATCTCTGGAGTTTCCGGAAGCTTTGTTTACGAATCGGAGTACGATTCGAGAAGCGGCGAAGTTAGTGAACCGGAAAATCACAATCGGCCGGTCGAGATTTTGATAACCTGAGAGCTTCGGTTACTAGCAACGAATTCGAAGCTTTCGCGACGATTTTTGGTTGTGATTTCAGGTTCGTTTCCATCTACAAATGCAAATCGAAGCTTTACTGTGCTTGTTTGGTTGCTTGGAGAAGTTACTGAACCAATGGAACTTGAAATTTTGAACCGCTGATTGTTTTTTGATGAGAAATATCTCTGGATTTTACTCTTAATGAACTTGAAGATATTTGTTTGCTCTGATTTTGTGTTCCTTAGAGATGAATCAAAGGTGTAATTTCAGAACATTGTTCATTTCTCTGGCATAATTGGCTATAATATGTATCTCTAGTTAAAAGTACTATCACTATTTTCTTATCTTGTGTTGTTGAACCTTTTGTCACACTTAAGAGTTGTGGGATTGTCACGTAAAAGTTGTCTTTAAGTTTGATATGGTTGATTTCAACCTTAAGTTACAGAACATTGAACTTATCGGACTAGATGCACTAGGAAGATGAATTCGAGGCGTATTAGAAAATTTAGAGCATATTCGGAATTCATTGCTTCAGCATCAGTTGTGAATATCTCAATATTTCCTTGTCTTCATTGGACATCATCATTTGCATTCTGGTAGTTTATCTCTGAGTCACTGATAGGGTGACTTCATTCTACATGTTTGTTTCTTCTTCAAAGTGGAAAAGCATCTGTTCTCAAAGTATAACATGGTCTTACCTTTTACTTTCCTATAAGTTGCACTGGTTTATTATTAGATTCTCTTATCATGGGGCATGTAAGTACATAACATAATTGGAAACGCTTGAGATGTGTGTTTCTTTAATATGTTCTATATTCTCCAGATATTACATGTCACTAGAGAGTGTCCTTGATGGTTGAGATGAGATGCAATGCGTGTTGGCGTGAATTGGAAGGCCGGGCCATCTCAACGACCTGTTGCCACCTTCTCTGTATCCTTTGTAAAGGGAATCTCTACCTCTAAAATTTTGTGACTTTCTTTATATTTTTTTCTTTTTGGAAATATGGTCGCAGGATTATTGTTATATGAACTTTCTTAACATCTTGAAAAGGCACAGAGGATGCTAACAAGATCCTTAGCAGTGATGGAGCATGTCCCATTTGCGATCAAGTGCTTTCTAAGAGGTAAAATATTACCTTGATCTTTGAAACTGTAGCATATTTCTGGAAATATAGATCCTTCAGGCCTTGGTTTGTGTAAATGTACAACTGTGCCAAGCATAGATGAAAGGTAATCAACCGCCTTAATTGAACTGGATTAGTCTGTCAGTTGTACTTCTGTGTCCTTGTGTACTACAAAGAACGAAAATGAGTAAACTACTACAATCTTTTTACTAGGTATAACGATACTGTAACTAGAAATATGTATTTTATGGACTTGTTGGTGGATGAGGAAACTTTGGTCTTTTTCTAGCAGTACTGGTGCTGCAGTATTTTTCTGCTGATAGATATTCCTTGCTAGAACCACAAAAAAGAGATTTATAGTTCCCGCCAGACTGCCAGTATTGATACTTGGGTTTTAGTTGGAAGCAATAATTTCCACAGTTTCCGAGAACATATGTTAAATTTTCACTCTGCCTTTCTCATTTTTGCTTTCCTCTTGGCAGTCATATGAAAGTTGTGGATGTCAATCCAAATGACGAATGGATAAATGTAAGCAAGTATTGGTTATTAAGATATGAAGATACTTTGCTTATCTTCATATCCTATTATCATAATTCAGTGAAATCTGCCCCATTTCTCAGTAGTGTTGCTTCCTTATATTTAATCCTTATCTTCCTGCCTTGCTAATGTTGCAGATGGCCATGAATGGAGTTTCTCCAGATATATGTATCCTTTCTTGCTGTGCATTTTTTAATGCTCCATCTGTTTTCATTTAAGAAAGTGACCAAACTGTTCATTGTATATTGTCAGCAACTTTTCTCTATGTTTTGTGACAATTTTCTGTGTATATCTCCCTTAACAATCAATGCTAGTGATGAAGAGTGCGCACAGAAGTGTCATGTTCTATATTGGGCAGAAGGAGTTGGTAATGCAGCGCAAGATGAGCATGGTAGCAGGTCAATACCGGCAGAAATGTGAAGCAATGCAAGAAAAGTTCATGGAGCAATTGCAAAAGATGCAGTCTCAGTGCCAGAAATGGGCGAAGAAGTGTGAAATGTTGGAGCAAGAAAATGAGAGCTTGTCCAAGGATAAGCAGGAGCTCCAGGAAAAATATTCTGAGAAATCCAGGTCTTGTGTCAATACCCTACTGATTCCATTTCCTGAGGCATATAGTCCCAGTATTGGGGAATCATGTATTGTAATTTTGTCTGTTGTGTTGCAGACAAAAGAGAAAGTTAGATGAAATGTATGATCAATTGAGGAGCGAGTACGAATCAGTTAAACGGAATGCCATCCAACCTGCAACCAATTTCTATTCGAGAAATGAACCTGATCTTTTCTCAAACCAAGCTAACATTATGGATAGCAGAGAGGCTGGTAGAAAAGGTAATTCTTTTTCTTTTAATGTTGTAGAAAGACAGTAATACTTCAATATTTGCCAGCTCAAGGATTTTATTCCATGAGAGTCTTTTAATTATAATTTTGCAACACCAAAGAAAAATCATGTACAGAAATAATCCTTTTGGAACAGTATTAACAATTTATGGTATAATGAGACTGAAGTCAAGTTATTTAGCCTTTTCTTTTCAGCTCAAGTACTTTCAAAACCAGTTAACTCATTTCTTGCAGATTGGCACGTTCTTACTCCTGAAACTCCAGGGCCGAAAGAGGATATATGGCCAGCAAGACAGAATAGTTCAAACTCTGGTGGTCCTTTTGACATCTCTGTCTCACGGGCAAAACAGCCTGCTATGCCAGTTGATGTTGTGAACAGAAGGCCTGGTGCTCACCCCATGTTTGGATCAGGAGCTAGCAACCCCTCATCGACCCTAAGGAACATTTTATTCTCCCCAATAAAGAGGCCTCAGCCTTCCCGTCGTCCTCAAATGTTCACGTAAGTTGCACTCTTAGTTCTCCTGAGGCTACATTGCCTACTTATTGCTGAACCTACATGACTTGATTTTGCAGGTTCTAGGCTTGAAGTTGAAGGTCTGCAGAAAGTCATGCTAGATAGTTACAATAGAAAGATGAATCAGCTACCCTGACTTCATTTGCAATAGACTTTCTCCAACTTCACTCCTGTGTTTTGGGCATGGAAATGGCGCCCCTGAGGATGAGTCTTCTCTAACTCTACCCCTTCCCCTTCTCCACAGAAAACCCCTATGTAATTACCTTAATCAGTGAATATTAGTAGTACTATCAGTACATAGGGGTTGCACTTTATCACTATCTTACATGAAATACAAGAGGCTACAGACATACTGTTAGGTGAAAGCAGAAATTTGATGTAGTTATGTGAGTCGATATAAAGTTTGAATGTCGTACAGTCATCTACTTGGTGGATTATAAATGCTAGCAGTGAAATCCTAGCGTACCTGATGGTCATTACATATGATTGTACTCTAAAATTCTAGGCATTTTAGGCATCCGGTATTTCTGTTGCAATCTAGGAGGCGCTTCAAGCTACAAATTTTCCACAGTATTCACGAAAGCAAGCTAACTTTTGTGCTATGCGCTTTCTTTTTGCTGCGCCTTATGGGAAGTCTTAGAGATCGAAGTGCTTTTCCATTGGTAAATTTGTGAGGGCAAATTTGTGAGGGCAAATTCATCGGCACTCGTTCATCTTGTGTACCTGATACTCATTACTCCAAAAGTTCAGTTGTGAAGCTGTAATGAACAATCTAAGCTGCAAAATCATTCCAAAATTTGTAGATTTACCATCAGAAACAGAGAATCAAATGGTAAATGCGGACTCATGTCTCACAAAAGTGCCCCATATACGCACCGGCCATATATACCAAAAAGTTTCTCTACTATCTTTTTCATTGTAACATGGCCTCATAAACAATTAACGTGTTGTACACCATCAGGCAATGCGATCCCCATTTTTTACAGAACAGCTGACATTAGAACCATCAATATATATATAACACCCTCTCTACAAAACCATGTAGCTTCCATGGACTGGTGAGGTTTGATTAACCCATGCATTAAGCTTGAGGCCGCTCTTGCTGAGAGCATTGCAAGAGTTAATATAGGCGTCGGAATTCCACCAGCTGAGAGCATTGCAGCAGTTGTTCCAGCAGCGGTGGAAACTCTGAGACTGCTTGATCGAAACTGCAAACAAAGACCCTCCACTATATAAATCATTCAATAGATATGGAAGAACGAAACAAGTCAAAATATGGTTATTTTGTCTCAGACCATTAGGGAGCCTTACTTGAATGAGAACGGTGAAAGTGTTGCTGGGCATGGATGTGCTAGTAAAATATCATTTAGAGCTTAAGTTGAAATCACTTGTGAGTTTACACCTGTGGAGATCCTTCTCAGATCAGAAGGACTAATTGGATCCTGTATAATGTTGTCCAGTATCTGCAAAGAGTTTGTCAAAAGATTAGTTCTAAAGTTGGAACACTTAAAGCATCGACTCCATAACTTGAAAAACAGATAAATGGTGTGACTTGGGGTTGTGCAAAGCAACCTCACAAGTTCATAACTAAATGACTTTCCACCCAAGAAATTGGGCTTCCGCACCAATATAGCCCCAGTAAGAAACTTCAATTTGTGCTACACGCTCTAGATGCCTTTAATAACACACAGTAGTAATGTTTTGGCATACGACGAGGTTTCACTTGAGTACTCTCCAATAAGGAAAGTGACTAATGGCGAGATGTTACACCACAAAACATATTGATGGAAATAGTTTTACTGTCGAGCATCGGCTCAAGACTTCAATTGGAGATTAATTCTTGGCTCTTTGGTCGCAGATATTTTCTCCAAAATACTGCTTAAAAACTTCACAACAGAGGAGCCAAGCTAAATCCTGGCATCCATTCTGGTCCTTCTTTCATCAGATTCATGAAATAATCTTACAAATCTTACCTGTTCAAAGTTGTCAACAGTTGCAGCAACAGAAGAAGGGGGTACCAGATTGTTCGTTCCCATGCGTAGTCCAGTGGGTCCGTAACTCGTTCTTCCACTCCTTGTACCTACAGATACCACAAAAAAATTATAAATATTATTAATTACACATATAATTTTGTTTTTTCATTAACTTTCCAACGTACCTTCCCCCATGCACAACGTCCGCCCAGGTGTTCCTCAGGTGTTGGGGATCGTCAAACTACACCTGCATTAAAACGTTTATTAGTTTAGTTTTGCATAAATCCACAATGTAATACATAATGTTAATTGTGAATTTTTTATACTTACCGACATTGCATTGTGGACCATGTCCTTAACCTCTTATGAGACCTCGCCCTAGTCTGACCACAATATAGGGACTCTATCCCTAATGAGCGCCCCCACGCGGCCGGAGTACATCCTCGTCTTCCCGCCCAATACTACGTTCTCATCCCCGTCAGTATCGATGACGATCCTTCCCGAGGTACTCACGGTCTTCTAGAGAGCCTTCCCTGTGACGGGACCTCTATTCTTCCTTGTCAGCTTGGCTCTGACGGTGCCTATCATAAATTTTTTATTAATAGATTATTCTTATTATGACATTATAAGAAAACAAATTATTTATATATCATTACCTGAGGGCGTTAAGGCGAACGCGACAGATTCCGACTCTGTCGCCGATGATGATACCCTCGCAGAAATTAAATCCGTACCAAAAGGCACGAACAGGTACGCCGCTGATGGGGTCACCTGCGGCGACAGTGGATAAATCGGCGCCCCTGAGTCATCGACTGCCGGTATCAACCGCGGAAGGTAGAGAAGAGGCGGCGGCATCTGTACCCCAGAAGACCCACCCTCCGAAACAGTAGGGCCCGGAGTCGGTGCCCTGTGTATCTCAGGCATTCGTGGTGCAGACACCTCCGCCTGAGTCGGAGGCCACAACTGTCTCGAAGAGTGAGGGACGCTCGGCTGCCTCGAGGAGCGAGGGGCGTCCGGCTGCCTTGAGGAAAGAGGGGCGTCCGGCAGCCTGGAGGAATGTTTGGCCCCCGGGTGTCTCTGCGTCGGCTCTAGAAGGGACGCACGTTGGGCTGTCATTGGGCTCTGAAACGACGCTTGAGGGTTGCTAGACGTTCCCTCAGACGATTCAGACCTTTGGCTCTTCGAACCCTTAGTTTTACTAAACAAGCATTTCATCCTGTTTATTAAATAATTAGAATTTTTAATTTATACAATTAATAAAAATTACTATTTTAATACAAAAATGTACCAAATTATCAAAAATTAACAACATTATCACAAAAATCTATATCATCGTCTGTTTCTTGATTTGGATCCACATCAATAAGCCTTACGTCTAAATCACGAATTCGAATCGAACGACTCGCTTTAAAATTATTAAGGCGAATTGTAGAGGATTCAGGAATACCTATTGCACTGGGCTCTTGATACGCAACATCTTCTTCCTCGTCTTCGGCCTCTCCAAGTGTATCCGCCCGGTAAATGTTTCGAGGGTGCACAACGTTGACTACTTTCCACGCGTCACCCTTAACAAGGTCATCAAGATAAAACACTTGTTTTACCGATGTGGCAAAAATGAATGGGTCATCTTCGTAACAGCTTGTAGCAGTTTTCACCGATAAAATTTCGTACTGATCGATCTTCATGCTCTGCGGGATGCTAGTATCAAACCATCTACACTTGAAGAGGTGCACTGTCATGCCTTGCCCATAAACGAATTCTACCACTGAATCAAGAACACCGTAATAGTCAACTCCATTCCGCCCACCATGCGCCATCATCCCAGAATTTTGTGTTCTCCGTCTGTTGTCTCTTTGTCCACATATAAATTGCACGTCATTCACCTTGCACATCGGATAAACTCTAAACATTACCGGCTTCATCCCTAGAAGTCTTAGTTCGTGTGACCAATTTGGGTGACCATCGAATTGAATATGGTTCTTCTGCAACCAAATATTCAATGTATTGTAAATATGAATAATTATGCAATGAAAGAGTCATGAATAAAAATAAAGAATTACATACTCAGCCGCCAAAATAGTTTGCGAACTCCTTGTTGTGGTAGTCGAGATCACCATGAATGTCTAGACAGTATAAATCGATGTCTTTCCAGTATTCAACTTCTGGAAAGTTAATCAATACCCACCAATGGGCTATGACTAGCTCATGTGGTTGCAACTTGTAGGAGTCTGGCAAAATTTCATAAACTTCAACATCATTAGAGACTATGGAAAGGTTGAACTTCGGTACATCTTCCGGTATGGTTTGTGGAGTTTCCTTCAACGCTCCTAAATACAACTTCATGTAGGTGACGCACTCGTGTGCAATATATGCTTCAGCTATACATCATTCAGGTGCAGATTTATTAACCAAATAAGCTTTGTAGTCTCCAAGTTGCCTATAAATAAAGTGTTATGATTATATATTGAACATGTACAATAAAAAATTTAGGAGTAAAAAACATATCTTTCCATGTGATACATCCAAGTATAGTGTACTGCACCGGTAAGCAACAATTGCTCTGGAAGATGGATCATCAGGTGCGGTATGATGTCAAAAAAATTTGGAGGAAATATCCCCTCAAATTTACACATGATATAAATAATGTCCTCTTGCATTTCCCGTAGGTCAGATTTTGTCACTTTCCGTGTGCATAACTTCTGGAAAAATCTTGACAACGCTACTAACGGCTTCACCACCTGACGGGGAAGGAATGGTCGAATGAAAATAGGGAAGAGACGCTGTAGCAGTATATGACAGTTATGACTCTTCAACCCGTACATTTTATTTTCATGAATGTTTACATATCGGGCTATATTTCCTGTATTGCCTGAAGGATACTTCACAGAACTCATCCACCTGAAAATTACGTACTTCTGGTCAGGCTTTACGATGTAAGGAGCTTGAGGCATTTTTTTTCTTCCATCCTTTCAACCACAAATGTCTTCGTATCTCTATTTTTGTAAGATCAATGCGTGCCTTCAGACAGTCTTTCGTCTTCCCCCTCCAAGTTCAGCATTGTTCCCACCACACTGTCGCACACATTCTTTTCTATGTGCATAACATCTAGGTAGTGTCTGATCAACAACTTACTCTAGTATGAGAGTTCTCAGAATATGCTCTTATGTGTCTAAAATTTATACCTGTCAGGTCTGTCAGGTATTGCCGCCACAATATTGGGATGATTGCTGAGCTGCCCAAAATCATACTCATTAAGCACTGCTAAAATTTCTTCCCCCGTCAATCTTCTAGGAGGCACACCGTTTTCTACAGTCCCATCAAATGCCTTGACATCGAACCGCCATTCGTGATCATATGGAAGGAGAGTACGGTGACCCAATCTACATATTTTGTTGCAATGACTACTGCTCCCCTCATCTCTAAGGCACTCTGGACAAGCCTTGTATCCCCTAACAACGTTGCCCGACAACATCCCACGGGCAGGAAAATCACTAATGGTACCAACAACCATGGCATGCATCTGGAACATCTCGTGCATGTACTTGTCATAAGTGGGATGACCAACGTCCCAAAAAACTTAAGTTCTTCAATCAAGGGTCTCAAATATACATCGAGACACTTCACTGGATAACCGGGTCCCAGAATCAACAAACTCAACATATTGTATTCCTTCTTCATGAACATCCGTGGAGGAAGGTTGTATGGTACCAAAATCACCGGTCATACACTATATTGAAGACTCATGTTGCCAAAAGGATTGACCTGTCGGATGAGAGATCGGGCCTCACATTTCGCACCTCTGACGTAAAATGAGCAAACTCACGGTCTATATGCTTCTAAGCCGCCTCGTTAGCAGGGTGTATAAGGGTATCTTCACCATGCAATTCCCTATCAGCGTGCCATCTCATAGCTTTGGCCGTGTGTGATGACATGTACAACCGTTCCAGCCTATCCCTCAACGGAAAATACCGAAGTACATTCACAGGTTTTCTATTGCCTGCAGGAGTCAGCTTATACTTGTCACTCTGACATACTGGACATGCGTCAAGGTCACCAAGGTCATTCCCTTCTGGATCTTTACCCTAGAAGAGAACACAATCATATCTGCATGCATGGATCTTGATGTAGGAAAGCCCAAGATCTTTCAGGATACATCAGACCTTATGATGAGTGGTCGGAAGACGATGACCATGGGGCAGCATCGAAGCAGTGTACTGTAGATAGTCATCAACAGCCTTCACAGTCGATTTTGTCTCAACATTAATCTTCATAACGTCCATCACACTTTCAAGAACCGTCTTCTGACAACCGGGGTACACAGGGGTCTGTTGGAAAGCAAGTAGTTTGTTGTACCTGTCAATACCAGCAGTGTTGACAACTCTAGGGAAGGGCTGCACCGGCTCAGGCATATACGGTCCTTCAGAGCATACACCGCTCTCATAAGGAAACATATCGTTGATAAAGGCCGTTGTTGGATCGTTGGATGTACTGCCCGTCTCAGAAAATTGCTCATGATCATGCGGACCCCCTGATGATGTTTCACCGTGATATATCCAACATGTGTACTTCTCTCAAAACCCATTACTCTTAAGGTGCTGCCAAACCTTGTCAATTGCAAATCGATGCATATCGCTGCGACACTGACATTTAGTGCACGAGCAATAGAAAATTGTATTCCCTTTAGCATTATCCATCACATATTCAATAAAACTAATAACTCCTTTACCATATCTTTTGTCCCATTTTAGAAGTGAAATCCAACTCTTATCAATATCTTGAGAAGTTAATATATATATATATATATATATATATATATATATATATATATATGTATAAACTCTAATTAATTAATTAAATTTACAAATCATTTAGTATTCTATCTACAGTTAACGTACAATTAATTAATAAAAAATTAATAATTAACACTCATATATATATATATATGCATGCATATATATACTAATTACTAATTATATAAAAATATTATATATATATATATAAATATATATATATATATATATTAAGTAGTAGATATATATATATATAACAATTTCATATATATTATCAATTAAAATCGATCAACTTAATCACACTTAAAATCCAATAATTCAACTCAAATTAAAACTCAAAATCAATATATATAACTCAAATAAAACTCTTAAATCAACCCAAAAACAAGATATATACACATATACGTACCTATATATAGCGCCACAAACTAATTTTGGACAGATTTCGACGACACCCAACAATTTCGCCAACACCCAAACTTTTTCTCCCGTTTTTTTTTTCACATGAGCTGCTATCTAGATCTGGAAATATTAGGACTATTAGCCGACGAAAATATATATTTCGTTGGCTAAACTTTAAAAATTTCGTAGACTATAGCCGACGAAAAAATTATTTTAGCTGACGAAAAAACATTTCGTTGGCTAAAAATCCACTTTAGCCGACGAAAAATTAACTTAGCCGACGATTTTTTGTTTCGTAGGCCTATTTTTTTTTCGTCGGTTGTAATGTTTATTCTGGTAGTGCAATGTGGTGGACTTGGAGGGTAATTTGAAGCTCATAACGAGAAAGTGGATCAATTTGAGGATGAAAGATGTTTTCAATATGGATGAGATGGGGTTGTTTTTTAGACTACAACCGGATCATTCTCTTGCAACAAAGCAACTTGAAGGAAACAAGCAAGATAAAGAAAGTCTTACAGTTGTTATTTGTTGTAAGGAGCATGGTTCATGGGTTATTGGGAAGTATGCTAAACCACAGTGTTTCAAGAATATAAACTCGGGTAGTCTGAACTGCGAGTATCGTGTTAACAAATAAACATGGATGACTAGAGTGTTATTTGAAGAATATGTTCGGTAACTCAATGAACCAATAGTTGACAGAAAAAGTTATTTTGCTTGTGGATAATTGTCTTGCTCATCCAAAAACCATTGAAGGGTTGGAAAATGTTGAACTATTATTCTTGCCACCAAACACAACATCAAAGATTCAACCTTGTGATGCTGGGATTATAAAAAAAAATCAAGATGCATTACCGTCGTCGATTTTATGGTAGTCTTTTGAAAGGTTATGAAGTAGGGGAGCCAAATCCAGAGAAGATAAATGTTTTAGATGCAATGAATCTTGCAATTTCATCTTGGAGTATGGATGTTCATGCAAATACAATTGCAAATTACTTTCGTCATTGTAAAATTAGGTCAATGAATATCATTGTTTCAGATAATTTGGATGGACACTTAAATGGCGAAGGCACTCAATAACTACAAAATGTATTCAAAGTGTTGAATTATCGTAACGCGGTGGACGTGGAATACCTTTTGACCTACCCTGAAGAACATAACTCAATTACAGAGGTGTTGACTAAGAAAGAGATTATTACGAACGTCATCGAAACTAATCAAGATGATAAAGTTGAAGTTGAAGATGATAGTTCAATTATGGAGCCCCCGTCATGATTGGAAGCAGTGATGACATTAAACACATTTTTGATGCACCATGAGAAAACAACACAACAAGTTCTTACAATGATTAGAAAAGTTCGAGATGAGATTCAAGGTGACCTCAATTAAAAAAAACAAGTCACAATTGACTCATTCTTCATCAAGTCTCTATAAATGTGTAATAAATTTCAATTATTAAGACATTATTAATTTATATATTCATTGAGGTCTACGTGAATTCTCGTATTTGTATTATCTTATAAATTTAGCAAATTATTAATTTATCACGTTGCTTCCGATTCGGGACCGGCCAAAATTATTATTTTAGCAAGTTTATTAATTAATCAAGTATTAATTTAACAAGATTTTACTGTACTTTGTTTTTAATAATTTATTCAATCGTCTTCTCCTACAATTTTAGAATAATTAATTGGATAAGAAAATGTATCAAGAAATTTAATTCAACTCATTGTCGAATGAAAAAAATGAAGTTTCATCATTTACGTGTCCACTTTAAATTTTCACGATTGGTTACCAATTTTTGCTTACTCATCGTGTGATACATGACTTCCATTGAGTTGTAAATGTGCAATAGTTATTTGTGTTTCGTACCGGAACAGGTAGTACGGAAAATTCTGGTTAAAATGTCAAATTATACAATCCACAAATAGCTTGAAAGTTTAACACTTACAATTGGTTAAGCGTAAATATAAGTTTCTTTTTTGGAAATGTAGCGTAAATATAAGTTATGTAACTAAGGGCAAGTGTAAATGCATAATTGTACTTGAGCCTAAGAACACAAATTAACAAGTAATGACTGCAAAACAGTCACATTAACCTGAAAGGGACATGATTAATCTTGACCTATGAGCATTCTAGTTAACATGAAAGTTTCTTTTTTAGTTCCGTCCATATGTATACATGTTCATCATTACTTCATTAGCAAAGTACTTCGAAATCAAACATGAAAGTGATGAAACACGAGCGGATGAACACTAGAAATGTCTATTCACTTATTGTCCTGTATATTGACATTGATCTAGATGACTCCGACAAGGTGATAGGGCTAGGGATTTGGTGTAGTGCTGGTTTGTGCTCCAACAACTAGGACCGGTGCTTGGTGATGCAATCGCACCGCTGGTCATGGTTTGGCCCGAGGACACTGGTGGTTCAGCCTAGGTTCGACTTTATCGTTGGGTTTGGAGTTTAGTCTGGATTCAGTAGGATCCATGTCACTCTATCTGGGTCAGGGTTGGACCCTGGTAAATCAAGGCTTTTGAGCTTTGGAGCTGGAAAGTTGTCTTTACTAGGGTTTTTGTGGCTTGGGTCTTGGTTGCTTGACCTGGGTCTGAGTTTTTTAGCTTGGGTGTCAGGCTTTTTCAATTTAAAATTTTGTTTCTTTGGTCTGAAATTTTGTTTATGTGCTTAAGTTTGCAGACTCTATAAGCTTATCTTAACGTTTTAATAATTAGACATATCTCCTATGTATCGTTGTGGTCTTGTATCACAAACTCTTTATCTATCCTTTAATAATAGAAGAAGGATACGTAACAGTATTGTCTGACTTGAGTATCAATATATCATTGTCGATATTTTTAAGATGAGTAGAATATAGAATTTGAAGATTCACGAACAATAAACACTAAAGGCTTCATCTTTTCTGTACTTGGTCTATATATCAATACGATTACACAGCCTAAATGAGGAATGATTGAAGTTTATTTTACCATGGTAACTTTTGTTTCTACATTATTTTCGAGAATTCTTGCCCAAACCCAATTTTTTTTGGCTGGACCAAACCTTGAAATTCCCCAAATTCATATTGACCTTCGTTGACCTCTTCTCCTCAAAATTTTCCAAAGCCGAAAATGCAAAAAATTCAACGATTACATGAAAAAATTCAACAATTTTTTTTGGAAGACCTACTGATCCTCCTCCAAGAAACGCTTCACAATCTTCACGCTTGGCTCAACCACCTCTCTCTCCCAAATCTCCGACCACCACTCCCCGCCACCATCCTCAACATCCTCCGACGTCACCGCCGCACTGAACACCTCCGTCGCGTCCAGCCTCTTTAGGTCCCACCCCGCTTTCCTCAGCTTCACAATCTTTCCCATCTGCCTCTTCGCCAGCTGCCACGTGTTCCTTTTAATCTCTCCCACCGCCTCCTTGTATGCTCCTCGCAGTACCGGATCATCCTTCTCCACCTCCGCCACCACCGGCAGCGGATGCTCCTCAAAATACCGGCCAAACTCCGCCACTCCGATCGCCTTTCCCACAGCGGTCTGAATCCCCGGGTTTTCGCCGTGAAACTCGGCCAGCTCATGAAACATCCCCGAGTCGAGCATCTCCTCCACTCGCTGCGACAAGTACGCAGTCAAAACCGGGAAAGCCACGTCGACCCAGAGGAAGCAGCAGTCGTAACGGAGCTCCGACGACGCCGCTACCTCCCCGTTAAAGACGTCGAAGTCCGGTTCGAACCTTTCGACTAGGAGAGCGTGGATGAACGAGTTGGACCCTCCGACGAGGAGCGGGACTTTTCCCCGGGAGAGAACGTCAGACACCGCCTGCGCTGCGAGACGGCGGAACTCGGCGGAGGAGACGTCGCCGTGGAGGGAGTCGAACTCGCCGAGGAGGTGGTGAGGAACGACGCGTCGTTCGGCAGCAGAGAGCTTGTTGGTGGTGATGTCGAGGCCCTTGTAGAGCTGCATTTTGTCGGCGTTGATGACCTCGAAGGTGGAAGGGGGGAACCGCGAAGCAAGGTCGATGGAGAGCCTTGACTTGCCGGAGCCGGTGGCCCCCATGACGACGATGAGCTTCTTTTGGCCGGCGGTTGGTGTTGGGCGGGAGATTAAGTCCATTTTGAAGGGTTTGAGAAGTGACGCGCACGGATGTTGGGAGAGTGAGGAGTAGTGGTGGGTGATATCAGAGTGCAACCTGTGGACTGTGGTGCAGTGTTGTACGTACGTACCCTAGTATGGGAATGAGGAAATTATAGACATTGGGAAAGAAAAAGCTAATGTATGGAAGGAAGAAAAGCTGAAAGTGATTTTGCTCGGAGATGAACTAACATATATATAGTTCTTTTTTGAATAAAGGACATTAGAATTTTATTGAACCCAAACTAAATAGGATGACAAGAAGAGCCAATTTAGCCAATTAAGTTTGGAAGTTAGATTATGAAAATTGATTATATATTCATTTTAATGAGGTCTAAAATTTGTGGCTCAATCTTATGTGTATTCCATGTAAGTAAATAAATATATTTATTTTTAATTTCACATAATATCTTGCTATAAATAAGAAAATTGCTAACCAATTTGACCATTTTTATTTCTTCAATGATGCATAAAATTTGTGGTCTCAATCTACATATCATGCCATGTAAGTAAATAAATTATTTATTTTTAATTTCACAAAATATCTTGTCAAATCTTTATATTGCATTTCCAATTTTTCTATTTCTATTTTATTTTAGATTTTAAGGGAGGGTGAATCTATGATATTAATGAACACTTTAGGTGCGGAAAAGAAATACGTATGATTTTTTTTAATAAATGTCTGGTGCGGCTGACAAAACAAACAATTCGACAAGATATAAGACATACTAGATAATGACCATTTGACAAAACAAACAATTCGCCCCCAACTTGGAACAAATTTTGCCACTGTCACACCCCGGACCCGGTGTCGGTGGTTTCCTAGTACTATAACACCGAATTCGAGGCGTGAGCGGGAAAGGTAAAAGGTAAAAGAAAATAAAAAAAATTAAATGTTTTTCTTGAAATGTTGAAAATAAAACCTTTAAAATAATAAAACAAATTACAGAAACAAATATCTAACTCACTCCTAATCTTCCGTGAACCTTTTCTACTTAACTATGTCGTACAAACAAGTTATCAAGCACAAACAATATTTCACAAGAATAACAACAATGATCGATGCATGATTGTCAATAAGGCTGGGCACTTCATACCGCAATCTCGATCCCGTCCTGGTCCCGTACTGAAAATTGGTGGGACGGGACAAAATTTTAAATTGGCAGTACAGTCCCGTCCCGATAGTGTGGAGACTGGACGGGATTGGGACGGGACGAGACGAGACCATCCTGAAAGTATAAATGTACTTGTATCCGATCATAACCGTCTGATTTTTAAGGTGTATAATATCTCACAATGAACTCAAAAACACTCAATGAGAAGTCTAAAACCTAAATATAAATTCACAGTACTAGTTTCATACAACAAGGGTTATATAATTCATTCACATTTGATGATGATGATGATCATATCAAAGATATCGGCTGCCACAACGAAGCTATGTAGTGATAACTGGAGCTCTTTTAATTTTTCAAACTTGAGAGTTTTCTCGAGATCTTACTTAATTAGTTAGATACAAATTACAAGCATTTAATTAATTGGTTGTTGATTCCTTTTTCAGTTTTAAAATTTTTGTTCGTCTTGTACTTATATAGAGTTAGGAGTTTAGAACTATGACAATTATACCATAAAAAAGTAACACTATAGAATATATATATATATATATATATATTATGTGAGAAATTAATATATAATAAAACCCTCATCAATATTGGATGTGATCATATTGACTTTATAAAAATAGATATAAAATTTCTTCAAGAATTTAGGATCAATTTATCTCTTCTATGTTTTTTTTAATTTTTTTTCTATCGTTGCGGGATCTCGGTCCCTTCCTGATCTCGTCTGGTACCGAACGATATCATCCCGTATGAGATACGTTTCTAAAAATGCATTCATGTCCCGTCCCATCCCATGCCCAACCCTAATTGTCAATGAACTCTCTTCCACTCAATTACTAGCAATTAGTCCATACATTTTAGACATATGAACCTACACGTATCATAACTTGCAAATTCCTCGAATATACAACCTAACCATCACTAATATCTCACCATATGTACCTCTTTTGTTAGTCGTCCTGTTATACTCATGGCCTCCAAACCTGAAACCTGATATGATCATTTTATCGGCTAAGGTGTCAAATGGGCATAATTTCCACACTCATTTACGCAGATGTGCTGACATGGATTCATGGACAACCCATGAGGAAACTCAACTACACCAAATGTATCTATTTTATCAATCTCATTCTCCTCACCATAATCATATCTATCGAGATTCAATAATCGTAACATATCATCCAATACATACTTTTATGGAAAGTAAAATGGTGCACGATTTATGTCAATAAATATCAATCGCAATACATTATCGACAACATGTTTTTAATGAAAAACAACAACATCAATAATATAGTTCAATGATACAATGCTTTTAAACGAAAACAACAAACATCTGAGAGTTAAATCACTCAATGGCAGACAACACAACAATTTCCAATAATAATCTAATTACTAATATAAGGAAAGGTTTCCCGAGAGACCCTACCTGAAATCCTAGCGTCAGTTCTTGACGCTAAACGAAATTAGTAATACGGGTAACATAGACCTACAATTTGTCACAATGGTGCCCAAAGGACGTAGCTCAACACTACTGGAAAAATTGTCTTAGCCGACAGAACTATAACAAGTTCGCAGCCTAAGATAGTCTTAGGCGACGGAACAAAATTTCGTAGCCTAAGTGATCGACAACTTAGGCGACAAATCAATATATACTTAGGCGATAGAGCATTTTTTTTAATAAAATGTTTACTTAGGGGACAAAACATTTTTTCAATAAAATATTAATCTTTTAATCGACGAAATTATATACTTAGGCGACAAAAATTTTATTTAAAAAAATAATAAATATATTAATAACTTATGCTGCAAAATTATATAGTTTTGTTGATAAGTATAATTTTGAACATATTTTTAATTTTTAAAGTGCATGTGCATATAATATTTCAAAGATCATGAGTATGCAATTACAAACAAATTTTCAACTTTTTTGTCGAGCCAATAGAGTATTTAATTTTAGAATTGTGACTGTTCAAAAAATGGATAGAACTAAGGCTGGGCATGGGACGGGATGGGTCGGGATTTGTCTGAATCCCGTCCCGTCCCGAAAATAATTTATCGGGACGGGACTATGCTTTTAGAAATCTGTCCCGCACGTCCCGATCCCGTTCGGGACCGGGACGGGATCGGGATCCCGAAAAATTATCCTTAAAAAAAAATTGAAATAAATAACCAACTGAATTATTACATTCCACATTAAAAGTCTGAAATAAACAAAGACTGAAAGTCTGAAACCAACAAGAACATAGGTGCATAGGTACTGAATTATTACATTCCACATTAAAAGTACTGAATAAACATTAAAAACTCAAACCATAATATATCAAACATCAATAGGACCAGCAGCAGTGCATTTACCCTTTGCTTTTGCTCTTAAAGGTGGAGGTGGGCAAGTATTAGCTTTGCTAGTTGCTGTGCTCTCATGCTCTGCAAATGTACACATTTAAAAGATTAGTTAAGTCAAAGTTATCAAAGAAAAATGAAAGAAAACATTAAAACTTGCAAATGTATATACCTCGCTCAACATCTTCATAGAATTCATAGTCTTCAATGGTGCAATCATCTACAACCTCTGCAATTTCATCACCAAGCAACCAATTCTGCATACAAATGAGTCCCTCAACTGTTTTAGGAGTTAATGAGCTCCTAAAACAATCGATTACTCTACCCCCAGTTGAAAAACAAGACTCCGAGGCCACTGTGGATACTTGAATTGAAAGAACATCCTTAGCTATTGCTGCCAAAACTGGATACTTGAATTGATTGACCTTCCACCATAGCAAGATGTCAAAGCAATCTGAATCATCAATGAGCTCTAATGTTGCATCCAAATATTGATCCACTTCATGTTTTGTGACTAAATCTTCAGTTTCCTGAACCACGTTCCTCCAGTTACTAAGCAGATTGCTCCTTCTGCTATTGGTGCTTCTGCTGCTCAGAGTGCTAGTTGAAGAACTTGGAGGTGGCTGCTGCTGTACGTGTCTACCTCCATCGACCACAACCACATACTAAGAAATAATGCAAAAATTAATACATATTGAAAATAATGCACATACTTAACGATTAAAAGTTTAAAATGAAGTAATAAACTAAAACTAATACCTGATCATAGAGAGCATACATAAGTTTTTTGATCTCCTTAGTTCTTCTCTCCACCTCCTCCTCACCTAAACCTTCTTGGGTATAGGTGTAAGCCACATTCTTCAGTTTGAACCTTGCATCTAATACCAGGCCAACAATCACCATGTAATTGATTTCATGAAATGAACCATAGTACTTGAACCATCTATTTTTCGCCACAGTATCCTTGAAGTAATCCAATCTGTTTGGAGAAGATCTCACAAACTTGACGGCATTCCTAATAGCCGACACAGACTTCTGCAGCCTCTTTAAACCATGCCCCACAATTAGGTTCATAATGTGGGCTGTGCATCTCACATGCATGTATTTGCCACCCAAAATCTGCTGGAAACCTGCAGACCTATTCATTTTAGCAATAAGTCATTCCATTGCAGACTTGTTCGCAGAGGCATTATCAACTGTAATACACATCACCTTCTCTATTCCCCAATCCACCAAACTTGACTCAATAAGCCTTCCTATAGTCGCTCCTTGATGATTCTGAATCACACAGAAATTTATCACCCGCTTGTGCATTTTCCAATCAATATCAATGAAATGGGCAGTAATCACCATGTAGTTGACGTTTTGGACACTCGTCCAAGTGTCTGTGGTTAAATTTACCCTCAATTTCCTCAAACTCCTTTTCAACTCCTTCTGTGTGCCATACATATCTAGAAAGGTTCTACATAAGTTTCTTCTGGAGGGAACTTTGAAAAGAGGGCAAACTCTTTCACAGAATCCCATAAAGCCTTTTTTCTCCACAAAACTGAATGGCAGCTCATCAATTACAATCATCTCTACACAAGCCTCTAAATAATCATCTTGGTCAACAGCTACCATGCTCAGTGTATTACCCCTAGTCTTATCACCTTGTATGTTTTTCTGGGACTTATCGGAAACAGATGGAAAATATCGACAATTATGATTGATGTGCCTAATCATACCAGATGTGCCATTACAACTTTCAACTGCATAATCACCAATCTTTCCCCTAGGACAATATTTGCAGTAAGCCCTCTTATGAACTATCTGATATTCTTTTCCGTCTGCATCTTTGGCAATTTCAATCTTATCATACCCTATAAAATGGTCTCAAACATAGCTTCGTTTAAATGGTTTAATACCTGAACTTTCAGAATCAACTTTGTCCTCCCCGGTAGATGCAACTGCCTCACTTGGCGGAGTTGGCGCTATGCTTGGATTGCTCGCAGGCGTCGCAGCAGGTTGGCTCACAGCTGGTAAAGGTTGAGACGAAACTGCTTCAGAAGAATCCTGAAGACCAGAAGCACTTAGTCTAGGACGAACAACTGTTTTCTTCCCTCTAGCCATTAAAGCTTCGAAATTCAGATTAGCACCTGCATAGTCAATCACTCAATCAGCATAGAAAAACCATGATGCTTCATTACTATAATGAATTCATGATGCTTCATTACTATTGCATAGAAAAACCAACACAATAATTCATTTTCTGAAATTCTTAGTACTATAGAAGGCTGATGAACTGCTGAAGTTAATACCCTTGTTCAAGTAGTCGGACAATGTAGTTATGTAACACATTGAAAAAAAGACTATTATTAGCATGCCTATCAGTTTGAGTCTGCGCAGTCTGTAGGAATTTTTTATGTATTCCTTGAGGCTTCATCTGTTTCTATAATGTATTTTCTATGTGCTTGTTCTCTAAAAATCTTACTTTCTAGACTGAAAATTCTGACTTTACCTGATTTTTCAGGAGGAAGATCCTAAGGAGGTGGATGTCCTAAAAGATGAACTGAGAAGCTACAAGCCAAACAACTGTACGTATTAGTTAGTTTTGTATCTAACCTATGGCAACTCTTGCATAAACTAACATATAATATTTATTATATGCATCTGTTTGGGAAAAAATTGTCTAGTTTGAGCTTGAAAGAATTGCAGAAACTAGAAGATCAATTAACTGAAGGATTTTTGAGTAATTCATTTTCTGAAACAAGTAGTTCTCATCCCAATCATATAAATCATATTACTCCTCTTTGCACACACCTCGCAACAGACACACACCAAGGCGTAACAGGTTGGTCCTCGCTGGCAGTATCCTCACCTCGGAAAGAATCTGATGAATTCATGAATTCATGATGAAGCTGACACAAAGAATCTGACACATTCATGAAATAAGTAGAATTTTTACAAGCTGACACATTCATGAAACAAGTAAAATCGAGAATTAAAAAACAATAATCTTCCATGAGTTCCATCTCTTACCTCGGAAATCATCAAATAACCGGCGAGCTTGGGATAGTGATTCGCCCAGCAATCGAAGGATAGAAGATGAGGTTGCCAGGCCGGTTCGGATTCGTGATTCGTGAATCGCCCAGCAATCGAATGAGGGAAGGTGAGGTGGCCAGGCCGGATCGGATTCGTGATTCGTGAATCGGAGAGAAGAGAGAGAAGTCAGAGAACAAGGGAGAGGCGTCGAGGCGACTGAGAGAGAGAACAAGGGACTGGGGAGAGGCGACTGAGAGAGAGAACAAGGGACTGGGGAGAGGCGACTGAGAGAGAAGAGAGAGAACAAGGGAGAGGCGACTGAGAGAGAGAGAGGCGACGCGGTAGAGAGTCAGACTGAGTGAATCGCGTGATGTTTTGATTTTGAAGTGTAGGGTTTGATCTTTGATGGACGGTTACGATCTTAGCAGAATGGACGGCAACAATCATTTCGGGTTCATCTCGGTCCCGCGCGGGTTCGTCCCGATCCCGTCCCGTTTCTAAACTTTCGGGACGGGACGGACATTTTCAAACTCTATCCCGTCCCATCCCGTTAATTTTCGGGACGGGACCGGGACGGGATCGGGATTCCGGTACGAAGTGCCCACCCCTAGATAGAACTTCAAAAAATCGATTATGTACGTTTTTGTTTTGAATGAATTTTGGTTTTATAATTGATCGACTAAACGTATTAAAGCTTTACTGAACATCAAATTGATTAAAACTTTTTTCATTTGCATATCTTTTTATAATAATCATATCTAATGGTCATTTAGTCCAAAATCGATTTCGCTAATATATTTGCTTCATGATCTTGAACATACAAACACATGTTATAACACTTTAGTCCACATACAACATATTTGGAAATTCTATAATTGTTTTAATTTCAAATGGATTTTTTTGAAGGAAAGATATAGGACCCTATTGGATTCCTTTTATTGAAATATGACTGCATTGAGGGGGACATATTTATCATATGGTAATTTTTTTGGCATGAAGTTGTTGGATTTTTTTATTTCACATAAATGTACGTGTTTGTACTTTGAGAAACAAACAAAAGAAATTTATTTCACAGTCGTTTCCGTTTTTCTAACTACATTTTTTACGAATAAACATGCATGTTTACTAAATCATTCTTAATTGGGTTCAATTTTTTATAAGATAATTGCCCATTCAGTACTAATTTTAATAGCACAAAACATATTACAATGAAATTATTTTACACTACACAAATTTTAACAAAAATACCATATTGCTCTTTATTAAATAAAACCTAACTCCTCTCTCCTGATAACACCTATCTCATCCTCGTGTCTCTCTGTTTCTCTCTCATATTCACCTCTATCTTTTTCTGTCTCATCCTCATGTTAATCCGAAACCAGTCAACGCTGCGACGCCGCCAACGCTGACATGATCCAGATGCGGAGGCTGCCGATGTTGTCGAGGGTGAGCTAGTACATGGTAAACGGTCGTCGTCCTCAGATCTGTCAACGTCGTCGTCCTCGATTAGTCGGTCATCTTGACTCTCTCAATTTTCTGATTCGTCGTTGTTGTCCTCATGTTGTGACCGCACCTCGCCTCCACCATCTCTGGCAACGTGAAGACACCCGATCTGGAAACTTCTCTCTCCTTTATATCTATTTCTCTCAAGATTGGATAAGAGGATAAAACGCATTCCAAGATAGAGCTCCCATGTCGACGCCTTGCTTCTGAACCTCGACCTCGTCGACGACGTCAACGAAGAATCCAGTCAAAACCTCTGCTCTAGCTTCAGTGAGAAGAACCGAATATGAGGTGTTGTGATGTCAGCCGATCTCCAACCTTTGATTTTCAAGTAACGTTGAGGCAATGCGAGCCCAACTTAAAATGGTAGATTTTACTTTGAAACTCTCAATCTCAGCCAAATCTCGAAGCTCCGAAGCTGCTTCAATATTCAAGTCATTACTCTTCATTTTTTCTTCATTTTTTTCTTGAATTTCATTGATATATGTTGTGAGTTAGTTGTCGTCCTTATGATATGAATTTGAGTTGTTGAATATCAATACTGCATTATTTATGTTATCAGAGGATTTGAGTTGTTGAATATCAATACTACATTGTTATACCTTATTATCAGAGGATAGTAACCTAGTTGTTAGAGTAAATAATTGTTTACTTGTTGTAGTCATTAATTACTGGGGTTTTGAGAGTTTTGACCTATGTTGCATGAAAACAGAAGCGGAGTTTTTAGTAGCGCAAAAGCGTTTTTTTTTAAATTTATTGGAAGCGAAGCATTTTAGGAGCGTAGAAATAAAATAATTATATATATATATATATTTATATATTAATAAATAAATATCATAATATTTCTAAACGTTTCCTAATTATATTTTTTTAGATACTAACATCACTGATCTAAGAGTGTACTTATTTCTTCACGTTTTCGAAAATTCTCCTCTATTCCCTTCAATAATATAAGCCGAAGAAGAAACTAAAGCCCAAAAACTTCCCACAAGATGAATTCATCGAGGTCTTTTTCCTGCAATTTCAGATTTCTCTCATCTTGTTTATTTACCCTTTCACAAGAACAAACGACAAATTAGAAAGAGATATGATCAACCTCACAACATATTTCTGAGATTCACTTCCAAATTAGAAGCTCGTGCTTCCAAATCGGAAGCCACTACCAGAAGTCGTCGGCCAAGACTTTAGCCGACGAAATTACTGTTCATCGTCGGCTAAAGTCAGTTATTTAGCCGACGAAGAAATTTTTCGTCGCTTAATTTTTGGACTTTAGCCGACGAATTTTTGGACCTTAGCCGACGAAATTTTATTAAATTTCGTCGTCTATAGCTATTATTTTTATTTATTTATTTAAACTTTAGCCGACGAATTTTAGGGTAATTCGTCGGCTAAAGTTATTATTTTTTTCTTTTTTAAACTTTAGCCGACGAATTTAAGGGTAATCCGTCGGCTATAGTTATAATTTTTTTAATTTTTTTCTTTCTATTTTTAACTTTAGCCGACGATTTTTTTTTAAATTCGTCGGCTATAGTTATTTTATTTTTTCATATTTTTTTCTTTTTTATTTCTTGTATTTTTGATTAAAACTTTTTACTGCTTTTTCGTTTTTACACCGGTGGTGGAGAAGGACAAGTGGAGGAGGAGAAGAGGATAGGAGCAAGGCTAGGAGGAGGAGAAGGTTAGGAGAGGGAAAGGAGGAGGAGGAGAATTTAGAGAAGGAGGAGGAGGAGAAGGATTTAGAGGAGGAAGGAGGAGGAAAAGGATTTGAGAAGAATGATTTAGAGGAGGAGGAGAGGAGGTAGGATGAGGAATACGTTGTTGCCGCCAAAGTAGGAGGAGGAGGAGGAGAAAAATGAAAGATACAGAAAATTTTAGACTTTAACTGACGAAATGAGGAGAAGAATTTAGAGAATGAGGAGGAGGAGGAGAAGGATTTAGAGGAGGAGGAGAATGATTTAGAGGAGGAGTAGAAGGAGGAGAGGAGGTAGGATGAGGAGTACGTTGTTGCCGCCGGAGTAGGAGGTGGAGGAGGAGGAAGAAAGATGAAGAGGAGGAGGAGAAAAATGAAAAATACAGAAAATTTTGAACTTTAGCCGACAAAATTTCGTCGGCTAAAGTCCAAAATTTTAGTCGAAAAAATTTCAAAATTTTCAAAATCCCCGCCAAAAAATTTGAATTTTTAATTAACTTTAGCTGACGAATTTCATCGGCTATAGTTATTTATTTATTTAACTTTAGCCGACGAAATTAGGGTAATTCGTCGGCTATAGTTATTTATTTATTTTACCTTAGGTGATGAATTACCCTAATTTTTTCGGCTATAGTTATTTAATTACCC
Organism: Comarum palustre; assembly: GCA_951800085.1. NCBI lineage: Eukaryota > Viridiplantae > Streptophyta > Magnoliopsida > Rosales > Rosaceae > Comarum > Comarum palustre. The sequence continues at coordinate 14,469,549 of OX637587.1, read as the reverse complement.
TAACTTTAGCAGACGAATTACCCTAATTCCGTCGGCTAAAACCCTAATCCCTATACGTAGAAGCTTCAAACGAAAAAAATAAGATATGACCGGAATTGTGAAATACGTCTACTGTTGAAAAATCACATAATTCCGGTAAAGTCTCAGTGCCGATAGTTGCGGGTAAAGCAATTTTCCATTTTGTCTCCCTAGCGGTAGCCCTATCTCCGGTGGTTATTTTTCATAAAATTTTTATACCACTGGTTGCGTCTCATCGATTTGAAACTATTTTCAGTTGAAGGTCTGGGCAAAATACGTAATTTAGACGGTCAAATGACCGTTTCCGTGAGTTAAGGGGTTTGACTTACGGGATTGACCGTAAGGATCGAGCCCTTAACGTTGTCAGATTAAGTTGAATTTTTTCCTATAGACATATTTCAACATAATGATCATATCGGACGGTCGGAATTTTGTTTCTCAACTTTGATCATCAGAATCATAACATACCTATTAATGTTGTATAACTTGTTTACTAAGCTTTAAGTAAATGTTTCATTTCTAAAACAAACTCTATATAGAAACTTCAAACGCAAAAAAGTCATGAAATAAGATATGACCGAAATGGTGAAATACATCTACGGTTGAAAATCACTAATTCTGGTAAAGTCTCGGTGCCGATAGTTGCAGTCAATACAATTTAGGGGTTTGACTTACGAGATTGACCGTCTAGATGAAGTCCTTAAATTTATCGGATAAAGTTGAATTTTTTACCAGAGATATATTTTAACATATTGATGATATCTGACGGTCATATTTTTGTTTGTGAATTTTGATGACCGGAATCACAACATGCCTACTATTTACCATTATTTATCTATATGGGGAGTCCTATCATCGAGAAGTAAATGTCTCAAAATTTTTAGATGGACAGTTGCATCTCATTATGGTGAGTGTTTGTTGTGTTGAAGGTTCAACCAAAATACCTCATATAGGTGTAGATATGGGCATTTTCATATGTTAAGTGTTTAGAGAAACTTCATTTTGAAGCCTTAAACGAACTCGGATGGCCAAACTCTAAGCAGAACAGGCTTTTTTGGCCATCCGAGTTCGTTTAAGGCTTCAAAATGAAGTTTTTCTAAACGTTTAACACACGAAAATGTCCATATCTACACCTATATGAGGTATTTTGGCCGAACCTTCAACACAATAAACACTCACCATAATGAGATGCAACTGTCCATCGAAAAATTTTGAGACATTTACCCCTCGATGATAGGACTTCCTATATAGATAAATAATGGTAAATAGTAGCCATGTTGTGATTCCGGTCATCAAAATTCACAAAAAAAATACGACCTTCAGATATCATCATTATGTTGAAATATATCTCTGGTAAAAAATTCAACTTTATCCGATAAATTTAAGGACTTCATCTAGACGGTCAATCTTGTAAGTCAAACCCCTAAATTGTATTGACTGCAACTATCGGCACCGAGACTTTACCGAAATTACGTGATTTTTCAACCGTGAACGTATTTCACCATTCCGGTCATATCTTATTTCACAACCAGTGGTATAAAAATTTTAAATCGATGAGACACAACCAGTGGTATAAAAATTTTATGAAAAATAACTACTAGAGATAGGGCTACCTCTAGGGAGAAAGAATGGAAAATTGAGTTAACCGCAATTATCGGTACCGAGACTTTACCGGAATTACTTGATTTTTCAACCATAGACGTATTTCACCATTCCGGTCATATCTTATTTCACAACTTTTTTTCGTTTGAAGCTTCTACGTATAGGGTTTAGGGTTTTAGCCGACGAAATTAGGGTAATTCGTCGGCTAAAGTTAAATAAATAAATAAATAAAATAAATAAATAAAATAAATAAATAAATAACTATAGCCGACGAAATTAGGGTATTTCGTCGGCTAAGGTTAAATAAATAAATAACTATAGCCGACCCTAATTCCGTCGGCTAAAGTTAATTAAAAATTCAAATTTTTTGGTGGGGATTTTTAAAATTTTGAAATTTTTCGACTAAAGTTTAAAATTTTCTATATCTTTCATTTTTCTCCTCCTCCTCTTCATCTTCATTCCTTCTCCTCCTCTCCCTCTCCTAACCTTCTCCTCCTCCTTCCTCCTCTAAATCCTTCTCCTTCTCCTTCCTCCTCCTTCTCTAAATTCTTCTCCTCCTCCTCTAAATCCTTCTCTTTCTCTAAATTCTTCTCCTCCTCTAAATTCTCCTCCTCCTTCCTCCCCCTCCTCCTCCTCTCCCTCTCCTAACCTTCTTCTCCTCCTCTTGTCCTTCTCCACCACTGGTGTAAAAACGAAAAAGAAGTAAAAATTTTAATCAAAAATACAAGAAATTAAAAAAGAAAAAAATATGAAAAAATTAAAATAGCTATAGCCGACGAAATTTTAATAAAATTCGTCGGCTAAAATTAAAAAAAATAACTTATGAAAGGTATTTCATTTTTGTCTATGTCTGATGCAGCAGAAAGTAAAGGGATAGGAGATTGAAATCCACCAATCTATTTTTGATCTCGAATCCACGAGAGGTTCTGGAATCCACCAGTAATTGAGATAAACTCAAGGGGTTTTTTTTATAAAATCAAAGTTATCAAATACAACTGATAAACTCTAGGGCAACTAACTGATAAACCCTAAACCCTAAACCCAAAGTTATCAAATACAACTGATAAACTCTAGGGCAACTAACAATGAAAGCTAAAAGCTCATAGATTAAAATAAAATAAAGTCCAAAACAAATTAATTAAAATAAAACAAAACAAATTAATTAAAATAAAACAAAACAATAATTAAAACAGTCTTCTAGAAGCCTAACGAATTTAGATATCCGTAAATAATTTGCCACGATCAAATGGTTCTCCAATCTTTATTTTTCATCGGAAAGTGACCCCCCTTCGTTTTACATCAGTCTCCTCCGCTTCAAAAAAACTCGACCTCGAGTTCATCTTGGATAAAGAAGAATAATTTGTAGAAAACAAACTTAATAATAAATCCAATAATTGAACTTGTGGTTTAGAAATTGGAGACTCTGTAAACTTTGAATGCACAATCATAAATCCAACACCATAAATGAGTTTGTCAAATGTAACTTGAGAGAAGTCTTCATGATTCTCAAAACTGTCTTCTTGAATGGCCATTGGTTCTGGTTCTAAAAAAGTAATATGAGGCGAGGTTTCTTCAATACTGACAACCGAGTCAACATGAGAAAATTCTTCTTTAATCTGCAAAGTGATTTCTACAACATTCTTTTCACACACTTCAAGCTTTACAGGCTTGATTGTAATCTTGTTCAACTTCATGAATAAATATGTTCCATCTTTACAATAACTACCTTTGACGCTTTCATGTCATGGTTTTCCAAAAAACACATCACTATCATCCATATCAATCACATGACAAGTAACCTCATCGTTATAAAATTCTCCTATGGAGATCGGAACTTTACAAATCTCTTTCACATGTGCACGATCATCAATCCAAAATGGATTGCTCAACTTCATTGTCGGTAATTGAAGAGAATGAACAACCTTGCTTGCAACAAAATTCTCATGCAAATCACTATCAATTATTGTTGAAAATCATTGTAATCCGGTAAGGTAAATATCCAACGTTCCATGCTAGCTTTTTTTTCTCTTTTTTTTGCTTCTGAATCAAATTGATAGATCACTCACCAGGAATCCACCAAGCTCTGATACCAATTGATGCAGCGTAAAGTAAAGAGATAGGAGATTGGAATCCACCAATCCGTTTTTGATCTCGAATCCACGAGAGGGTCTGGAATCCACCAAGAATTGAGATAAACTCAAAGGGTTTTTTTATAAAATCAAAATTAACAAATACAACTGATAGAGGCTCCTTATATAGGTGCAAATAAACCCTAGGACAACTAACAATGAAACCTAAAAGCCCTTGGATTAAAATAAAATAAAGTCCAAAACAAATTAATTAAAATAAAACAAAATAATAAAAATAAAACTCAAAAAATAATTAAAACAGTGTTCTGGAAGCCTAACGAATTTAGATATCCGTAAATAATTTGTCACTATCAAACGGTTCTCCAATCTTTATTTTCTGTCGGAAAGCAACCCCCTTCGTTCTACATCAATGCCTTATCTATTCATCGAGTAATTCTAACTGTGTTCAGGATCGTTCTCTCGACTTTCATGCATTATGTGCACTGTATGCTGTTACAGGTACTATTCTACATACTTTGATGCCCTGTTTATCTGGACCGAGAATTTGGTTTATCTGCAATTCATGACTAGTATCATTTCCTGTGAAAAGCATCTGTTTCTATTAAGTTATGATCTTCAGCTCTCTGAGTATTGTTGTTCCTTGGCCTGTCAGATTTTTAACATTCTTTATGTTTCATCTAAGAACTTGTATGCCTCTTTTCCAGTTAACAATTTATCCATCCTAATATTATTCATATTTTCACTTTGGTCAGATGTAGCACTTGTCACATCCCTCAGAAACGGAAATGAATATGTGGCATGCCAAGATGCAAAGAGAGGGGTCCTTATCCTTAGTGAGGTAATAACTATACTTTTATGAATCCTCTTAGTCTCTTCTCATAATTTTCATTGATTCTGAGTGCTGCTATTTTTTAAAATTTAAAATAGTACGAAAAAGAAGAAGATGCAGGTGACTCAGATAAGCTTGAGATTCTGAAATTAGATAAATTGGTTCTGTAAAATGTCTTTTGATTCTGTGTAGAAAGAGTTAAACATGTATCTGATGCCATGGTTGTTGCTCACTTTGATATCCAAGAGAAAGAAAAGTGATGTATCGTATCATTCATTACATTTCAGTTCTGACTTGTTATCTTTTGTCCCATTTGGAAACTACGAGTTATGGATGTACGTGGCTTGAATATGGCAAGCACGTAGAAATTTCCAATACACAAAACCTTTCAGAAATGCTGTGAAACTTTAGTATGAGAAATCTACTGCAATACTTGGAAGGTAGAAACCCATCTACATTATTTCTGTTGCTATAAACTACCATCAGAAGATGCAACATCAGAACTTACTTATGTTGAATTATGTACCGTTTAAATTTAAAAAATTTGCTGAGGTTTTCTTCCTCCTTTTGACACTTGAAATGCATTTTGTCAGTTTGCTGGTGCCGCACAGTCTCTAGGTTCCTGAGCAATTCTAGTGAATCCATGGAACATCACAGAAGTTGCCAATTCAATTGCCCAAGCACTGAATATGTCCTCTGAAGAAAGAGAGAAGGGACATAGGCATAACTATTTACATGTGACAACCCACACTGCCCAGGAATGGGCTGAAACTTTTGTAAGGTATACACATTGGAATGCCTTAACTATGAAGTGTATAGAAATCACTGTGTGCTACATGCTTGCTTGGATACATGATATTTTGACATAAGTTTGATAGCTCTTACATGGCTACATAATTATAACAAAAAGACAAATGTATAGTTTATCTAATCTAGAGGGCATATGTTGATCTTGGGAGTAGAAAGGTAAGTGAAAGCATCAAATCAGGAAAGTGAGATGGTAATGGGGTGATTACTGTGTTCTTTGTGTAGCTGAATAATAATGATTTCAATTTGATAAATACATATATGAGAATAGTAAAATAAGAGTAGATGGGCTGTCAAATTTTATTTGATAACTGTTTGTTATTGTTTTCCAGTGAGCTGAACGATACTGTTGTAGAGGCGCAATTGCGGACGAGACAGGTACCACCACCACTACCAAACAGGGAGGCAATTCAATATTACTTGCGAGCAAATAATCGATTGCTCTTACTGGTACGTGGATGGGGATGTCTCATGTTGATATTAGGTATCAGTTATCTGAATGGTGTCACTGTCAAGCATAGGAAAGCCCCTACACATAAAAATCACCAGTCCTAGAAATGTCTCAATAATAATTGTAATGGGATCAAATACTAGTATTTTAGACACTGGTTGTTTTAGGCATTATACATGAAGGCTGACATTTTCTTTTTCCTTTATCCTGATTTTTCAGATTATTGGTCCATAGGGATTCAATGCAACTTTAACTGAACCAGTGGACACTCCTGAGAGACGAGGTGATCAAATAAAACAAATGGAACTTAAACTGTATCCGGATTTGATAGAACCCTTGACAGCACTCTGCAATGATCCAAACACAACTTTTGTTGTCCTCAGTGGGAGTGACAGGGCTGTCTTAGACGAAGTAAGCAATCTCCAAATCTGCATCCCTGGCCACCGTTACTGTATCCTCTTCTTATTCGAGTGTTTTTACAGAACTTTGGGGAGCTTGATATGTGTTGGCAGCTGAAAATGAAATGTTTCTACGGCTTACAAAAGGACAATGGATGACAACGATGCCTGAACATTTGAATATGGAATGGGTCGAAAGTGTGAAGGTGACCTTGAATCAACCTACATTTTGTTTCAAAATATCCCGTTTTCCCTGGCTTACATACACTGTTGATGGTTTGTTTAAGCATGTCTTTGAATATTTCACAGAGAGATCCCTCAGTCACACGTCGAACTTCGTCAAACTTCCCTTGTGTGGAATTACAAATATGCAGGTACTGGCTTCTGTTTTTAACCTATTCATCGTGTTCAAAATAGGGGCACTTTTGTCTACCCTGGTTTTTGTTTCTTATGCCTGTAATGTAACTGCAGATGTTGATTTTGGAAGACTTCAAGCGAGAGATTTGTTGCAGCATCTCTGAACTGGTCCAATCTCTAATGCATCTGTTGATGTTGTTCAAGGTAGCCGGTCTGTGGAGGTTCGAGCAGTTGGTGTCACAAAGGTGAATGTTTCTTTATACGTATGAAATTATATACCTAAGAAAGCTTTCCTTGTTTGTTGTTTTTTTTAATTAATTACAAAACATCATTCAAACTATCATCTTATTTTCATTTTCATACCTAACTATCAAAAACTTGCATTTTCATACCCAAGTTTAATTCTGTTACCATTTTGATACCTTAACCACTAACACTATTAAAATTTATGGGTCTTTTCATCATTTCATCAAGTGTATTATTTTTTACATTTACTTTAACAAAATAATTTATTTTTTTGAGGTTTTCAAATACAAATAGAAAAATTTACTTTAGCAAAAATATTTAAAAAAAACATACCAGAAAACAAAAATTAAATATTTATTTTTGCAGCAATAGCGAAAATTAATATGGATGCTTGTAAAAAACTAAAAGTTTAAGAAAATGTCATGGATATTTTAGTCCATAATCAAAATAATCCATTGATTTAGGTGAATAAATGGTGTATATTCTCGAGTATGTTTGAACAATAGCAATGAAAAATATTTAATTTTAATAACAATCTTAGAGTATAATTTTCATATGTATCTGATGTTTTATATTTATCTATTTTTTGTCAAATATATCAATTTTATATAAAATTTGATAAAAGTTTCATGGATATTGAATTTTTTTCTTGATATATCCATCAAGATTTTCTTTTTTCAAACCACCTATATTTCTATGATTGTCGATATTTCAGTCCTTGATTGTGATTGATTATTCTCATTGGCTTGTAGTTTATCTAATTATGATTAATGAATTCAGTTGTAATATGTAATTTTTTTTATTTTTCTTAACATGTAATTAGTGAGTTCTACTAACTTTTATCACTATTGTTGCAAAAATAAATATTTAATTTTGGATTTTTTGAGTCTTTTTGCTAGTAAATTGTTTTGTTTGTATTTGATAACCTCAAAAAAATTATTTTGTTAAGGTAAATGTAAAAAATATACATTTGATATATGAAATAACTGTGTTAGTGGTTAAGATATCAAATAGCTAACGAAATGAAACTTAGGGTATGAAAATGTAAGTTTTTTATAGTTAGGTATAAAAATGAAAATCTAATTATAGTTCGGATGATGTTTTGTAATTAATTCTTTTTTTTTGACAAGTTACTTTATCATTTCAGGGTGCAGCAATTGACCGTATATTGGGAGAGATAGTTTACAGTAAATCCATGACATCCTCCATTGATTATGTACTGTGCATTGGGCATTTTCTTGGGAAGGTAACGTTCTCGTCCCACTTCATTGCACCTCCACCCATTTACAGCTAAATTCTTCGGTGTTCTATTCAAAAGGTTTTCTTTCTGATCTTGCAAATCATATCATCACAGTTCTATTTTGCCAAGGTTCTACTAAACCTCTGAATGTCCTATTAATCATCGTATGCCATTTTATATTTCACTTCATTTGTCAGGACAACTTCACTGATACTGATGTACACGCTACACTAGCATGCTCCTTCTGTTTTGCCTTTTCTATATTTTACACACAATATTAGCTTGGGTTTGTAGTTAATCTTATTTCTATTAACACCTTTATCTCAAATACTTATCTTCACTTCAGGATGAAGATGTGTACCTTTTTTGAGCCGGATCTGCCGACTGACAATAATGGCCTTCCATGACCAAATTTTCTAGTCCCACCCGATATGAAGAGGACAATGCAGTCCCAGATGGAACACAGACTGCATGCACCATCGAAGTACTTCAGTCCACTCCACAGAAGAGACTAAAGGACAGTAGTTAAACATGCAACGCCAAAGGAAATCGAAAGCTAATTATACAACGATGGAATCAAAGCCTACAGGTTTGATTTCACTGCATCCAAAGGCTTTTTGAGGTCCTGAGGATAGAGACCAGATCCCTATGTATGGAGTTGTTTGCATAGAAAAAGGAGTACCAAACTACCAACACAAGGTTCAGTAATTAGAAGAAAACAAAAAAAACACAACGGCATCACATGATTTAAAGGACCCTGATCCCCAAACTGTGGATCTAGAAAAATAGACTTGTCCACAGAAATGTTAAACAAAACATCATTCATTGAACAGAAAACAAAAATTACAGACGAATCCTTGTGGGAAACCTGTTGAAATTTTTTATAAAACAGAACACAGGAAATAAAGATACATCCAACTGATCCAAGAAAACAAATATCAGTACAATTATACCCACCACCCTCTATCACAGTACAAATAATGAAATAAGGCTAAGAATGAATAATGACTGGCACTAAATAGAGGTAATCTAAAGCATATCGCCTAAAAGAAAAGGCACAAAATTGACAAAATTCATCCTGACGTCTATAACTGATTACTGCTTATTTTGCAGAAATTTTCTTGTTTGGTTCAAAGACATACTTTATCAGTGACTCCTTGATTGGTAGCAACTCAGGGAACTCTTTCTTCAACTTGGATGCATCCATTTCATTGTTGCTTCGGGCGGCAACTATAACCTTGGCTTGCTCTTCAATTGTAAAGTTGGAGTATTTGAAACTTGGGTCAATGTATTGCTTGTACATCTCCAGGATCTCATTATGGCTCACGACCCCAGGATTTGTGAAGTTCCAGATACCCCTCAAGTTCCGCTTTGCCATCTCAATTGAAATGGGAAGTAGTTCATCCAAGATGGTCATGCTGTTAGGAATGTTAACCACTTTGTTATAACGAGAAATCTTGGTGATGAAGTTTCGTGGATTGTTCAGGTCTGATGAGATGGGCATTCGAACTCTAAGAGTGCAAACATTGTCGAATTCGTTCAAGAGCTCCTCAACCTGATAAAAAAATTGAACAAATGTAAAATATTGGAAGAGAATAGAGATAAACAAAACACAAGACTTTAGATAAGAAGAGATATAAACAAAATCAGAAATACCAAGTAACCTTACCATGGCCTTGGTTTTTGAATAGAAAGAGCCAAAGAAATTGGGCTTGTCTTCTTCAGTGAACCCAATGCCTGAACCCTCTGGATGTTTAGCATCATACTCAAATATACACCCAGTCGCGAAGTTAATCATAAGGAGCCCATGCTCTCTGCAAACATCTGCTAGGGTTAGGGTTCCAGCAACATTGGTTCGAATTGTTTCTGCTTTGTGAGATTCACACCAATCAACATTAGGTCTACCAGTCACACCAGCAGCATTGAACACATGTGTTGGCTTAATATTCTGAATATCTGAAGCAAGTGAAGACCGATCCTCAAGACGCCCCTTTCCATATTCATAAAGAATCCCTTGTTTTTCACATAGCTTCCCAAGTACACCACCAATCCATCCAGTCTTACCATAGATCAAAAACTTGTATGGAGGTTTACGTGGAGAGCCACTGCATTTGGTAGGGGGAACCAACATTCGAGGATTACTTGAGACATAAGACTCAGATATTTCCTCTTCAAGTTCATCAAAATGTCTCTCAATCCCACCAGGCATCATCAACATTCGTGGATGAGGCAGCAGTGCCCCAGATACATCACCCCACCAGTTAGGATTCTTAGTGTACCATTCTATAGTCTTCTTCAACCCCTCTTCCCAGGTAGTCCGCTCTGACCACCCCAACACCGTCAATTTCTGATCATCAAGGAAGTACCTCTGGTCATTGAAGGGTCTGTTCTCAACAAACTTGATACATGATTCTGCGTCGATGTTGAAAAGTTTGCATATATCTCTGGCCACATCAATAACTCTCCTTTCCTTCTTTGTCCCAATATTGTACACATGGCCAACCTCTCCTTTGTGAAGAATGAGTTCAAAAGCCTCAGCAACATCCTCACAGTATAAGTAGCTCCTCACATTAGCACCATCCCCATGAATCGGAAGAGGCTTCCCTTGCATGGCCAGGAGAATGAACTTTGGAATCAATTTTTCAGGAAATTGATTTGGTCCATAAACATTGTTTCCTCGGGTCGTTATAACAGGCAACCCATACGACCTTCCATATGCCATAACAAGCATTTCTGCTCCAGCTTTTGTTGCAGAGTATGGATTTGTTGGAAGGAGTTGAGACGCCTCATGATTTCCTACAACAGCATCTTCATCAGTCTCACCATAGACCTCATCTGTGCTAACATGGATGAACCTCCTGATTTGGCCAGTGACTTTACATGCTTCCAGAAGAACATGGGTGCCATAGATGTTGTTCTTTGTGAACTCAAAACTGTTACCGAAGGAGTTGTCGACATGGGTCTGGGCGGCAAAGTGCATTATTGTATCTATCGACTCAGTGATGAGGAGATAGTTGACAAGGTCAGCACTTCCAATGTCCCCCTTAACAAACTTGAAATTGGGGGATGACTTGGAGGGAAGGAGGTTTTTCAGATTTGAACAGTAGTCAAGCTTGTCAAGCACAACAATTTTGTACTCAGGGTGACTGCGGATGAGCCGGTTGGCCACATGGGAAGCAATGAAGCCAGCAGCCCCAGTAATGAGGATGTTTTTGGGCGTATACGAAGCCATGTCAGGGCAACTTCTACAAAAGAAACATTCAAACACTAACATAAGAACCAACAAATCACACAATGCGACAATAACATGCCAAAACAGAGCAAACATTACAAAACCCAGCACTGCATCGACATTGATTTCGATCCAACAAAAGTAACTACCAAATCAGGTCGTAGAAATGACTCTGCAATTTATCTAGAAAGTCAGAACATCACGCTTCAATTTCTTCACTGTCGTTATTTCACCCACAAGCAACTTCACCAAACAATAACCAACTCAACATCAAACACCACAGAAGAAGCAAAACTAAAGTCGAACACAAAATCAAACACATCACTAATCAGATCATGCACATTCATCAACATTTCCCGAATCACATAAAGGTCCGATCCCCGTGAAAACACAGATCCGGATCACAAACCAAAGTAACAGTAATGCCTTAACAAAACGAAACCCAATATCTCAAGCAACACAGAAAACACGCAGAAACAAATGACAGATCCAGAATCCAAAAAAAACCCATATCACATTTCGATCCAACTAAGCCACAAGCAATCACGACGCCAAAACATGTGAAGAAAACAGAGCATTAGTAGTGTTACGGGGACTTACAAATTTGACTTGGGGGATCAAGATCGAAGAGCAGTTGAGGGTCAAATGGAAGCCGCAAGAGGCTTTGAAAAGAGAGAGACTTGAGAGGAATTCAGACAATGCAGAAAATAACCAAGGAGGTTCTGTGTGTGGTTTTTTTTGTATATATACGAGTCTGTAAATCGCAGAAAAGAATTTGCGGGGGTGAAGTGACGGAAGTGCCCTTAACGGGGTGGTGGAATTACGAAGCGGAGGGACGGCACGTCTTTTGTATGGGCCGCCTGGTTTGTAGGGGTAGGTAAGGGTTGTTGCGCTAGTCAAATTTGGTGATCGTCTGAGGTCAAGATCGAGGACTGCCAGGTGGACTTGGGGATGTCAGCCAATCGTATATTTCTCGTCCGGGAGATCTGAACAACTTTCCTAATCAAATTCTCCGAAATTTGCGACTTTTGTCAAAGAAAATGAGCGCGTTAGAGCATATGCACCCTTTCTTCTCCATTAATCCATCAATTTAATTGCTTCCATCAATTATTATTTACTACAAATTGCTTTTCTGATCCAGTTTTTATGCACCGGTGCAACTCCGTCACAGAGGCAATCACTATTCATCAATTAAGTTTTTAACTTTTAAAATTTTGTATATGATAATCAACCAATAGTGAAGTGACATGTGACATTTTCCATATTTCCTTATCACCGAAATAATGGTATAGATTTTCGATAGGATTTTGGACCAACCAAAATTTGACACGTATATGCTTGTCAACTAAATAATGTCGTTGGATTTCGATAGGATTTTTGATAAGATTTTCGACGAACCAAAAATCGACATGTGTCTGTTTGTCGGTCAAATAATATCATTGGATTTTCGAAAAGATTTTCGACGAATGACGGTTGGACACGTGTAACATGATCTTCAAACTCTATGATCCGAAATTGACCATAAATAAGCTTCATCACACTCTATACTCACTCAACCTTCACAACTCACTTCCAAATTTTTGAAAACACAATCTCTCAATTACTTCTCCACATTTCCTGATCACTACGATGAGCTTCTTTCGCAAATTGTTGAAGCAAGGGCAACAACACAATCAAGAGGATGCTGAGATGATGGATACCATGATGACTAATGCGGCCATGTTGATGACACATCTTAATACATCAGATCAACCACAAGGAAGAGGTTCACGCCCTGGTCGCTCTCCTAATCACCCCAGAAATAGGGCAACTGGGGGAGCAAGTCTCATGGCTGATTACTTCATCGAGCGTCCTATCTTTAGGAAGGAAGAATTTCGTCGGAGGTACCGAATGCAGAAGCATGTGTTCGACCGTATCATGACGAAGCTCTGCAACCACGACACTTACTGGCATCAAAAAGGTGATGCCGTTGGAGAACTAGGGTTGCTGCCCGAACAAAAGATGACAAGTGCCCTTCGAATGTTAGCGTATGGTGCAGCTGCTGACCAGTGTGCTGAGATATGCAGGATGGGTGAATCTACTACACTAGAGTGCATGAAGAAGTTTTGCCAACAGGTGGAATATCATTTTGGTCCAGAATATCTCCGTGCCCCAACAAAGAGAGACCTCCAAAGGCTTCTTGCTAGGGCTGATCAGCGAGGTTTTCCAGGAATGATCGGAAGCATTGACTGCATGCATTGGGAATGGAAGAACTGTCCAGCGGGATGGCATGGAGCTTATGCTGGTTGGAAGGGTCGTCCCACCATCATACTAGAGGCGGTGGCCTCGCATGACACGTGGGTGTGGCACTCTTTCTTTGGTGTGCCAGGAGCTCAAAATGATATCAACGTCCTCGATCAATCACATGTCTTTGAAGGGCTCATAGCTGGAAACACCCCGGCTGTGACGTTTCACGTCAACGGAAGGAGATACAGCAATGCTTATTATCTGGCTGACGGAATATATCCAAGGTACTCAACATTTGTGAAAACTATTCCAAACCCTGAATCTCAAGCACAAAAACTATTTGCAAAGAAACAAGAAGGATACCGCAAAGATGTAGAGAGGTGTTTCGGCATCCTGCAATCTCGTTGGGCTATCATTCGCCATGGAGCTCGGTTACACAAGAGGTCGACACTAAAAAGCATAATGATGACTTGTATTATATTGCATAACATGATTGTAGAGGATGAATTTGAGGAAAGCGGATTTATCGAGCCGGAAGAAGAAGATCTTCTAAACCCACAAGCTGCAAGAGTTTATGATGGGCCCGTGGATCATCAGGGCGTTCGAATTCCTTTTTTACCTGTGGGAAGAGATGGACGAAACCAACATGCATTTTGGGATCGTATTGACCACCTCGAGTCAGCTTATATCCACAACATTCTTCAAAATGATTTAGTGGAGCACAACTGGGCTTTAGAAGCCAACCAACAATAATCAATTGGGCATTGTATTTTAATTCGTTAATGTAATTTATTTTGCATTGTATTTTAATTTGGTATTCTAATTTTATTTTGCATTGTATTTTAATTTGAAAATTATAATGAATTAGAAAATAAAGTTGGTGTGTTCTTTGCTGTACCTCATGCAAGAACTAAACTAGTGAATTGTTACACTGTTATCCATTGAGTACTATATGATTTCATTAATGGTAGAGATAAAGTATGTAACTATATGATTTCATTAATGGTAGAGAAAAAGTCTGTAAGGGTCTTTTAGTTTTATGTTGGTTGGTTGTCTTTTAGTTTTATCTGTTTGTGTAGGTATATATGTATGTATTGGGGGGTCGATCCTTCAAGTCATTCATGAGCTTCAGAAGCAGTTCCCCAACAAAAGATCTCCCATGAGGTTGCGGCTCACGGTTCCTGAACAGGAAGTCTCAGCACTTCTGGAGAAGCTTACAACTTGGAATGCTTCCATTGTTTCAAAAGATCCATCAGGAAATCAGCTATCCATTGTAAGTCTAAGAAATTCCTTACATGGGAAGTCATTTCCTAAGTTGATATGGAAACTGAGTTGCACATATGTATGTTTTGTATTCACTACCAAACTCAGTTGGATCCAATATCATGGGAGTAGTTGTGAATTGTATCTGCTGGTCCTAATGTGTTTTATTGTTTTGTAGATCTGTGAACTGGACCCTGGTTTGTATCGGGACTGTAAGGGCTTATTGATGTCCCTGCATGGAAAGTATGAAGTTCTTGCTCTTTCTGTGCATGCAGAGGGTGACACAGTTATTGATCAAGATGAAGAATATGAGGACGAACGACCACTCTCACTCATTGAATCTGACTTGGCAAAGGATTCATCTGATCCAGCAAAGGAACTGAGTGAGAAAATGCAAGCACAGAGCATCTCTTCTGGGAATGTGAAGGCAACAGGGGAAGGAAAACAAAGCAAATGCGTGGATCCCACCTCAACTGCCTCCATCACAGAGGCAGGCGACTCGTGCTTGCTGGCCTGCCTCTCTGCTGCTCTCCGCGTGGGTCCCACCTGCTTTTCTCCTTCCATTTGCAGCCGCTGCATCTCCCTTCTCCATCAATCCAGCTATCAATCTGCCGAATTGAGGTGATGGAGCTCACTGGGTGCATCTGCTCTTAGTGTTCGAGGCCAGTTTTGGGCTGAGACTCAATTATTGGAACTTACGGGATATCTGCAATAATAAATTTTCTTTGCTCCCAAAGCATCTGACGGCTTGAGTTTGGTCCATCTCACAAATTTGTTGATTGTTGTAGACTATCTTTTTATACCCTAACAGTGAAAATAGGTTTAGAGAAAATTAGTATAAACTTTCTTATTACACTTTGTTGTACTTATGTTACAAGGTGTTTATTAATACTTAATAGAGTAGAGAACACTATAAAATTATGAAACTCTTTCTTTTTCTTACAAATTTATATTTTACTTTTTTATCCGAGATTAGGCCCGTCCAATCTCGTCCCGTCCCGTCCTAATCGAGATAGGACCCGGGTGGGATGAAAACTAAAAAACACAAATCTTGTCCGGTTTTCAATGTCCGGGACGAGACGTGAGATTAGCTCTATCACGTCTCTTCCCGTCTCATGTCCACCCTTAGTTTCTAAGGATGCTGATCATTTCGATGAATTATATCAAATGAAAATGATTTCATTCTATGTAGGCTGGGCATGCCGAATCCTGTTCATGTCTCAATAATATATTTTCAGGACGGAATAGAACGGGATTGCATTTTTAGAAATTTACTCCATACGTGACAATCCCATTTAGAACTGGGACGAGATTGGAATCCCACCACAATAAGAAAAAAAAAACAAAAAATAGAGAAATTGATCCTAAATTCTATATTGGTTCTAGAGATTATTGGCATCGAATATCATTTTCTATCTTGATCTTCAAAACTTCATAGAGAAATTGAAGGAAGTATTATGTAGGTACCATCATTGGCATGGTAAATTGGTAATACACTATGCCACCGACCATAAATAACACATTTGTGATGGACCCACGAGACGTAACGAGACCCAACCACGACATGTATCTAGAAGTCTGAAGTACAAGCTACATGACGGTACTAAGAAGCGATCGAGAGCGTATCGGGAAATCACATTCCCGGCCTCACCAACATACCCTCATACCACACTTGGAATACTAAGAATATGACTCTTAGTCTCACATTGAAAAACATGTAAAAAGAGTAGTATCATTCTCTTGTAAAAAAAAACTTCTCCCCACTTATCTCTAGACAACACAACATCAACACCACTTGTAATATTTGTGGGGGGGGGTTCATTCAAGACCCCAACACCCTACTACATGTTAAGTGGATGTAGTCTTACCCACCGATGACAAGAAGAACCATTATAAACTTTGTGTATTGCTACTAACCATCAACTACATCCGTTAGTACTTGAGATTATTTCAACAATAATCTTATGCACAAACATATTAGAGTCTGATTAACTAGCTTGACAATATATATAGTTATGCCCAACAAAATCACCTATAGCCACTATAAAGTCATGATCTAAAATTTCTAAACACTATATAATCTTCTTACTGATATTTTTTCCCTCTAGCTATTAACAATTGCAGAGGTTCGACTAATTGCAGAGTTTTGAATTTGGAGAGACAATTGAGAACAATTATGAGTGTGTTTGTAGAGGTTTGAATTAGGTAGGATTGGGAATGGATTTGACAGGTTCGATCAATTGTGTCGAATTTGAGAGAGTGAGAGACTGCTATCTAATTGGGAATGAATTTTAGGTTTTGGGGATCGCATTTGTGAGACAGAGTAAAAGTAAGAGGGAGGTTTTGAGTTTGTAAGTGTGTTTGAGTTTAGGTTTTTAAAAACCCGTTGAGTGTGTTATATTTCATTGTAAGATCATACACCCTAACAAATTGGCGATTATAATCAGATACGAGTACACATCTTAAACTTTTGGGACGGTCTCGTCTTGTCTCGTTTCCAAACTATCGGGACGGGAAGATACGGTACCACCATTTTATAATTATGTCCCGTCTCACCAATTTTCAGTAGGAGCCTGAGACGGGATCGCTATTCCAGTACGAAGTGTCCAACCCTAAATTGTACATTACATATATTTTCACTACCTTGTATACTACAGGCAAATAAGAAATTGGTAGTATGCATAACGTAGCACCCATGCATTACATTGATTCATTCTCAAATTTAAAACAAGCATATAATTGTGGACGATTCTAGTACATAGCAAAAATCTAAAAACAAATTTTAATCTTCTACTTACCCTTAACAGTAGGGCTAGGAGGTTTAGGCACATAAGCAAAACTATGTTGTGGAGGCAGTCAAACTGCTTTCCAGGACATGTTTTTTTTTTCTAAGCGAGCGCTCAATCTTTCTCTTATAGGTCACTAGACCATTCATTATTTACTAGATCATTCGCCATAACGCCAGGGTCATTGGCTCACTAGATCATCCGCTAGTACACCAACTCTGCATGTAAAATAATTCATCTTTTTTGTGTGCTCAACCCTTCAGGAGAAGGGTCCCTCCCTTTGGCGAGGGTGGTAGGATTTTGGTTCGTTGGTATTGTTGGTAGTTTTGGTTGGACTATGGTTGGCGTCATGTTCAGGAACGAGTAGTATTAACGTCGGTGTTTTCTTGTTGTCAATGTATTAGAGAGGTTGCCCCTGCATATATGATGACGGTATTAGTATATAGTGTTTGACGGGGTTGTTTTTTCTTGAGGTTGGCTGTAAGGAGGTATTAAAGTTTCTGGATAGGGTTTGGATCGGAGTAGGTTGCATTTGGAACCTTTTGTTGGAGAAATGGTCTAAATGACCATTGATTAAACCAAATAATTAAAGTGAGTTGCACTTTTAATTAGATGATTGCATGCATGAATTTGTAATCCTTATAATGATAACTATAAAATCATATATTTTTTTCATATGCGTAATTTGGTTGTGAGGTGAATGAGAAATTGTCACCCAAAGATGGCTAGTTCAAATGAGAAAATGAATTTTGTCTCACATTGGAAAAATTGGAGAGGAATAAGACTTTAAATAGAATCTCACACCTTGAAGGTATAACCATGACAAGCACTCATGCTCTCTCTCGCATGCGTAGGGAGTGTACAAATCCCAGGTCGAAAGCCTAATTTCTTCATTTAGACCTGCGGACACGAATGCAGCTCAAATTTGTAGTTGTTTTTTAACTGACTGATTTTATTTTTTGACCTTTTTCATATCTATAAGCTGTAACAGATCTATTAAGTCTGGTTATGATTTTGTAAATAGACCTATTAAGTCTGGTTATGATTTTGTAACAGACCTATTAAAGTTGTTTATGATATGTATGTAACAGACAGAAAACCATCAATTTGAAGATGATTCCCAACACTATATAAAGGTCACCAATCCTTCATTCTAAACACACCGACACAAAACACTTCTCATCTTCTCCAAAAACTTCTCTGCTCCTACATTGTTCCCTTAAAAATCCGGTGATAGTTTGAAGGCTCTTCTTAGTTCATTGAAGCTCTTGTTCGTAGTGTAACAGCTTGAGCTTGATTATCGTTTTATCCTGGGAGACCAAGAGGCATTGAGGTCCTTGCACCGATTGGGACGCCGTAATTCGTCTTAAGGACACCGTGTGATACACGGGACTCGACAAACTTCCATTGGTTGAATTCTTCTTCTCAAATCCTCAATTTGTCATTTTATGGTTTTGTTCATGTTTATGCAATATGATTGATTAGAATTAATTTTCGTTATTTCATTTTGTTAGTATATAAACAATATATTTACCAAATTTTTCTAACACCTTTTTGGTTCATGGTGATGTAATCGTTGGTATGTGGGTAGGGAGGTGTAACACCCCGTCCCGAAATTTACCTTTTTAACGGGATTAGGCGGATTACAGAGGGTTGTAACAGCGCTGTTAGTTTTCCCCAAATTAATATTCGAGTTTAATATCGAGATACTCTCGATACTGGGGGAAAATAGAATTAATGTTCTAAGGGGGTAGATTATGTCAATACGAGTCATCCGGTGTGTCCGGAATATTTTCCGGAGCTACGGGTTGTTTAACATGGATTTATTTAGTTTACTGAAGTAATAAAAGTTATTTACTTTACCGTAAAAAGATGACTTTGCGATAAATCTAGAATTTGGGGAAACTTCCTTCGGGACAGTTGTAGGGGGCGTTAATACGAACTCTTGGGTATATCCTACGCTTTAATCGAGGTTCGTATGGGAAAGTTATGTGGGATAATGTGTTGTTACCGTGCAGTAAAAGTAAATAGCAAAATATCTATTTACTGTTCACGGTAACTTTTTATTGGCTGATTTGGGCCGTTAATTTTGTGAGGTCAAATCTGAACCATTGGATTTTGTTTATATATAGGGGTTGACCGACATTTTTCTCTCTCCTCCCTCGAGCTCTCACTCGTTCGCTCTCTCTCCTCGACGGAGATCGAGTGAGCAGCGCCCTCCCCGGCGCACGTCTTGCCTCACCGCCGTCACCATCGGGTTCGCCCTGCCCCGGCGACCACGACCTGACCACCAGCTAAGCCAACGTCGTCGTGGTTGTTATCCAACAGAGGAGAGAGAGAGGTGGGTGACTACCCTCTCTGCCTCGAGGCGAAACCAGACGAGAGGAAGAGCTTGGGACTTTCAGGCAGCACCAGGAACTGCCCAGAAGCGAGGAGGAGCGCTGTGGAGCTCCGCCGGAAAACTAGTGGATCGACTTAGAGGTATAATTCTTCACCTTTTCTCTCGATCTTAGCCTCTTTAGGTTGCTAGATGGTTTTAGAAGTGGTTTGTGTAGGCTTAGAAGCCTGGTTTGGCCGGAAAACCGAGCTTTTTCGGCGAACCAGCAGCGATCGGGAAACTCAATGGTAAAAACTCTGGTTTTTACCGGGGTATAGTTACCTTTTATTGTTTTACCGTGGTATGAAATGTCAGAACTGCCCTTGACAGTTTGGGGTAATTACAGGGGTGCCATCAGGGCTGAAATTCTAGAAATACCCCTGGTAGTTTGAAATAATTACTGGACTGCCACTGGGACTGAAATTCCAAAAATGCCCTTAGCAGATTTATATATTTACGAGACTGCCACTGAGGCTAAAATTCATAAAATACCCCTGGCAGCTTAGCATAATTACCAAGCTGTCATTGAGGTTGAAATTCTAGAAATACCCCTCGTAGCTTAGCACAATTACCAAGCTGCCATTGAGGCTGAAATTTCAGAAATACCGCTAGCAACTTAGCATAATTATCAGGCTGCCATTAAGAGTGATTTGACAATACTGTCCTTGAGAATTCAAGTTAACTACAAGGATACCTTAGAGTGGTTTTACCTATATTCCCTTGGGGGATTTATATATTTCAGTGGTTGTCTTTGTTTTATATTTATGTGTTTGTGTGTGGATGTTGTATATTTGTATGGTGGAATGTTAGGGTTAATCCTGACGGTTAAATGGTCGGTGGATACCTCAGCGGAGAGATTATATGCAATAGATGTTTGCTATCCATATTAATAGATCGACCAATAATTAGAAAAGAGGGATTTGACCCGGTTAGGGTTTTACTTATATAAGAGCTACGTGTGGCTTGATCCCTGAGTACAAGGTATGTAGGCAGCTTGACCGGGATTCAAGTGCAGTCATAAATAATATTAGAACCCTAGGTCCTCTTAAGTAATTGGGTTGAGATCTAAATGTGGAAATCGGGATAACCTCCGGCTGTGAGGTCTATTCTGGTATCGTTTGGATTGTTGAAAATGGTTTGAGAAAAAGGGTTATCTCTTCTCAAGGGGGATTTCGAGTAAATCTCTCTTGAGATAGGTCTCGCACGTCCTAACCCGGGTTTAGAGAGGTAAACTTGGACCGGGGCGTGACAGGAGGAGTGTGAGGACTTGTTATTCACTACCGAGATGTTCCATGATTGTAATGGTTGGTTATTATTATATAAAGTTTTACTTTTTAAAAATATGCCTACTCTCTTAAACAATTTTCGGACTCTTCTTCTAACATATATAAGTTCTAGCAACAATTTAAAACATTTATATAACCTTTAATCTTTGATAATAACCACTTTTTTTAAAAAAATATTGATAATGATATATTGAAGCTTAAGCCAAAAAATGACGTTATATACCCTCTCTCTATCATGAAAGGGTAGATAAAGAGTTTGTAATACAAGACCATAACGATACAGAGGAGATAAGCCTAATCATTAAAACGTTAAGGTGCTCTTAAAGAGCCAGAGAACTAAGTGAACAAACAAAGTTTCAAGCTAAATTAAAAAAATTAAAGGCATGAACCTAGGCCCAAAAAAAACGCATACCCATCCGCTAAGGACACCTCATCCCAATCAACATCTTCCTTCAACAAGCTCAGCCCAAAGGGGTCACAAAGTTCGAAATTGAGCCCAAGCCCAAAAACCCTGACCCGATTCCAAACCCTAATCCTCGCCGCTGACGCTAGTTGACTTGTTTCGATCTCCGGAGCTGAGATTTGCAGCAGCACCATGTTACCACCGCCATCATCCGACCTTTTGGATCCTCTAGGACACTGGCCTCCGCCTCGAATCCGGCCACCATCTCACAAATCACTGTAGACCACACCTTTCCTGTGTCTATAATCAGCGTCATCCCACCGTCGCTCTTCTCCTGGGGTTCGAGTTCTCGGTCGTCGCT